>JADLZK010000964.1:0-157519 GCA_015847255.1 Hyparrhenia diplandra
AAGTCTTACTTTTTTGGGAGATGTGGTATTCCAACGTAGGCGTATGCCCAAAGGCCCCATCATCATGGCGGGGTCGTGGGACACGTCTTCGTTGAGGTCGCCGCCCTCAAATCGATGTCGCCCATTTCGTCGAAGCCATCGAGCCCGCCGTTATCGCCGCCCTCGGGAGATCAACCCGATGGTCCTAGGGTCCTTGGCCACCGTGGGGCTCACGCCCAGACGCCGCTTGCCGCCATTGGGAATGGCTTTTGGCATGGGCATTGGCATCTTGACGGCGCCGCCCATGGCCATGAGCTCGGCAGAGGGAACTTCATTCCCTTCATCTCCATCGGGCCGTTGGAGATGGAGCTGCTGGTGTGGCGGCACCATCTTCGCCTTTTTCGTGCCAAGATCGCCACGTAATCGGGCACGAGGATCGATTTTTCGATGGGCCGGGAGGCGGGAGGCCGGAGGCCGAATAAGCTGGTAGTGACCGAGGTTAACTTAATCTAGAATCTATAACGGGATAAATCTTGTATGTATATTTGCTTTCTTGACATAGCTATTTAGGATATGCCCGCTCCCATTTAGATTTATTCTTTATCCTTGAGACTAGTCCAAGTGTGTGTGTCAAGTTACCCTTTAATTCCCATGTTACTCCCCTGTTATGAACATTGGTCTTGTACACAAACATGCCATCTTGTCCTTGTCACTAGTAGAGATTCCACACCATGTCTTCCTTTGGGAAAATATAAGTGAACGATACCCGAAAACTCCCAGGTGAAATGCTACGATGATAGATCCGTGCGCTTGCGGATTGACTCTTGCAACATATGAATCCATCTATCACGGGCGTTTCCTGAGGTTGGTGATGCTAAGAAATGCCAACTGGGAATCCAAGCGGTAGAGGCCCGGGCAGCGTCCTTGGGTGCTGCTGGCCCTTGCCATCAAGGGCATCCTTGGCCTGCAACTGCTGCTGGAGGTGCCTATGCCCATTGTCATACCCCATCAGCTGGTACCCGGTGCAACCAGGCCATAGTGGGTATTCAGGCCGTGAGGGAAATGGGCATTCTTCATCATCTTGTGCTCCTGTTGTGGCTGCACCATCATGTATGGTTGTTGTGGTATTGGGTTCCTGGCTACCTGCTGCATCATCTCCGTTCCATCCTCCATGCCTTCACCCACATGGCCCGCCGCCTCACGATCATGTATCCCATCCCTCGTCTTTGTCCCCCGCGACTCCTCTTCCCTAGAGGACGCGACTCCTCTCCCCACGACATCAAGCCGCGGGGCACCGACATCGGTTGCGGGACTAGCATTGCGCCCGGCCACCGCACCCATGCTCTAGCCACCGGGTCACCCATGCTAGCCACCCGCCACCCGTCACCCGCCACCGCGCCCATGTCGCAGCAGTGGCGGTGGCTAGAGCATCGCCGTGGTCGGCACAAACGCTAGTCTCGGCCGGCGCCCGAGACATCCCGATGGCGAGGAGAGGAGTCGCATCGTCTAAGGAAGAGGAGTCACGAGGGGAGAGTGCAATGGGATGGGATACGAAGTTCGAAGGTGGCATGACCACATGGATGAAGGTAGGGAGGATGAGTGTTGCTTTTTTTTTTTAATTTCGTTGAATGTTTTGTTACGTGTATTTGCTAGAAAAGGCAAGGAGAGGAAGAAACCACAAACACTACATGTCATGTGTGTGTGTGTGCGTGTGCGTGGTCGAAGTTTCCTGTTATTTGTGTTCATCACACCGGGACGATGGAGGGAGCGGCGGTTGTGGGTCGAGGGCGGGTGGGTAGAGTGAAACCACACCAAACAAAAAAGTCTTACTTTTTGGGGAGATGTGGTATCCAACGTGAGGCGCATGCCCAAAGGCCCCATCATCATGGCGGGTCGTGGGACACGTCTTCGTTGAGGTCGTAGTCCTCGAAATCGATGTCGTCGTCCATTTCGTCGAGCTTGTCATCGAGCCCGCTGTTATCGCCGCCCTCGGGAGATCGAACCCGATGGTCCTAGGGTCCTTGGCCACCGTGGCCTCACGCCCGGTGTCGCTGCGCTTCCATCGGGAATGGCTTTTAGCATGGGCATTGGCATCTTGATGGCGCCGCCCATGGCCATGAGCTCCGATAGAGGGAACTTCATTCCCTTCATCTCCATCGGTTGTTGGAGATGGAGCTGCGATGGCGGGCGGCGCCACCATCTTCGCTTTTTTTCATGCCGGCTCCGCCACGTAAGCGGCACGAGGATCGATTTTTCGATGTGCCGGGAGGCGGCAGCCGAGGCTCAACAAGCCGGTAGTGACGGGAGGTTAACTTAATCTAGAATCTATAACGGGATAAATCATGTATGTATATTTGCTTTCTTGACATAGCTATATATTTAGGATATGCCTCAAGCCCCATTTAGATTTATTCTTTATCCTTGAGACTAGTCCAAGTGTGTGTTAAGTTATCCTTTAATTCCCATGTTACACCCCTATTATGAACATTGGTTTAGTACACAAACATGCCATCTTGTCCATGTCACTAGTAGAGATTCGACACCATGTCTTCACTTGGGAAAATATAAATGAGCGATACCCAAATACTCCCTTGTGAAATGCTACAATGATATATCCGTGCGCTTTGATGGATTGGCTCTTGCAACATATGAATCCATCTATCACGGGTGTTTCTCGACGTTGTCACTAAGGATATTATTATCTCTAGTGGTGATGCTAAGAAACGCCAACTGGAAATCAAGCGATAGAGGCCGAGGCGGCGTCCTTGAGTCTCTTTGGCCCTTGCCATCAAGGGCATCCTTGGCCTCGCAATCGGTAATGCGCCTATGCCCATTGTCATACCCCATCACCGATACTTTCGGTGCAACCAGCCCATAGTGGGTATTCGGCTGTGAGGGAAATGGGCATTCTTCATCATCTCGTGCTCCCTGTTGTGGTCGCACCATCATGTATGGTTGTTGTGGCATTGGGTTCCCGGCTACCCGCCGCATCATCTCCGTTCCATCCTCCATGCCTTCACCCACATGGCCCACGGCGCCTACGATCATGTATCCCATCCCTCGTCCCCGCCCCCCGCGACTCCTCTTCCCTAGAGGATGCGACTCCTCTCCCCCCACGACATCGCCGCGCGGGGGCACTAACGCGGGCTACGGGACTAGCGTTGCGCCAGCCACCAGAGACTCATGTTCTAGCCACCAGGTCACCCATGCTCTAGTCACCCGCTACCCGTCACCAGTAGCGCCCATGTCGCAACAAAGGGCGGTGGCTAGAGCATCGCCGTGGTCGGCACAAACACTAGTCCTGTGGCGGCGTCGGGCCCCGCGACATCCCGATGGTAAGGAGAGAGGAGTCGCATCGTCTAAGGAAGAGGAGTCACGAGGGGAGAGTGCATTGAGGATGGGATACGAAGTTCGAAGGTGGCATGACCACATGGATGAAGGTAGGGAGGATGAGTGTTGCTTTCTTTTTAATTTCGTTGAATGTTTTGTTACGTGTATTTGCTAGAAAAGGCAAGGAGAGGAAGAAATCACAAACACTACATGTCGTGGTGTGTGTGTGTGCTGCCTAGCGGTCTAGTTTCTTGTTATTTGTGTTGATCACACGGATGATGGAGGGAGGGGCGGTTGTGGGTCCGCAAGGGGGGGGGTGGGTAGAGTGAAAACCACACCAAACAAAAAGTCTTACTTTTTTGGGAGATCTGGGTATTCCAACGTAGGCAGCATGCCCAAAGGCCCCATCATCATGGCGGGGTCGTGGGACAAGTCTTCGTTGAGGTCGTTGTCCACCGAAATCGATGTCGTCCATTTCGCCGAGCTCGTCATCGAGCCGCCGGGTTATCGCCGCCCGGGGGGAGATCGAACCCGATGGTCCTAGGGTCTTGGCCCTTTGTGGTTTACGCCCGAAGTCGCTTGGCCGCCATCTGAACGGCTTTGGCATGGACATTGGCATCTTGACGGCGCCGCCCATGGCCATGAGCTCGGCAGGGAACTTCATTCCCTTCATCTCCATCGGTTGTTGGAGATGGAGCCTGCGATGGTGGTGGCGCCACCATCTTCGCCTTTTTCATGCCGGCACCGCCACCGACCCTTTGCGCTTGGGCTACTATTTGCCGCGGTGGATTTGGACGGGGCATGGCTCTTGCCCTTTTGTCGATGACCTCGCCCTCGCCGCTATTGCCGGCCATTGCCACGGCGGCGTCCTTGAGTCGCCGCCGGCCCATGCTATCAAGGGCATCCTTGGCCCGCAGCTCGGGCTGGTCCTTCCCCTTGCCGAAACTGGCAAGCTCTGTTCCCGTAGCCGGACCTCTAGGGACATGCCGGGCCGCCCCCACACACCCACACATGCTTCCACGGACTTGTGGACCTCCCTCGTTGCTTTTACTCGTATGCCATTATGAAATATGGGTGAAACCTCCGTGCCCTTAAAAAGTTTGAGCGCACCTATTTTCCTAAGTTGATCTTCGTTTTGCCCTCCATGCCATTCCGTCTACATCCGCATGGCTAACAATGTCAAACTGTCATGGAAAAGGTCCAAAGTACCCTCAACCCTAAACTATAATGATTTGTGGGCCCCACATTCATCCCCTTCCTCACTTATTTTTTTCCTCCTCTACCCAATCGGTTGGGTGAGTCATTGCGGTGGCCACGATGTGAGGAGCCAAAGATGGTCGCTAGAGTCGGCATGGCCGCGACGCGAGGTCACGCGGTGGACGAGGGCCACCGAGCCGCTTGCCTTCGCTCACGAGGTCGCCATGGTTGCAAGACGGGGTTGCCCCATCGACATGGTAGAGCGAGGGGTGGCTGCACGAGGGCCACCGAGCCGCTGCCTTCGCCACGAGATGTTGCGGCGCGCCCCGGGTGAGCCGTTGAAGGGTGCGCCCGCGGCCATACATGCGGCAGGTAGGCCCGCCAGCCGCGCTGGAACCGAGGCCGCCCACGTGAGGTCGCGCGACGAGCCGCCGACGCCGCGCGAGGAGTCGGGTGTCGCCGGGCGCGGGGGCCCGCCATGTTCGATGCCTTGACCCGACGGTGCCCGCCGTAGCCGGGCGGCGCGGAAGCCTAACATGGACCCAATCGAGGTTGGCATTGCTTTGTCGGGCCACCTGGCCGTCGACCACACCGAGTGTCGCTGGGGTCATGCGACTCATGCCTAGAGGCAACTTCCTCGCTCGGGTCGAAAAGCTCCGCCGAATCTAGGGAGAAGCACCAGCCAGCCGCGGTCGGGCCGGTTTGACGGGCGCAGGTGCAACCCCGCGGCTGTTGGGCGGGCGGGGTGTTTCGCGATAAACCGCTTACACGCCACGACGGCCACGACGAGGTCCCCTAGCCATCCCCGACAACTTGGCCCCACTGAGAGAAGGGAGGGCCTAAAATGGGAGATCAACTTGAGCATACAGGTGCGCTCAAGCAGTGGCGGGCAAGAGCAAATTTGAGGGGTGCGTTTGACTGGGTGGGTGCGTAGAATTTTATTCCGTGGGTGCAAATACATTGAAAATTTGACCATAATCACTGGTTTTTGATTTTTTTTCGTGGGTACGGCTGCACTCACTAATCACAACATAGTCCGCCCATGCGCGCTCAAGCTTTTTTATGGACACAAAGGTTCCATGGCATACAGGTAAAAGGCTCGTCTTCCTCAGGATGGTCTCCAGGTCCATGACCCCGGAAACGGTCATCTTGCCCAGCGCCGCATCGACGCTACACCCTGCAATTCCAGGAAAAAAATGTTATTTTTGGAATGGACTTTGGAGTTTCTGTTACGGAAAGGTGAAGAACAGAGCAGCCTCTCCAGCTGAACTGAAACTGAACACACACCCTGATCTCATCTCACCCACCCTGGCGCTGGCAGCAGCAGGAGGGCAAGAAGAACACTAAAGAACGGAACCGAAAAACCGAAACAAGCAATTCGCGGTTTTAAAAAGATCGTTTAAGTCCAGCGACTTACCATCAATCTTTTGAACAATCTTCTTCACCTTCTCCAGACATCCTTCGCAATGGATCGGCACTTTGAGCTCCAGGGTCTGTGGACAGACAGACGGATTTAATCATATGTGTTGCCCTTGTCTGTATGTATGCATGCACGCTTGCTTCTTTCGAAATCACTGTCCCTTCTGCTATTTTGCACGTTTTGTTAGTGCCATTTGCCATTGCTCACAGATTTGTTGTGGCCGGTACACCCTGCACATATGCACAAATCACTGTCCGCTCTGCTCACGCACATATGCATTACACAATTATAGCAATGGATATCTCCTACACTTCTCACATGCACAAATTTAATCACGGCAATATATGCTAAGTATAAGTTTGCATGGACGAAAGATGCAATCTATCCTATCCTCTTGTTATTTTGCTTTGTTCAGACCGTAAACCATTGGTGTCAACTTGTGTGTGTGCGTGTGACACTTGTGTGTGTGACACTTTCACTGAACACTGCAACTTACAAGCATCCACGACAAACACATAAAGTTAATCTGTAAACACGGCGACAGTAGATAGATGACCAATAATTCAAAATCTTAAACCTACGACACGTTCTTGTCAGTTGTCGTCCCAAATCTATCAGTCTCATCTTCTGACCATGACTAGCAATCCGGCACCCAGTAGCAGCAGCTACGGTACAAGTACAACACATACACGTCGTCATTGCAATGTTCAAGTAGCAGCCGATAAAAAACAACACAACCTAGCCTACCTCATCCTGACGGACCTAAACCAACGAACCAATAAAACAGCACGAACACAGCAACTACCTAGTAATGGGGACCAAGTTCTGCAATCCCTGTAGGAGTATCATCTATAGTTTTTATCATTCTAACACCAACCACGCAAAAGATTATCCTGGGCTCGCCGAAATGGGTTTGGGCTTAAGTTGCTGGTGCAGGTGGCGGGCTCTCAGGCTCCAGCGGTTCAGACGACGACTGCACCACCAGAGTCTGATCTCCATTGTAGAGGGCCAGCTGCATGTTGTTCTCCAGGTTGCCATCTGACGGTGGAGGCACCCAGGAGATGGGTTGCACTGCAACCAAGAAACAAAACATGGGATCAGATGAGAATAACAAGCATGCTTCAATTGATGTCGAAATACTAGCCCATGTTAGAATCCATATGTTTGGAGTGAGGACAAAAATGTCTACATGGTTGGAGCGAGGACATAAGTGTCCCAGGCACAATTGTAATATGAACAGCCAATTGTATGTTTTGTTGATTTTTTACTTTCAACAAAAACAGCCAATTGTATGGATGTAGCTGCAACACAAATGTGCAGAATCTATGACACATCAACCAATTGTTGAGTAACCTCGCACCAGAATTCTGGTGCTTACTAGAAAAAAATACAAACATCTAAATAGCTATTACTATCCACTTGGAAGATGTCAATCCAACCATGCAGCAATAGACACATCCCATGAGGTTTCTATATTTCCGGTGGCAACAATCTTAGACAACCAACTAATACAGTAAAAGGACAACTCACATGAGATAATTCATAATTTTTTTTTAGTCAAATAGTCTGAATAGATGTTGCCTGAACAACAACAACAACTAATCAAGCACCAGAAACATAAGAGAAGTGAAAAGGGAGACTAGAAAACATTTAATGTAGGATGCTCAATTTATGTAATATACATACCTTCTGCAGGTGGGAGAAGCTTAGTTGACCCTGTTGGTGTAACACTACTTTCGCTTGTCTGGGCACGCTTTCTAACATAGTCCTTTTGTAGTGGTGCAGGTATGATGAATGAAAAATGAGATGAATTTACACCTTGTGTGGCACATTCTGGATGCTCTTCAAGGTACCTATCCAAGCATGGAGTTCGAAAATTAGAGAAAAATTTCGATCAGACAACTACATGCATGTAAAACAGAACTTGAGCAACAATATGCTTTTAAGTGAAGAGATTGAAGCAAGAGGTGACCAAAGGAACTTGACATACTTCTTTACTTCGTTGCTTGATCTCAGTTGTGTTCCTGAAGGGGACCAATAGTACCTGAAAGCATGAATACAATGTTAATATGTCCACCATCATATTTATCCAAGATGCCAATGCTAGAACACCATGCAGCATGATATTGACATCAATATGGATGATTGCCTGATTGGCTACAGTAAACAACACTAGCTGTAGGTATAAATATTTTGAAGGAGAACTGTTTTGTATGATAATTAACTAAAATACCAATTTTCCCATTTCTTTAAACAATTAGAACTTAGATTTTATTTCTTCATCTGTTTGTTGCTATGGACTATGAACTTAGATCATAGGTTAGAGTGTTAGACGTCAGCTCTAAGAAATACAACAGATAGCACACAAGTATGTGTACGAGTTCATAAGATTGGACATATATAACAGCTACAATGCCACTTGCTAAGAGATAAGCAGTCAAAATAGGAAGGATTTAAGGTTCAGCGAGAAAAATGTTACTCACACATCAGCAAATTTGGTGCTTCCTTCCCTTCTTATCTTAATTGACCTTTCCCATCCTTGAGGGGTCCGTGCGATGTCAGGTTTATCAATTGCCCAAAGCTTATTACCGCTGTCCTGAGATATATCTGTTGGGTCATCGCATGTCACATTAGGCTTCCACTCACGGGCTTTTTCACAGATAAAAGGATCCTTTAGAAGTTGCTCTCGAATTTCTTCGTACTTCTCTTTTGTTGAAACAAGTCTCCATTTTTGACATTTAGCACATTGAGCAGCAAAGGCTTCAATTTCCTTTCCCAATCTACGCTTCCGTGGCTTTGATGGTTTTGCTGGTACAATTGGGAGATGGCTTGCACTCTGTTCATCTCGTCCTCCATCACTTTTTGTCATTCATATGGATGGCTACTTGCTGTGATGCATCATCACATTGGTCACCATCTTTACCAGATAACGTTTTCTGTCTCTTCCCAGATGGTAGAGGTACAGAGTTCTCGGTGGGACTGATCATAGAATTTTCAGGTTTGGACTCCATACTTTTTAAGGACCTGTCGAAAGGATAGTAAATAAAATTTAACGTTAGAAGGTAAAAGATATCCTGATATCATAACATAATGATACATAAGCATAATATATCTTCAGTACAAATATAGCTCCATATGTGTGTGTGATACATAGTTGTGTGGTCTGTGTGTTCTGTTCCAGTACCCAAAATCTAGGAAATTGTAACCATTGCACAAGTCAATGTTGAGCCTCTTAGAAGTATGACACTATAGCCTACATGGACTAAAGCATTTGGATTTGGAATTTGGAGAAAGCATCCAGAGAAAACAGAATGTACAGAAGGGATACTTGCACATTGGGATTTCTGATTCAAGCTACAATTCTGAAAGATCCCTAAGGTAAACAGAAGATTACCTAAAAACCATTCATTGTAAATCTCGGATTTAATGTACCTAGATTACTGGAAATCAAGTTCTCAAATGTCAAAACTATAGTATACACTCAAAAAGCCAACAGCAGAACAACCATTCCAAGTTGACAACAGAATTCTACAGAGCATTTTATAGAAGGCCATTGCTCATAAATTCTCTAGGGTATGTTAAAAAAGCATCTGCATAAACACATGGATTAGCCAGTATTTTTTGCATCCTTTTCATTTTGGCTGTATAAGATTAGTTACTGTGCTGTATAAATCTCCATTTTGTACAACTATCTGAGGTGGTGTAACATCCTACAATCAGCTAGATATCAGGATTCATTAGCCATAGAAGCCAACACCTCCTCAGCAATGACAGGCCCAACCAATCAGGTTCACCAAAGTCCTTTTCTCCAAACAAGGTATTTCTCAAACCAAAATGGAAAGTTGTACGTCAAGTTCAGTTTGGTGTAGCACAAATTCCAAGCATTTAACAACTGAACTAAGTAGCGCTAACTCAATTACAAAAGATTCGTCAGCTTGACTCCAGGATACCATTTGTAGTAAAATATATTTACGAACATAGTTCCTCATTAGTACGCTTTAGGGAATTACCAATTGTACCCTGTTACAATAAGGTATCGCATAACTTCCTAACATGTAACATTTAAACTAAGTAGAGCTAATGCAGAAAAATATCAAAAACCCCTATGCTAGACACAATCTATCATTAGCAGTAGAAACACAACATTAATTTGACAAACCTAAGTTAGCATTCCAATAGCATTAAGTTAATGATAAATGTTATCAAGCTAACATTTCTTGCTTCTTGCAAGCCTGTGAACCACTTTTCTTCAGACTTGAACTTGTCTGAACTTAATGTGTTTCAGACACATAACACATTCTGTCCAGTAGCTCTTTTTCTAATGTATTTCAGACACAGTAGCTCTTTTTCTATAATAAAAGGCTCTCCCAGAGAGTTTCCCCTCGTACCAAAAAAAAAAACACATGAGCTGGAATCCAAACAGTACAGGCTAGTCCAACCAACAGCAGAAATCGTGATTCTCGAACCGTACGTGTTCCCAGGCTTGAAGACATGAACCCTGTATGTTGGCTGCCTCTGATATCCTAAACTAAAATCTAGAATGCCACCAAAATCCAAGGATATAGGCATGTAAATACACCAAGCACAAATCTGTGGCCTTCTTGTTAGCAACAAGAGAAACAACTCTCTGATTCTTACGTCTGGGATGTGAAATCAACACAATCGCCCAATTGCGCATCCATCAGCACAAATTTCTACCTAACATTCGATATCGAGCAAGGCTAGAACGAAACTCCACCAGCAGAAAATCACCGGAATTCTACCCAAACGAACAAGCTTGTATTCAGTTCTTCTGTGAGCACCGCACGCGAAACGAAATCAAGACACCAACGATCGCAAAACACAAGACGAGGAGAGGATAGAGCGTATACTTATAGCGTTCCCAGTAGCGGCTGCGAGGCGGCCAGATGGGCTGGTCGTCGTCCTCGGGAGGCTCCGGTGGGGGAGGAGACCGGGCGAAATGCGGGGAAGACGCCGCCTCTCTCAGGCGGCGTGCCTCGCAGGAAGCGTCGAGCCGCCGGAAGAGCTCAGCTCGGTGGGGGTCGCGTCGAGCCGTGGCGCCGGGCTGCGAGCTGGCGGACGCCGCCGCGGCCGCCTCGGCTATCTCGCCGCGCGCGCTGGCGTTAAGCGGGAGAAGCCGACCGGCCCCTCTCTGTGTCTCTCTCACACACTTGCAAATGTGTAGTGGCGCTGACTGCTCGGCGACTGAATTTTTTATTTTATTTTGAGAATTTGGTGAATTTGGACTGAATTTATAGATGGGAGATGGTGTTGGTTTTAGACCTAGTGCGGCTCAGAAGGTTCTAGAATGTGGCCACCTAACCTAAAAAGATATTCATAATTTCCTTTTGTTGAACCCAAATTCCAAATTGCCCATTTTACAAAACTTTATTTGTAGAATAGTGCATGTGTTTATATTTTGTCATAAAAATGTGAGAGGAAAATAATATGGGGGTGTGATTGCAAAACTTTACCCTAATCATCAAAGGAGGGCGCGAACTAGGGCACCATGGCTCGAAATACGGAAACCAAACTAATAGAGGTCGTGAAATGTGGTGCTTACACGCGTAGATCTATTGGTTCTTCATTTTAAACCTCTAGACAAATTAACGGTGCGACTAATAACGTTAGTTAGCAATTAATAGAACAATAACGGTCTTTTGGCGCGAAAGAAAACCGCGGATAGATGTTGGTTAGCAATTATTATAGAAATTTTAACAAAATCATAATAGATGTTAAGAGTATCACTATCATATTAGGAGAAATTTTCAACATATCTTCGCAATTAATTTTCACATCTACCACACAGGTTACTTGTGAAATCTCATTAATATTTTCCCCAAGCCAATGGCATTTATAAAACAAAAAGGGAAAAGAAAAAGAAAAATAACCCAACGGTAGCTTAGCCACCAACCGTCAAACAACAGTCTTAGGCTCGCAGGGTTTTTTTTTTTTTCAAAAATTTAGCCCTTTTTCAAAACATTTTTCAAATCTATCCCTAGTTTGAATCAAATTACGCTCGGTATCCCCTTTTGTCGCGCCAAAAATCTCGGCGTGACATTTACACACGTCGCGCCCGACGCATGCGCGCGGCGTGCTCGCCTGGCCCGGGTGCCGGCGTTGACCGCCTTTGGCGTGGCCGTCGGTGGGGCCCACTCGGTCGGCGCCTTATGCGGCGCGGCGGCGGCGTCGGCGCGATGCGTCGGGCTGACGGGCCGTTAGGGTTCGGTTTGGGCCGACCCCAAAGTGCGTGGGTCCCACGATGTCGGCCGGATGCTGGCGCGGCGCCGAATACCTATCCACCGGCCCGATTTTTTTTCTTTCTCTCTCTCTCTTTCTTTCTTCCTTCTCCACTCCCGGCCGGGCGCCGCCCGTACGCCGCGCCAGCGTCGCCGCCCGATCCTCCTCCTCCACCGCCGCCGCTGCACGGCCCTCCTCCGCCGGCCGCCCGCACCCAGCCTCCTCCACCGCCGGCGGGGATTTGGAGGCCGACGGACGGACCGGGGGCCGGCCCTAGAGCGGCGCGGGCGGCAGAGGCCGCTGGGCTGTTCTCCGGCGGCGGCGCCCACGGCGCCGGTGGCGGAGCTAGGCCGGCCCCCCTCTTCCTCTCCAAAACCGGGTTAGGTACTAGTTCTTTCTCTCCTCTTCCTCCTTTCGATGGTTTAGGGTTGTTAATATGAAATTGTTCTTGATTGAATCGTTATTTGGTATAATGTGGTTCGTAGAATCGGTTTAGGATTGGTTTTGGCTGCGGATTTGAGGTAGAGATTGAGTTGCATGAAACTAGTTCATTGATGCATGTATGGAGGTTTAGGGTTTGATATTATTTATATTTTGCAATGTGAATTTATAAGTGATTGGGTCGTTTATTGATGCAATGTGGTACGTGGAAACGTTTTAGGATATGTTTTTTTTTGTGGATTTCACCTAGATTAGATTTTTCATGAATAAAGTTCTTTTTGCATGGAGGTATTGAGTTTGTTTTTAATATATATTGGCAATATGGTTGTTTTACTTATAGCTTTATTGTTTTGCATGGTAGGATTTTGGTTAATATGAAATGGTCGTTGATTGAATCTTTAATTGATAGATTGTGGATTTTATGTAGATTAGAAATTAATGCATTCTTTTTTAATATATAACTAATTAATGCATTCTTGTTTAGATGTATAACTAATTAATGCATTCATTTTTAGTTAATACTAATAACTAATTAATGCATTTTTTTATCCTTAATAAAATTAATGGAATGTAGTTGTTGGATGCATAGAGGTGTTGAATTTGTTTGTAATATATATTGGCAATATGGTTGTTTTACTTATAGCTTTTATTTCGAATAATTTGTAGATGGACCGTTTAGTGCGCTTTTATATTGGTGGCAAAGTTAGAGGGGATGGCAAGTTTGAGAACATGCATGAACAAGTTCATTTTTTTGGTAGACCTCCTAGCTTCGATGATTTTGGTGCGCCCTTTGTGCGTGACAAGTATGGATGGCCGTCTAGCTTGATTGGTCGATTTGGTCGTGGGAAGGAACGAGCACACTATGCACTTATGCCTTTGTCATGTGAAGATGATTGGAAGAACTTTGTGGAGGTTGTGAAGGGTAGTAGTGTTCGTTGCTTGGAAGTTGTTGTGGAGAAGGTGATGAACCTCGTTGTAGTGCTGCTTGGCCGAGAACGTGGATGAGGAGCCCGTGAGAGCACCTTACTCGGGAGGAAGATTTGCAACCGGCTTGTGTTAGAGACAATGATAATACAGTGATGGTAGGTATGGAAGAGTGCGATGAGGAGGAGATTGGTGCTATGGACGACATGTTTGTAGGATCAGAGGATGATGGAGAGTACGGAGATGAGCTCACTTTCGGTGAAAGTAGCTCGAGGAGGTTGTAGAGGGACGAGTATAGGTCGGAGCCTAGTACGGAGGATGAAAGCGATGAGTATAGGGGATATTGCATCCACCGACGGGTCATTTAGAATGGAGTACACTGATGTGGAGCTAAGTCAGTTGAGGGAGGTCCATGTTGAGGTACCCTCCGTACCCAACTTCATGGACATTAGTATGGTTGATGAAGCGGTGTGTGACACCGGTCTGTCGTTGTTGGACGATGAGGGGACTGAGAGCGAGGAGATGGAGATTAAGAAGGGGATGGTCTTTGACACATTGGATCATCTCAAGTTTTTTCTTGCGGACTACGCCGTTAGGTATCATAGGCCGTCTTGTGTTGATCAACTGCGACCACGAGAAGCGGTACCACGGTGCTTTGCAAGAAGAAATGTGGTTGGGGAGTTTGGGCGAGGAAGCTGCCAAACAAGACTTGGAGGATTCGAAATGTGAAGCAACCTCACACGTGTCGGTCTTCTAAGCCTAAGGGGGTTCACGCACAGAACACGGCCCGTTATCTGAGTCGTCGTCTTGTCGGCCTTGTTAAGGCCGATAGCGATATATCTGTTCCCTCCCTGATCGAGAGCATTTGGGGGTGGACCGGATATCGAGTGAGCTACATGAAGGCATGGCGAGCAAAGCAGCATGCTATAGAGCTGTTGTGGGGTGATTGGAAGGAGGCATACAACCAAGCTCCTAGGATCCTTACGACCATGAAACACTACAATCCGGGGCTTAGGTGGTATCCTCTTGCCGGGCGGATAGTGGATGACACGGACGGCGTGCCTAAACATGTTCTCGCATTGATTGTTTTGGTGTTTCCCCGGTCGGCCGAGGCATTCAAGCATTGTCGGCCTGTAGTGCTTGTTGATGCAACATTCCTTACGGGGGAAGTACAAAGGTGTTCGATGATGGCGGTCGGTGTGGATCCGGAGAACCAGCTTGTGCCTTTAGCGTTTGCTTTGGCCGAGGCGAGAACACTTTGAGCTGGTCTTGGTTCATGAAGCTTGTAAGAAGAGATGTGATCCGTCGACGTCCCGTAGGATTTGCATGATATCGATCGGCACAATGGATTGCTATTGGGCGCTAGAGAGGAGATAGATGGGCTTCCCCCTCTTGAGCATCGATGGTGCATGCGACACTTTGCCGCCAACATTTGGCGGCGACAAAGGAAGAAGGAGGTCGTCCGAAGTTGAAGGTCGTGTGTGTTGTTGTCGCACGAAGGAGAGGTTTAAAGAGAAGCTTGCGAGGAGTTGAACAAGGTCCTAAACACTCTGCGAGGACTTGGCTTGTGGCCGAGATGAGTAATGTGGACAAGTGGGCTCTCGCATTTGATGATGGTGGCCTTAGGTATGGCGTGATGACCACCAATTCATCGGAATCGTTTAACAAAGTGTTCAAGGGAATACGTGCGCGCACTGTCTCCGGTATTGTGGAGTACTCGTTCAAGAAGTGCAACGAATACTTTGTTAAACGTTGGAACATTGCCAAGGCTTCTGAGAAAAATGGGGTCGTGCCGGTAGGAGACACACGGAAAGTGCGGGAGGCCATAGGTTCCAATCGGGTTGGTGTTGCCTACGGACCTTCAAGGCTAGTGTACAACATAATGTCGGCGGGAGGAACCAATCCAGGGCGGTGAGAAATACGGTGGCAAAAATTATAGGGTGGACCTCGAAACCGGAGTGTTCTTGTTGCATTCGCAGCTACTTCATGTGTGCCTTGCTCACACGTCATCACGGCACTGTAAGATGAGGGGTTTGGACCATGAAGATCAGTTTTCATGTCTCCATTCTATCTCAAATCAAACACCCTAAAAGTGTGGGAATCCGGCTTCGAGCCGTACTTAGATCCTTCACGGTGGCCTCCATACAATGGATTGGATTATGTACCCGACCACGATCAAGAAAAAGAAAAAGGTTGGGAGAAGGAAGAGAAAACGCCTTCAAGGAATTATGGGCGATTGCAATGCCGATGGCCCGGATGTGTATGATTCGAATGGCTATGGTCTCGATATGTATGGCTATGGAGATTTTGATGAGGCCATGGCTCGGTCAGGTGCTCTAAATGTCACGGGACCGGTCACCACGCGACCACTCACGATAGTGTTCGGGTACTAGGGTGTCTTTAGTTTTGGTGTTGTCTTAGTCTCTTCACGTTGTGATATATTAATTTCCTAATGCTTTGTTGTTGACATTATTTTTATTCATGTCATATGTCTAATCTTGTGTTTTTTGGCCTTCTTGAGGATGGCGCGGGGAGCCCGTTCCCTTCTTCAAAGATTTGCTATGACAAGGACCACCGAGCACACATGGCGGTGGACTTGGGCCGAGCAAGTGATTCCCATATTCATTGTTTCAAAAATATTTATATTGTGTCCATCGTTTATCATCTCTAATCGTTACAAATGTTTTATTTTTTTCGAAACTGAATCATTGCGTCCCCGAGCTCACAAGCCCCTGCGTTGGGACGGCGATGCATTACACGGCTCGGCGGGCTTCTTGGGCCTTGCTCGAGCCATTTTGGCGGGCTCCCGAGAGATGGGCGGGCGGCGGTGGGCGCTTTTCGTGGGCGAGATGGCGTCGGAGACGCATTCCTTCCACTGCCCGTGTGGAGAGATGGCAGTCACCCTAGAAGATGTGAGCTACATCTTGGACCTCAAAGTCAACGGTCTACCGGTGTCGGGTGCCATCGGCGGTGCCAAGCGGAAGGAGTTGGTGTTCAGTTCACGGACATTACCCCCCCCCACCTCCACGGGGAAAGAGGGAGCACAAGACTTCAGGTGTGTCGTGCGGTTGGGTTGAAGCCGCACCGATACTTGCCTGAAAACGCCGCCGATGAAGAGGTGCGAGAGGCATGCGAAGGTGTGGTTGTGGCCCGATTGGTCTTTTTTCACGCTACCCGATGCTTCGGGAACACCTTGTCTGGATGGTGCTCCCAATCTTGCGGCAGGATTGGGAGGACATCATCCGATGCAGTGGGGCTCCGCCACACTCGCATGGTCTGTATCGGCATTGTGTGTGAGTCCTGTAGGAGGATGAAAGATTCCTCAAACTTGGGTGGATGCGTCTACCTCCTGCGGAGATATGGATGCGGGAGCGCATACCCACCGGAAGGGACTACGGGAGGGCGGTTCTGTGACGTTACTCATCCATGTTTTTTTTTTTATGTTCGATCTTAGTTGCACTATCTAATATTCTAGTTCTTATACGGGTTATTTGGAATTTTTTTTGCAGGCATGGCCATATGCGGAGTATCGGGCCCCATTGTTGTATTTGTGGCACAAAAACAAGATGGTGAAGGGCGACTCGAGAGATGAGGTACGGTCGGTACTCAACGATCCGGACTTGTTGACTTGGGCACGGAGTTAGTCATGTTGCTATACATATTGTGATGTACTTTAAGATCGCCGATGCATTTGTCTAATTCTCTCAAACTTTAGGTTGAGTGGACTCCATATGCACGACGCGATGTACGAGGACTTGAATGTTCCCGCACGGAGTGATGAAGAGAAGCTGCTTATTTGGAGATGCAATGCTCCAATGATCCTATACTACATTGTGGAGCACCACATTCCTATGAGGGTCATGAAGCAGTTCGGGCGGAGGCAGGAATACCCAATACATGAAGGCGGGACGTCCTCAGCGTTGCACGAGTAAGTCATTTCAGATTTAACTTCCTTCGTTGGTGTATTTTTACTTATCTAGTCAAAATTAACGATGAATGTTTCAAAGTATTTCAAGGAAGAAAAGGTTTGGTCTTTGGAGGAAAGCGGCTCGACACCCATGAGGCTTATGTGCGGCGGTGGATGAACGCCGAGAGGGTGTGGCCCGATAGTGGGCCTCGATCGGTGGCCCAAGAGTACCATCGGTACCTCGTGTACCTTTTCAAGGTGACTAGAGTGCGTCTTCACACTCCGCACTCGGTGACTCCAGTCTTCTATGGAGAGAGCGATCAAGAAGACCCCTACGACAAGGCAACGAGGGGAGGCCGGCAGCCCGCGAGAGCACCTCTCATCAACTACGGTAAGCATGCATTTTGAGTTTGGAGCGTACATTTCTTCGGGGTTTAGCATCGCATTCAAGTTTTAGCCTTGCTCACGTTACTGACCACGCAGCTAGCCCACCTTTCGAATGAATTTGGAGCGTACATTGGGCGCGGGGGGCAAGAAGGTAGTGAGCTTGTAGAATTTGCGAGGTATGACCCCTGACTCAATATAATTCGGTTAGACGCATGTGTTTGTATGTCCTAACTACGCCAAATAAATGACTGCAGAAAGTGAAGAAATTCTCGCCGCCGCCTCGGCCGCAAGTTGAGCTGCTTTAGAGGTGAGGATGACGAAGTCTTGGGCGGCGCAAACAAGGAGAAGGCCTCCCGCGGGAGGCTGAAAGTGAGGAACAGGGGAAGAGCCGGTGCGGGAGTCACCGGTGGCCTCGGTACAAGACGAATTACCGGGGAAAAGCGATTGCCACGGACCCCTCGGGACACAAGCCCGGAGGGGAAGCGGTGATGACACCGACGACGACGGCGAGGATCTAGACTTTGAGCGCGGGAGGTCATTGGTTCTTCTGAATCGTATGATGCTCCTCGCGTGAGCCAAACACAGTTCAACTTCTATCTTTGTTGAAATAGTTGTCACCTTGTATTAACATTTGGACCATATCCGAAATTCGAGTTTTGTAGGGTGCATCTCAAAGGTCACCTCCGAGGGCGGCGTGGGCGGGGAAAGCGCAAAGGTAAAGACCGCTCCGGCGTGGGGACTCCAAATGTACTAGCAACACGGCACAGTCGTCAACGTCGTCGGCCTCAAATTTTTCCCAGCCGTGAGAAGGTGAGTGTTTGGCAAACAAGAAGCAACGTTGGGGAAATGAGAACTAACAACACATAACTCATAACCTTGCTACGTTGGAAATATGGGGAAATTACATAATCGAATACATATCTCTAATTGTTTCTATCCCCATGTGTGCGTAAAGCTTGGCGGCGACCTTTCGGTGGACTCCGTACCTTGCTTTTTGGAGTGGGGATGGATGGATGGATTTGCTATTATGTTTGTGAATGTATCGACTATGTTTGAACTATGTCCGAACTATGTGAGTTGTGGTCTTCAAACTTGGGTGAACTATGTAAATTATGCTCACGACACTTTGGTGACCTATGTGTGAACTATGGATTTGCTATGTGTGGACCAAATTGGTATGATGTTATGTATCAATTATGTGATCTTTTGTGGTATATCATGAGATGATGTTATCTATGAAATACGTGATATTTTGTGGTATAAATCTGTGAATATTTGTGATGTTATGCTATGTGCTCTGTAAAAAAAATTTAAGAAAAAATGTCGCGCCAAAAGAATAGGCGCGGCGACCATTTGCACGATAACGTCGCGCCTACCCAACCGGGCGCGGCGACCACCGTGGCGGCACGGATTAACGCCACGTGTCGGGCGTCCACGCCCGGTCCCTTTTGGCGCGGCGTCTCGCGCCCGGATCGTAGGCGCGACGTGGCAAAGAGGCCCTCCACGGCGAAGCGTGAAGTCGGGGGTCCCGGCGGCGCGGCGTGTCACGCCAAACCTTCCGGCCGCGACGGCCCGACATGTTGCGCCACGTGTCCCTGCAGATCACGCCCGGCTAGCGTGGCGCGGCGAAGTCGACAATGCGGGCCCGGTTTTGAGCCTATCGCGCCTACGCCGGGCGTGACATCTCGCGCTAAGCGCTGTGGGCGCGGACGTGGCAAAAGACCGCCCCCGGCCGAAAGCGTCACCCGGGCGTCGTTGGCGCGGCGGGTCGCGCCAAATCTTGGCGCGGCGTGGGAGAGTCTCCATCCAATCGGTGTCGGACACGTGGTGATCGCGCTTGATGAGTCGGCGCGGCGGGCACGTCGCGCCTACGGCTCGGGCGCGGCGTGCGTAATAAGACTGTCTTCCTCCTCCTTCCACACCATTCTTCTTCCCACCTCTCTCTCTCTCCCTCGAGCCGGTCCGCCACCACCACCGTGGAACCCTCCTCCAAAGCCCCCCAACCCACCTCCAAAGCCCCCAAACCCCTCCTCCTCCCCCCACTACCCCCACCCCCATAGCCCCCTCCTCCTCCACCCACACCAGCCCTAGGCTCCTTCTCCCTCCCAAGCCCCTCTCATCCACCCCCAAACTCTTCAAGGTTGCTTGAAACCCCGAAGCCTCCTCCTCTTTTACGGATTATGTAAGTGGTTTGGATTTGTTTTTCTTTATTGAATTCATACTATTTGGTGTGGTTGTATTGTTAATTAGGGTTTAGGGTTTAGTTGTTAATTAGTATCTCCATTGCTTTATTTGGTCATGGTTATATTGTTCATTAGTAAGGCACGTGCTAAATGAGAATGGTGTGAATTTCTTATAAATGCAAATTACCATTACGATAGAGGTTGGTGTTATTTCTAAGAAAAGAAAGACAATGGTGTGATTACTTACAAATAATTTGTACCTCCTTTGGACGTTCGATTGTTTCGTAGCTACACTTGTCGCATGCCGAGGCGTGGTAAAAAGAAGGCCTTCAATCCTTACTTGAGGTCTTGGGATCCCTATGTCCATAAGCCACTCCCCCGGGTGTACCGGTGCCCAAGTGTTGGTGTGGTGATCCATGCAAAGTTGAATGGGATGAAGATGATGAGGAAACCTACATGCGCAAGTATTGGATGTGTCGCAATTATCAATGGGAGCCAGGCCGAAACAACGCCCCGGTTTGATTTCATGGTGCGTATATTCGTTTTGGTTCCTTTGTTTGATGAGTATGTATTAGCTTGTCGACAATTGTTTGTCTTCGGACCCCACCTCCACTCGTGATTTTTGTGCAATGGATCGACCTTGAGGTCGGTGAGGAACACAAGAAATTCTTGGAAGGGCACAAGGAGTGGATTGCATGGTTTCAAAGGAGGTCCGAGGAGGATATGAAGCAAGCGGCGGCTCGAAGGCGCGAGGGAGGGAGGAAGAGGAAAGGAGGAGAGCTCAAGTTCGGAGGGAAGAGAGAGAGAGGAAGCTGGAGCATGCGTGCCATGCCAAGGCTGAGTGGGCCAAGGCTCGGATGCGAGTGAAAATGATGAGGGTGACGACGACACCTCACGGTTGGATGAGCTCATTGCCTTAGGCGAGGGCGACTTGAAAGCCCAACAAGAAGGGCGGCGGCGAGGACCCACGGTGCCTCACGTCTTGGCGTGCCCGATGTTAAAACCGTCTTTAATCGGATACTACATGCCCTCGACTTTGTTCCGTTGTGCATCCGTGCGAGGACATTGTGCGGACTTGGCACATTTGCGGGAGGGCGGCGAGGATCATTGCGGGAGGAGGCTTCGAAGCTAGCGGATGAGGTTGATGCAAAGTACAACAAAGAGTGTGATGCCTATGTTTCGGGGTCTTCTACTAGCCCAAGCGGCGAAGATGCAACGGAGGATTCGAGACACGGGACGAATCCTTACCATATGATGGCTACATTTCGGGCTCTTATGCGACTCGAGGCTACGAATATCCGGAGGACTGGGACACGCCCGGGGCTAAGATCTGAGAGGATTGGGGGCACGGACGGCGAATATGCGAGAGGATTGGGGGCACGGACGAGGATTTGTGAAGTGCAACGTTCATTTGTTGCCATATGTATGGAACAATGTCTAATCTATTTGTAATGAACCATGTACGAAACTATGCTCTCTAGTAGGTGTATCTCTTGTTGTTGTATTGAACCATGTATCTTTAGTTGTATTGAACCATGTATCTCTAGTTGTTGTATTGAACCATGTCATGTATCAACAATTATGTGCGGTGTTGGTCTTTTATTCTCATCAGCATAGGAAGTGTTGTTCGTGGTTGAGTACGATGAACAAAAGCGATGTACAAACATTGAAATGCCAACACATAGCCATTACTTTACTTCGCATGTATCACAATAGTTCAAATCATAAAGATGAGTCACTACAATGAGTTACATAAGTGGGTCACCGACAATTCTAGGGTCCATGCATCATACACTTCGTGGTTCGAACAAAGGATTGCTAAGTCATGGCCACTAATGCCTTCCTCATAGCTAAGTCAAGGCCGGCCAAAATCATCATCGTCCTCCCAGACAGTCCGATTCCAATCCTCGTAGTCGAGGTCATTCCAAACATTCTCATGGGCGTTCTCCTTGTCGTGGTCGTCCACGTCCTTGGCCTCGTCCTCGTTACCCTTGTCCTGATCATGCACCTCTTTGCCATCGTCCTCGTTACCCTCGTCCTCTTGTGGTGGCGAAGGAACTATGAGAAACAAACATGTCAACATTCCAACGACCTTAATAAATAGCGAAATGTGAAAACAAGTTTTTCGAAGAACAAGAAATGCTCACAAAGCTCGCGTATCAAAGCCCGTCGTCGTTGACCTTCAAGTTCAAGAACCCGCTCCATACGCTCACGATGCTCCCTCCTTTCCTCCGCTTCGAGGGGCGGTCGTAGTGTGCCTTGTTTTTCCCGCCAATCTGGAAGGAGCTCGTCGCCCATAAAGCTGGAGATGGTAAGGACTTATGTCCTTTCCTTTAGCTTCTGATAGTCTTTACCGAGCTTCATCCGGTGTTACCCCTTGGTCTTGCAACACCGGCCTTCAGGCTAACTTCTCTCTTCAGCTTTTGCCTCCTCGCAGTCATCCTTTTCCTCTCCAAGGGGGACTTGAACTTGGGAGTAAACATATTGGCCATAACCTCACCGCGCCCTGGGAAATCCTCCCAATCACAAGTCTTTCCAGCCTGAGTGAAACATAAACAAACATTACCAAAGTTATGCATTGCCATAGTAAGATAAAGTAGCCATGCAAGACACAAGTTCGTTATACTCACAAAGAACTCATCTGGCCCACCATAAGCATTGCCACAGTAGTAACCAATCCCAAACTCAGAGGGAACAACTCCTTCACGGGCCTTGATGCCGCACTTGCACTTCTTATCCGGAAGACCAAGGCATGGCCATGGCATGCGTCCATTGGAATACTCTTCTTGCAACCTCTCGTTAGGCCACGCAGGTTTTGGTCCATAGTTATACTCCTCAAAGTCACAAGTTTGGAAAACCACTTACTAAATCGCTGGCCCGACCACAACGATAGAAAGGAGTGAACAAATCCGGTCGGCTCGGAAGTTGGAGGAATGCCTTCTCCCCACAATGGCATGTAGGAGGATTACGTAGACGGTGATGTGCGGCGTCAACCTTCTCCGCTTCGGTCATCTCGGTGGTCGGTTCGGAGGCGGAGGCACCACCGTTCAAACCGATCAAGCTTATAGGTCTTCCAAGGGTCATAAGGAAACAACATGATGGAATGATTCACCCTTTCTTTACCGTCGATCCAGCGATAGAAATTGCATCCTTACGCCCATACTTCACCGAGAGGACCACGCCGTAGCGGCGGCGCGAAAAAGCACGCCAGCGGACAAAGGATGCTGGATCGCTTCACTGGGCGGCCCAAAGCGGTGACAAAGCGGCGTCGGCCACGGTGGACGGGAATGGACCGTCGTCATCATGGTCCTCCGGATGGTGCGTAAACAGGGGACAAGTCCATGGAAGCTAGCAAAAAAAAAAAAGTGTCACCTTTGTGCGAAAGATATGTGCAAGAACAAACAACAAAGCACGGTGAGTAACAATATTTTTAACAAATTATTTCAATTACATGACACCTAGCAAAATGGGTGCGAAAAGAAACATTAAACACAATGTAGGTGAAAAAATGAAACATAGGTGCAAAATGAATCAACAAAGCATGGATGCAAAGAAATATTATTATCAAATTATGTCAATCTCTTTAGTGTTCATCACGGATTCTAAAAAAACAAAATCAAAACTTCAAAAAGGACTTCTTAAAGTCTTAAAGTAACATATTCATTCCTAAGATGGTAAGCACTTCATAATTGAAAAGTCAAACAAACTAATCTCCATTCATGAACCAAAACAATATTCCTAATCAAATCATAAGTTCACCAAAACAATATTTCAAAAACAAGAAGGGTTTGGGCTTTCATACGACAATTACCCACATCCATGGATTTGAAAACATGTAAACGCCTTCATTTCAATATGAAGTAATCTACGTAGTAGCAAACATGATTTCCAATTTGTCATATACAAAGAGTTGAATCGGTGTTTGGGATTAGAGAGGACAATTACATCTAACCATGTCATTGCTAACAAAGAAATTTTACCACATCTAATTGCCAAATAGTATAGCACAAGAATAAATAGACATCACAAACATACTTTCCAATTTACCATGAACAATGAAATTAATTAGGGCTTGGGGTTTGAGAGCACAATTACAACATTAACAAAACAAGACTAACAAAGAAATTCAACCACAAATGAAGACCAATTAGCATAACACAAGCATAAACACACTTTAGAATACAAAACAAATGGAAATCATGGAGAGGAAGACAAAAGGGGAAGAGAACATTCCAAATGGGCCACTTACGTGCTGCTCTCGGGTCCCCCTCTCGACACAGAGAATGGAGAAAGTGGGAGAAGAGAAAGAGAGAGAAAAGCTGGTGGATGCATTTATATCTACATCGTACCCATGCGGTTTCGACGAAGCCCAAACCGAAACCCTAACGGGCTGGTCGCGCCCGACGCACCAGCGCGATCGGCATGTCGCGCCCGCATGCGTAGGGCGCGACTCTGTAGGACCCACCATCCGCCACGCCCGGCCGCGGGTCAACGCCCGCGGATGGAACACGTCGCGCCATATGCATAGCGCGCGACATGTAATGTAAACATCGCGCCTATTCATTTGGCGCGACAAAAAGGATACCAGCGTAAAATATTTCAAAGTAGGGATACATTTGAAATTTGTTTTGAAAAAAGGGCCAAATTTTGAAAAAAATCCGGCTCGCAGCCGAAAGAAGCAAACATTTATCTTGTTGCTATAAACGTTATGGTTGATGGACCGTCATGCACAAGAAGCATGTTCTGGCGACATCATTTTTTTTTGAAACTCCGGCGACTATTAGTTTGTTTGGAAACGATTCTGTTCTACCGTTGAGAAAATAATGGAATAGTCAAATCCTAGTCTCTAGATGGAGAATTGCGTGTGGACAACACTAAAAAAATGATGTCTCTCTAATTCTTTTAGAAAGGTGATAAATAGTATAAACATGAAAAATATTAATCATTGTATTTTGATGTATTTTGGGAAATAATGCAAAAATCAGAACTGCATGTGTGAGAATTATGAAAATAATTCCATAAAAAAGTTTCGAAAGCGAGAATTATACACAAATATAGTAAAACAGAGGAAGGAGAGATCAGAAATGGAAGGTGTTAGCTAGGGGAATAGCCATTATTAGCCAACCAAATTACGTAGCCGCCAGCCAGAAGAGGCAAACATTCACTCGTGCCTCAAAACACCATAGTGTTTGGCTGGCTATTAGCGAACAGTTGTACTCGAGTTGTGGCCTGCAAATGGGAGCTAATATGCCTTAGGAGAGAGAGACTGAGAGAGATGGTGAGATAGAAGCTTTATATTTTTGGAGGTTTTTCTCTCTTTTTTCATGTGCATGACCTATCATGTGTTATAGTGTTGTACTACTTCAATAGAAGGTTTAGAAGATGCGACATCTTCTTTCACATCATACCACCAATACTGTACGAGTATGTTTTTTTTGCGTTTAGCATGCACTAATAAGGTGTTTATGGAGCTGTATCCGTTTTCTTCGCTTCAGCGAATCAGTTTGTATATGTGCCATATCGGTCGTTCAGTACATAGTTAGGTAATTAGTTTGTCTTCTGTGCTCCATTGGAGAGAACTAAAAATTGGTAGGTTTGCAGACAAGGCCGAATGAAGACCTAAAGCCGGTTAAGCTTAATCTAAGAGGATTGAAGGGAATTGGGAGGATTTTTTTTTGGATAATAAAACCCATAAATCTAGAGAGGTTCACACACACCTAGTACTAGTAGGTTCAGTGGCGAAGCTAGAGGAGATCGAAGGGGGTGCATTTGCTTTATGGGTGTATAAAACTTATGGTATAGGGGTGTCTATAGAGTGAAATTTTAGTAATTATAACTAATTTTTCAAAAGGCACCCCCTAATTATAGTGTAGCTTCGCCCCCGAGTAGGTCAACCTATTGATGTACTCCCTCCGTCTCAATTTAAGTCAACATCTGGAATTCAAAAAAATCTCAAAATAAAAGGCTTCATGCATCCGAAGCATAGCAGTGCTGGCCTTGCTAGTACCTGCAGTCTGACGAAACAGTGTTGTGCAGTACAATAAAAAAATTGCCACACAAAGAAAGGCAGCCAACATGGGTTACGTGGAAGGCTATGGGCCACTCGTTCCCTCGTTGGTTCCCACCGGACTCCTCGTTCAAGCCTGTTCAGGCCTGACGGCAAATGTGTGAGCGCCACGTCATGGCTTCCCTCCACTGGTTCTATCTACGGGTTCGATCATTCTCTCGATGGCTCCCGTCACCGCTACCATGCTCACGCCGATGTCAGGCAACTTTACAGGGGCAGTTTGGTAATTTTACCTTGGCCTTGGTTTGCATGACCATTCCTAAACGTTGAGATATTATAAGACGGAGGGAGTACTCCTGTTATGCACGTTTGGGTCACGAGACTGACTCCCTTGACAAAGACAAGCACGGTGTTTGGAAACAAGGAGCACGCGGGAGAAGGTGCATGGCGGCGATCACCCAAGCAACAAAGCTGACCATCAAGACGAAGAACTACACAATTTTCACCATCTGATCCAGACCAAATCAATCCCCCACGTAGAATGGATAGAAAAGACTAGGACAGGGTACCGTAGGAGGCAACATCTCTCGCCTTTATTTACCGTCTTGGCTTTAGAATACTCACTCAGGAATCGATTTACGTGTTCACCGATCGTCGCCGCTGCAGACTTTTTCTACTCTCAATCGATTTATTCATTCACAAGAAAGATGTGTGTGTGTGTGTGTGTGGGTGGGTGGGGGGAATTCCCACCAGGCTTTTTATTTTGGACTGAAAGCATTAGAATTAAATTAGTGGCAAGACGCCACTATAGGTTTGTTGTACAGATCATAGCCAATTGCGAGGAGAGAAACAGAGTACTAGTACTACTCAGCAGAGAAGACGGTGATCCTGATTTGTGGTAGGTATTCAGAGGTATCATCTTCACTGCCCCAGAAACAGAGCACGGAATTGTCGTCCAAAGTACTACAAAAAACATACTCCTCCTGAATCTATCTTATGATTGCAGTGTACGAACAACCAACAACCACCAGGCGAATCTAATCTACTCTACAATCCTGATCGATCTCGGCGATGAACCGGCCATGGCGGCGAGAAGGATTCCCATGCCATGCCATCGGGGGCAATGGCGCCCGGTTCCAATCACCCGACACATGGATATGTTCTCTATTCTACAATCTGCACTCCTCCTGTGTACCGCCGCTACGGCAACACAACACACACCACGCGCCGTTCACCAATCACCACGACCACATCACCGGGCTCGCCTGCGCCACAGCGGGCGCCGGCGCCGCCCAGCAGTGCTGAGGCCACCGGTACACCAACGCTTCGCCAGCAACAGCGCCGCCGTGCGCCTGGACTTGTCCAGTCAATGGCCGACCGCCTTCCTGCTCCGCCTGCTTGTCATCTCCCTCGACGTCCATCGCCGCCGCGCCGTCCGACGCCTCCTCTTCCGTCGCATCCGCCGACGTCGGCGCCACCCACGGCACGACGGAGAGGGCGAGGTCGGACTCGAGCCCCGTTCCAAGGCGGCGCCAGCGAGCAGCTCCCGCACCGTCCTGCTGTCCGCCTCCCGGAGCATGGCGCGGATCCAGTCCGCGCGGAGGCGCGGGACGTCGTCGATCCGCCTGCTGCTGCTGCTGCATCCATCCC
Organism: Hyparrhenia diplandra; assembly: GCA_015847255.1. Taxonomy (NCBI): domain Eukaryota; kingdom Viridiplantae; phylum Streptophyta; class Magnoliopsida; order Poales; family Poaceae; genus Hyparrhenia; species Hyparrhenia diplandra. The sequence goes on from JADLZK010000964.1 coordinate 27,666, forward strand.
CGTACACCACCACCGCCCCTCGTCGTCGTCGTCGCCAACAGCGCCAGTCGAAGAACCCGCCATCGCCGCCGCCGCGTCGCTGTCGCCCATCGCGACGTCATCCTCCCACGCTGCCGTTGCCATCGCGGCGCCGCCCACCAAAACGGCCTGTCCGTCCGCGTCGCCGGGACAAGTAAGGCGCCGCATCTTGTTGGCGCGGCAGGAGAGCGAGAACCCACCGGATGACCGGTCAACGGCGTCGTCGAAGAGGTCGGGCTCGTTAACGCCCTTCCGCTTCAGCGACATGCCGTGGAACTCCTCCGTGAGCACCACCATCTCCGTCGTCACACTCACGCACGCAGCTGCCGCCCGTCGTCGTTCGCAGCTAGCGGCACTGCGGCAGCGCCCCTCCTCTGCTCTTGGATTGCTTCGCTTCGATCTCGTGAGTTCCGGCGTGCTCTGCTCTGGAATCTGGATCGCTGTGGTGGCCGTGTTATGGATGGATGGATGGATGGCGGGAGATATATGTATGAGCTCCGGTCCGGGGAGCTGAGTGGACAAGTGGAAGTGTGGAGAAGCTTCGATTGGAGCTGTGGATGTCTCTCGGAGCTCTGGAAGTGTCTCGAAGCCCATTTTTGCACTTCAGCGACAGGCTCTCTCAATCACTTCATCACTTGTGGGCCGAGGCTTCGTCTCCACGACGTTGGGCAGGCGAACGAATGTGGCGGGCCTTGTACTAGTTTAGCGAGCATGGCCCGAACATTGGTTGCTTTAGGCCCTGTTTGGTTAAGGATTTTTAGTCCTATGAATTTGAGGGTGCCACTTTAGGAGGTGCCCAACAAATAAATTTGACTTTATTTAATAAAAAGATATTAATTATAATAATATAATAATTAGTTAACAATTATTTTTCGATTTTTATCTATCTAATTTTTCTAGTCAAGTTTCAACCTCTTTTGTTTTTAATAACCTAAATTTGGTTGATTTGATTTTATGATTTAAATTTAATAACTTCGAATAGTGTTTAAATAATTTGTTCTTGCAATAAGGTACCAAACTGCTCCTTGTCTTAGTATTACTAGCAAAACATGCCCGTGCGTTGCAACGGGACCAAATGACGATAGAAAATGTATTTTTAATTTTTTTAAAGTTATGTATCCCTAGATACATAATAAAATCTATGCATTTAGATAAAGTAAGAAAATAGTCTATTTTATGATGACCATAATATCCATAATCTCGTATTAATGTTGACAACAATATGACAATGTCCGCTTCTCTTGGGCCTCGAAAATTACCCGATATACGTGCGCGTACGCATACGTGGCTTTGAGAAATTTTGGTGATTAAATATTACAAGCCCAATTAAGCCCCACATAGATATAGATTTATTAGTAGGTATAGATATACTTCTTCGCTTGTCCCGAAAGAAAAACATTCCATTGCAACACCTGCACACTTATTTAGCATACTGTGGAAGACCAAGATTAGAAACATTGTGGTTCCATAAAGTAAAGTTAAGATATCAAGCATATAGGCCAAAGCAAACCTTGAGATCAACACGTACGCCATCAATGTTAGTTAAAGAAAAACGGTAATTGTGCTTCACATGCGTCCGAGGACGGACCAATCCAAGTCCGCATGCCCCACTAATCCGTGTCAATCAAAGAGAGGAAGATCTAGAGAGTTTGTACAAATCGAACATGTAACCGGGGAAGTCACACGCGTTTGGGTCAGTGAGAATCACCGCCCATCAGCCCCCTGCGCGCGCACAGCCAGTCTTGATGAGTCCGAGTCCAAGTCCTCGCGTTGTGCGTGATATCCCCGGAAACCAAGGCCTGGCTGGGGTGGGCCGCTACTTCTAGCTAGTTTGGAAGGCTGGACGATGGAATAGGGTGGACGACGGACGGAAGGCAAATTTCCTCTCTCTCTTTATTAGTAGTAGGTATATAGACTTTTTCCTCAATAATTTACAACCTATCAGTGCTGGATGAAAACAGGCCGATTAATGTGTGGCGGTTGTGCTCTAAAAACTTTCAGAAATGTAAGAGGGAAAAAGTCTACTTAACCTCCTGAACTACTAGGGTCAGTCTAACCATCACCCTGAACTACAAAACCGTGTAAACAGCACATTAAAGTTTCGAGAACGGTGCAAAACACCCCCTGGGGTGGTTTCGCAAGGCTGTTTTGCCTATCTGGCATCCAGCCTGGAGTGGTTTCGCCACGTTGGCGCTGGGCTGGTTGAAGGGATGCTGACTGGGATAAGGAACCCGTCCTGACTGCCTGTCCCCACCTGTCAGCACAACCCCAATATTTAATTCTCCGCCTCCCCTGTCTCTTCGCCTTCTCTCCGCTCGACTCTGTGTCTTCTCCGCTCGTCCTCTCGGAAACCCCGTCCCCTCTCCGGCGAGTTTGGCAGCGCGGTGATGATCGGCAGATAGTAGGACTGATCCGCTTCATCATCGATTAACAGTGCGTCTCCGCCGTGGCTCTCCCTCGTTAGATCTCGTGGTTCATTTTGTGGTTTCGAGTGTAGTTGGGGGTACCGGGTTTTCAGGGGTTTCGAAAGTGTACCAAATTTTTGTGCTTTTTCGCACCGGATGTGATTTTAGGTTGAATTGATGTCCATATCTTGTTTGGTTAGTACCGACTTCACAAAGGTTATGGGGTTAGGGTTGGTCATTTGATAGTGGTTTAGGTAGTCGATGGTTAGGGTTCCTTGTTTCTTGATTTCAGGATGGATGATAATGTGCTTGAGATACGGTTTCACTTCGGTGGAAAATTTGTCACTTTCGAATCCGGTTATGTCACCTATGTGGGGAGATGTTGCCGAAGTCCGAGATTGAAATGGACAAGCTGTCGTATTTTGAGATCAAGGGCCATCCGAATGATCACTTTGCCACCGAAATCGCTCCCGAGGTTGTTTTGGTTGAAGATTGGAATGGAATTGCAAATGAAGGATGGCCTGGTAATGTTAGTAGATGATCGGTCATGTCGGTTAATGGTGGAGCATCACAAAGATCTTGGTGGGGTGCAACATTCAAATGTTGATATATATATGTTGAGGAGGTTGGTGTGGAGTTGATTGCGAGATGACGGGGAAATGCAGGCGGGGTGATGATCTTTGCAGATTGATGAAGAAAATGCAGCGAGATCATGAAGCACAAGCAACAACACCAAGGAGCCCCGACAAGTCTAGCTGTGAAGACAAGGATATGAGATCATATATGGCATTCTACAAATCTCCTTCAAAGCCAACTAAGGACGGTGGCAATGATGACGACTCACGAACCCTGAATTAGATGAAGATAAAGGAAAAAAGGTGTGTTCGATGACGGCTCAAGATGATGAATCGATTCAGATTATGTGCGACCTCCGGATGATGAGGATATTAGCTCTGCTGAGGATGAAGAAGCAATAGAAATGAGAAAGTATGCTTATGAGGTTAAGAGGAAGAGCAAAGCTAAGAAGCTTGGCATCCATTCTTCTCAAGTTTCAGAACACAGGATGGAAGATTTGTTTGATGAGGTTCCTAACCTAGATGAACCAGGCAGTCCACATATGGACTCAAGTGATGAATATTCCTATGATGAGAACATTGATGGTGAGAGTGTGAGGTGGAAAAGCCTACGAGAACAAGTATGACAAGAAGGCTTCGGTGCAGTTTTCTCTCTTGGTATGTGCTTCAGAGATAGATAGCGGCAGTTCAAGAAGGCTTTAGTGAAAAATGGATTGAAGACACACGAGACACCTTAGGTTTGACAAGGATGAGAGAACAAAGGTGAGGGCTTTTTGTACATGGCCGGGATGTAAGTGGATGATATATGGTTCTATCAGCACCAGAACTGAATAGTTTAAGGTGGTTACTTATGAGGATGTGCATACTTGTGCACCAAGGAGGGACAACAAATTAGTTTCTTCTAGTTTGATACCTAAGAAGTACTACCATGAAATCAAGGACAACCCCACTTGGAAACCCATGCACATCCGAATGAGAGTTCGAGAGGGATTTTCTTGCAGATGTCTCAATTTCTAAGTGCAAGAGAGCAAAGTCAATAGTTCTTCAACAAGCATTAGATGTTATGAAGGGAGAATACAGTAGAGTGTATGACTATCAAATGGAGCTGCCAGAGGTACTTGGCGGTGTCCGTGGCTCCCTTTCTTTGCCATGCCATTAGTTGCATATACAAAGCTTCAAAGAAATTGGATGATTACATAGCTCCATGCTACTCCATTGATCAGTACATGAAGATTTATGAACATGTCCTCCAACCAATTCAAGGTCCTGCAAACTGGCCAATTTCAGATATGCCTAGACCTGAAGCACCAGCCTATGTCAAAATGCCAGGAAGGCCCAAGACAGAAAGAAGAAGGGAGGAAGGAGAAGAACCCAAAGGGAAAAAGCTCAGCGAGGGTAGGCCTCAAGATGAAGTGCAGATTATGTGGAAAATCTGACCACAATGCAAGGAGGTGTCAAAAAAATCCAGAAGCTGGAAACAAAGCTAATGCCCACATCAAAAGGGCCAAGGCAAAGAACAGAAGGATGGCAGAGGATGCTACAGATGGTGCTACAAGCAGTAAGAGAAGCAAAACTAGCCATGGAGAGGTATGAAATTTCCAAATTAGTTGCACCTATGATCTTGGTCTGATTTCTTTTTAATTTATTTGTATATTATCACTACAGCCTGCAGGAAGCCAAAGATGATCCCAGTCCTGCAACCTCAATTCATTTGGGACCAAGCCAGCCCCCTCCATCTCAACCTGGACCAAGCCAGACCCCTCCAACTCAATCTGGACCAAGCCGGCCCCCTCCATCTCAACCTGGACCAAGCCAGCCCCATGCAACAAGGGGAAGAGGAAGGCAGCCTGCAGAAGGGGGAAGAAGAGGACCAGCACTGGAGCACGGCAGAACTGGAGCAAGGGAAGAGGACTCTGTCATACCTCCTCTTTGGGAACAATTACTGAAGTAGTCGGTCTTAACATGTTTAGGCATAACCTAGGACATGCCACTCTTTTGGGCATACAAACCGCCATGCTTTTTGTGCGTAATATAAGTAATGACATGCAAGATGGATGGGCAAGCAAATGCCACTCTTTTGGGCATACAAACTGCCACTTAAGTAGTGTAACCTCTTTTGTGTGTAATATTCCTAAGTGATGACAGGCTTATGTAGTGGACACAAATGTGACAATGCACAACTCTTGTTCCAATGTTCTTTGGATTATATGTAACTGGATGCCTTGCAATTGGATGATATGTTGCTGTCCAAAATCTGTCAATTATGTTGCAATTTTTTCTGTCATGATATGTTGCAATTGGATGATATGTTGCAATTTTTCTGTCCAAAAAATGTAACTACAATGCTTTCGTCAATTGTATTCACGAATGAAGACCAATGCATCACAACTCAATATGCCAAAATGATTTCAAATGAACAAAACACATTCCATTTCATTCAAACATAGTTCATTGCACCAGGTTTTCATTACATCACCTACTACTACTTGACATCATGCGATGACACCCACAACAAAGCAACCACGGTAAGAATCACACAAATGAGACAACCCAATTTGACCTAGGCCTACAAGCTTCTTCATCTTTGCATCTAAACCAAAGCAATCCCAGTCTTGAGCCTCCGGATCATGTGCTTCTCCCCGATGTCCTCCAAGTGAATCGAATTCGAAGGAGGTTGTTCTTGATGGCCTCCCTCTCGGCAATCGGTCCCTTTGCAACCGGGAACCGCTCATACTTGTCTTGAAACAAGAACCAAGGGCAGCTTTCACGGCACCTCGCACTTCCAATTTGTTCACAACATGAGGCACAATCCCAGGATCAAAGACAAGAACACCAACCCTACAAAGAAGAAATAGCACCGAGGACTTACATCTCTCTCATGGAACCGACATTTGAAGAAAATGGAGCCAGGCACCTTGGATTCGGGACCACATTTGAGCTCCAAGACCTCTGCACCGCATTTGGGGCATGGCACAAGTGGCAGCCCTGTCTTCTCCCCGATGTCCGATGGCAGGCGCTGGTAAACAGAGCTCCCAGCGCCGGTATGGCCGGACGACGCTCCCATGACGACTTGGGAGAGGGCGGACCGAGCTCCGTGAGACCTTGACGAAGGAGGACCTAAACCCTAGCTTGGCCGCTGTGAGGAGGAACAGAGGGGATGAGACACGGGAGGAGGACGAAGCTTCAATTAGAAGGGATGGACGACATGCGGACCCCATCGTCTAAGCCCGGTCGGCAGTCCACCCAACCGCCAACGTGTCCACCCCATCCAGGCTGGATGCCAGATAGGCAAAACAGCCTTGCGAAACCACACCAGGGGTGTTTTGCACGGTTTTGAAACTTTAATGTGCTGTTTATACGGTTTTGTAGTTGAGGGTGATGGTTAGACTGACCCTAATAGTTCAGGGGGTTAAGTTGACTTTTTCCAATGTAAGAGCGTTCTGTACTGAAATACTGAATTTTGGACATTGACATGGTTCATACATACACCGTGCAGGTTAGTGAACAACGCTACTTATTGTTATTGTGTTGCTGCAACAAATCAGGCAGAAGGTTTTTTATTATTATTATTTTTAAAAGGCAGAACGCAGAACAACAGCCACATTAGGGAAGGGATACTCTCTGCAAAAACTGAGAGCAAGTACTACCAGTCACTAAAACACTGAACATTAATCTAGCGGCCCTGGTTCATACATCGGACTGAACACTTAACATTACCAATCTAGCTTTGGAGGAAGACATGCAGAATGTATAGCGTTGTGCTCACTACTCAATAAATGATACTCTTCTTAAGAAATGCTGAAGCAACAACTCACAGATTAACATGAAGGACTGAACACAATTTCAGAAAACGCAAAAGCTTTGTTGGACTGAAAACACTGAACAAAAGTTTGGCACTCTAGCTAGTTTAGACATGTTTCTGAAACAACAATGAACATTAGCATGGTTCTTACATAGACCGTGCAGGTTAGAGGACAACGCTACTTTCTGCTACAAATCAGGCAGAACAACACACACATTGTGGGGGGTAGTAGTACTCTCTGCAAAAAACTGAGAGCAAGTACCAGTTTGGCCGTGTACCATCAGTCACTCACTCTATGGCTAGGCCGACGGAGGGAGGCTGAAGAAGTCGAGCATCTCCGACGTGAGGTCGTCGAAGTGCACGCGCTGGTGCATCGACGGCCTGAACTGCACGTACTCCTCGTCGAGGCCAAAGAACGGGGTCGGTGGCACCACCTCCAGTGGCTCCGGGCTGAAGAAGGTGTCGTCGTCGTCGGGGTCGACGAACACCAGCGGGTCGACGCCGGAGCCGCCGCCGCTGCATGAGAGCAGACGAGTCGGCGTCGTTGGGGTGGTGGCACCGCCGAAAAAACTGAACTCTGATGCGCTGTCGTAGTGGGTGGGGAGCGTGATGGCGAGAGCCGCCACCGTGCGTGGAGGTGGTGGCTCCTCCTGGGCGTTCTCCAGCTTGCTGCTGCTGCTGCTCTGGCCGCCGGTGAGGAGCAGTTGCGGCTTCGTCTCCTCCAAGGGGATTATGTCCTGGCACGGGCTCTGACAGAGAAGCTGCAACTGCAATGCGCACAGGTTTCAGAGTTTCAGTCGACATTTTTCAGAAAATGTACAGTACTACATGCTGATCAAAGAAACATGAACATAGCATTTTTTAGAAACATATTAGAATAAATTTGTTTGAAAGACACCTGCTTGTTGGCTACAACAGTACGTAGTTCAGGCAAAAGCAAAACCAATCAGATACTGCAGTGCATTTCTGCAACTCCACTTTAGAGCAATCAGATTTCAGAGAGAAGGAAACATGCGACGCGCAAGGTTTCAGACTTTCAGTTGTCAGATGTGTCATGGTAAAGACTTGAGAAACATGAACACAACACATTTTCAGCAAATGATTCTACATGCTGATCAAAGGAAACATGGTCATAACATTTTTCAGAAAATGGCACTAGTTGCTGATCGAAGGAAACATGAGCATGGAATTTTTCGCGAAATGCCACTAGAATAAATTTGTGCGAGAGGCAGCTGCCTGTTGGTTACTAGTAGTTCAGAATAGGACAAGAGCTGCTTCACAAATTCAGTGCTGCGAAATCAACGCTACTCTTCAGAACAATCAGAATTCACAATTTAGAGAGACAAACAGATAACGCAATGCAGGCAGTACTCACAGTCACCTTGTGAGCGGGCGAGTCACGGCTGCGGGAGGACGAAGCCCCGCCGCCGCCGCCGCTCTGCCTGCCGCTGCCGACGCCGAGCCTCCGGCGTGGCGGCGCCGGCGCACGTAGGAGCCTCGCCAGCCGCTTCTGCCGCGTGCTCCAGAAGTTCTTGACGTCGTTGTCCGTGCGGCCGGACAGGTACGTGGCGATCCTTGCCCACTTGTTGCCGAACTCCGCCTGCAGTTCGATCACCACGCGCTCTTCCTCCGCCGAGAACTTGCAGCCCCTTCACACAGGAAAACGACATTAATTCTTCGTCACTGTTGGGCTCTGCGTGCGATTTATCTCTGGAATGAAATCATCAGGGATCAGATCATCATAAACTGAATACCGACTTCGCATTATGCAGGCAGAACCGTCAGCAATGGGAAATGAAATACACGAGCGAGTTCGTCAGAGACAGAAGTAGAACGAAGAACAGCGGCGTAACTGTAACCAACAACATGCTAGAAGAAAAGTGAAGAAGCAGGAAGCAGGGTGAGTGAGCGAGCTTGGATTACTTCTTGATGTCCGGGCGGAGCTTGTTGACCCAGCGGAGGCGGCAGGACTTGCCGGTGCGTGGGAGGAGGCCTTTGGATCGAATGGAGCTCCATTCACGTGGCCCGTTCTCCATGACGTGCCGCCGCAGCACCTCGTCCTCCTCCGCCGTCCACGGGCCCTTCCTCACCCACGCCGACAACTCACGACCACGGGGCTTCATCGTTCTCCGCCGCGTTGCCCACCGGTTGGTTCCCTTTTATCTCCCGCGCGTTTGGAAGAGCACGAACACGAACGCCCACGTACGCTTCCTCCGACAATAAGGGAGAAGTGGGAGACGATCTCGTGGACTAGAGGAGGACGGACAGTACGAGTACGTGGCTTCGTGGGCCCCGAGTCCGCCTGTCTTCATATCAGCCGTCGGATTTCGATCAGACCGTCGCTTCGATCCAACTCCGCCGGTTGTGCGGTAGTGCAGCACCGTCCGGACACTGTAACCGCTCCAAGTCCAAGTCCCCGGTCACGCCCCGGTCAGTTGAAGAAATTGAGGTGAAAATTTTCCTCACAGATCGGAAGAAACATCAAAAAAATCTTAGACAGTAAAAGCATTTTAAGTTTGATCAAATTTATATGGTAAGATTATACTTCCTACTGTTCCAAATTCAGGTCGTTTTGGCTTTTTCTAGATGCATTTCTTTTTCTATACATCTGGCATAGTGTATAACTAGATGCAAAACATAAACAATGTATCTAAAAAAGCAATGTGTCAGTCCAAGAATCTTAGAAAGTCAAGTCATTTTAAGTTTGACCAAATTTATATGGTAAGAAAATAACATTTAGGATACCAAGTATAATTCTGCGTTAATTATGTTTTCATAGTATACCTATTTCACGTAATGTACTCTTTCCAGAATATAATGGCCTGGAATCCTAGAAAGAGGCTAGCCCAACTTAAATGAGATATGATAGCTTCCTTATGGTCTAACGTTCTTGTTAATACATTATCTTTATTATGTTTTGGATTGTAACCCCTAATAATGAAAAAATAGCTCCATGAACAAAAGCCCATGTCATGATGAACCCTACAATGTATAGGTGATGAGAAGGAATATTGACTATTGTATTTTTTTAATTTTACAAAATAAAGAACTTTCATAGAATATTATTCTTTTTATAGATATAGAATAAAAATAGTATTCTATAAAAAATGAATGGAATTGAAAATAAGGAAATTGCAAAAAAGGGGAACTCATTAAATAAAATATTTTTTTCCTTTTTTTCCATTCTCATGGCCTTTCTATCCTTCTAATCGAACTTTAGATTGGATGAAACGGATAGCAAAGCTAATTATGGAGGGAGAGTTAATTACGGAAACCCTCTAGACAATGAAGTTAATTGAGATCCTCGCGGCTGCATGAAGGCATCTTGGTCTCTTAATTGAGATCCCCCGCGGTTGCAATGAAGGCATTTTGGTCTCTGTAATCTTCCTTTTCTCCCCGACCGGAGAGAGTATCTTTGTAATTATCTTTGTATAATTTTGATAAAACTTGATATATTATGCTTTGAATTTTCAAGATTGTTGAAATCACTTATTATTTGGGATCGAGGAAGCGTTGTTTTAACATTGCATTAAAACTGATTTAAATAAAAATTTTAATAGTACACCAAACCGTACATGTCTCGCAACGCTAAAATACCGTACAGCAGCAGCACAAAAAAAAAAAAAGTTACGCGTCATTGGTAGGCGTAAACTAGTGCTACTGGTCGCAGCGGACGAGACGTCCGGCTTTGCTGCAGAGCCCCTGCTCGCCGGCGGTGGCCTGCACGACCTTGCCATAGCTATACCGCAGGGGCATCCTTCCCAGCAGGCGGTGGAACTCGGTGATGCATCCTCCTCTCTTCTCCCAGTGGCCCAGCCCGCCGGTGGTGCTGAGCCCGACGTCCCTGACCCCGCCGCCTTGCTGTCTCCCCTCGCCACCGGCGCCGGCGTCGTTCCTGGGGTCGCCCCAGTCCCTGACGCCGCCAGCCTCCACGAGCACGGGCCCAGAGCCGGACGCCTCGGCGGCGACGAAGTTCATCAGGATGTCCTCGCAGTTGCGCTCCCGGTCCACCACGGCGCGCGCGGCCGCCAGCTCCGGCGAGCACGAGTACGTGTACAGGAGGTCGGCGCCCAGGAGCATGAGCTTCGTCAGCACCATCGAGTACCGGTCCGGCTGCGCCGCCGTGTATGCCCACCTCCCACGGGTCAGGTCCAGGTGGTGCGACCGCGGGAAGAAGCCGACCAGAGGCCCCGGCCGCTGGTGGTGCTGGTGCTGCTGCTGCCAGGTGGCGAAGGCGAAGGACAGCGCGGCGGCGTCGGGGAGCACGTCGTCGTCGGCCACGGCGACTGCCGCGGTGCGCACGTCGGAGGGACGCGGGAGGAAGCGCGCGTTGAGGGACGCCGAGGCGGCGCGGCGGACCGTGACGCGCGGCGGGAACCCGATCCCGCGGCCGCGGTGGAGGAGGCGGTCTGGCGTGGAGGGGTTGCACCAGAGCACGACAACGGCCAGGACCAGCGGGTGCGCGGCGTAGGCACCCGCGATGGCGCGGAGCAGAGGGAGGCGACGCTCCGAGTAGCCCGTCAGGATCACCGTGAGGCGGTCCCCGCGGAGCGGCGAGGTGGCGGCGTCCGTGCGGTTCGCCGCGGCGCAGGCGGCGTGCTCCTCGTCCTCGCTGCTGGCGGCGACGGCTATGCAGGCAAGATCCAGGGCGAGGAGGAGGAGGAGGAGATGGACCGACACCGGCGGCATGGACGCTGGACGGCGACGCGGCGGCGAGATCCGCAGGAAGCTTGGGTCTCGGGAGGTCTGTTGCTTGTCCTTGAAGTTGACTCATTGACCGTGAATGAGGAGAACGTGTGGCAGCGGGTGGATTCGCGTGGGGCCATGGCGTCAGAGAGCGTTAGCTAGGCTCGCTGTCGCTGGTTTATTATCCACAAAAGGAGGAGTGGTGGCGAGAGTGCCGCAGCCCCACCACAGGCACAGCTCGCTGCTCCTGCGGGATGGCGGCGCAGTGCAGCAGCGTGGCCGCGAGCCTGGACCGGTGGACTGGGCCATGCCGCTGCAGCTCGCCGGTGACACCGTTCCAGGCGGCGCTACCGCGACGCAGGCGTGCGGAGAGGAACGGCAGGGTCGGCTGCGCGTCCGTCCCACGGGAACTCGGCACGGCGGCCGTGGAGGCGCCGGTGGTCGTCGAGGGCACTGAGGTTAGTGACCCATCGATCTCAGCATGCACCGTTCTTTCTTGATATATGCTGCTGTGGCGCTGCTCCGTCCTGTCCACGGGCATATATACGTAAAAGCTGCTGATGCTTTGGTTCTCCATGGCATTCGCCATGTGTCTGTCGGCTCTTGAATTGTTTTTTTTTTTTTTTGATGAAAATGGCTCTTGAATTGTTCCAAGGAAGAAGCTGATGTAGCGTGTGAAGAGTGCGAGGGCATGGGGTGGATGGTCTGCGACTTCTGCAAGGGCAAGAAGAACAACGTTCAGCCGGAGGGCAGCACCCGGGTGTACCGCCGTTGCCCAACCTGCAAGGCGGTCAGTAACTCATTCAGCTCCATCCATCCATCTCTCGCTCGCGGCCGGAATTAATCTTTCTGAATGAATGAATGAATGGATTCTGATGAACATCTTCATTCCCCGTCGCATCGCATGCATATATGCAGGCGGGCTTCATCCTGTGCCCAAGATGCAGGGTGTACAAGTGCATCACCTTCCCGGACCGCAATGAATCGTGAGCTGGTCGCAGCACTTGTGGGATGCAGATCGTTCATGTCTGCCGAAGAAGAAATCTGTGTGAATTATTATTACTATATATATTCTGACCATGTTTAAGGGACAATTGTTATCTTCTGATCATGTTCACTAGAGAACGTACGTCTGTGTAGTGCCTATCAATTTAAATTTTAAATTTCACATAGATGCTTGCTCTTGTTATAGATTGGGTCTAACAAGACCACAGTCCACAGACAAGGTTTACAGATGCATCCATCCGTGTACTCTTTTTTCAATCTGTTTGTTTTTGGGGAAACACGTACCCAATAGGGTGAGCTTCCAACCTAAATGATTCGTCATTGATCTTTTAATTGTTACTCATAGTGTCCACCATTTGGGTACCTGTCGGCCGGCCAAGAGCCGACAGGCCCTATAGCAGCTAATGCTTATTCCAAGCTCTTATGCCAATGTAAGGAAAGGGGACAACGAATGGGACTTTTGTTTTTCAAAAAGAAGAAAGAATGGGGCAGTCTTTTCACAATCCCGAAAGGAACATGGAGCCCACGTTCATTTCTAAAATTTATTTTTCGATCCGACTCCAAGAAATCATTCTTTAAACTGGGATAACCTCACATTCAACAACACAATCTGCGAGTACCTAGTATTTTTTAGGAAGAATTTCCTGAGAGTACCACTTTTGGAGGAAGAATTTTTCTCGCAACAATCTTGGAACTCCACTTTGAAAAGGCCACTGGACCGCTGGATTTGGTATAATGATGGCGCTGAGACTCGATATCCCTACTCTCTACCCGTAGCATCTGGGAAGGGTATGGATTGTTCATTCAGGGTACTAGTAATTGCACTGGCATATCTGAGAACCAGTTGGTTCCAGTTGGGAACCAGTTCTCTAGTAATATAACCTAGACCAAGTCCAGTTGGTTCCTTATTCAGAGAACCGTACCGGGCAATGCTTTCCCAGCTCGAGTCCGACCAACACATCTGAGAAATGGGATCCACCAGCTTTAGCCATATATACACATGTAAACTACCGACAACAGAGCAACCCAACATTCTCCATTGCATGCTACAGGCTAGAGAGAACTACTACCTCATGTACACTCTTTATTGTCATTCTCTTCTTTCAGACATCAGGGCACAATACAAGGATGATGGAAGAGTAGCTAAGCATAGGGTAGAGATTGGAGTTGAGGAAATGAGAGAACTGGTAAACGGTGACAGCACGGTCTGGTAGGCCGTCGGTGAGGAAGTCATACGGTGCTTCCTTGCCTGTGTCCACCACCGGCTCCCATCGGAACCCAGGGCGCTCTGGAAGCCTGACGACCACCGGCAGGTGGCTGGTGTTGAAGGCAACGTAGATCTCGCCTTTGGTTTCATCCTTCTGCAGCAACAGATACATATAAGAAATCATCAGTACTTTTTATATCTCCCTTTGATGTATTTAATGGCAGAAAAAACGGTTTTTGTAATGACTGGTGATGATGGTGGTAAGTCTTATGTCAGTACCATGGTGAAGGCAACGAATCGGCTTGTCTCCGACCAGTCAGGCTTCCCAGGCTGATGACCATGCCATTGCAACCGTTCTGAAGTCGGGAAGTCCTCAAGACCAAGTGATTCACATTCCCTGTATTGCACAACGAAAGAACAAGAATAGGCAATATGAGCAATGTAAACTGTACAGAATCTCGCCATTTAGTGAACAGAGGAACCAGCATTGGTTTTGCACAGAAACTATTCTGTGGAAGAGTATTTACTTGCGGAATTTGGTCATGAGGCGACAGAATCTGTACAGATCTGAGGATTGTTCTTCCTTCTTATCCCAACGGAAATAATTGACCTGCACACAACAAAAATAAAAGGCTGGAAGATTACAAGAATGTCAAGGAAATTGATTAGAATAATATGTTAATATATGATGGCATTGCACTGACATAATGGTCATGGCAGTATGTATTGTTGTTTCCTCCCTTTGTGTGACCATATTCATCGCCCATGTAGAACATTGGAACTCCCTAAAATTTAGAAGATGAAAACAATTGGCAAAGTAGTACTAAATCAGTAAAGTGACTTCAGCTCAACTTTAACCTTACCCCTATATCAGGATGCGGGGAAAAACTGAAAACTTGTCAGATAAATGATGTTTACGGTAATTTATGTTTAGATAACTATGTTTCCTATGTACAAAGACAGGTAGTTGGATACTCAGTGCAGCATGGCATATCTTTTGGAGAACACAGATCCTCACACAACCTAGTAAGTATAACCCTCATCAAGTGAGTAAACTCAAGGACTGAACCAATGATGCATATTCCAGCATACCACTGACTGCAAATGCAACCTTGAGCTCTACCCTGAACAAACAGGGACCTGAAAGCACAGCCCATAAAAAACTTAAAAGATCAGACACAAATTCTTACCTGAGAAACCATAAGACAAACAAAGAAATTGCGCATTTGCCTCTTCCTTAATCTTCGGACTGTCAAACTTGCAAATTCTCCTTCCTGCATTGTTCAAACGAAACTGTCAAGTGTGCTATACTATAGAGATGATTCAGTACATACTTGCCACATAAGTTTAGCTGGAAATGCACGTGTAACAAACTATATAGCCTGTGGTAGGTGATACCAGTTTGGTACTGATGACTAGAAAACCATCACAAGGTCATTTGACAGATTTGACTAACATAAACAAGCTACAAGAGATAAAAGCATGAGGTTTCCAATTACCTCCCCACAATTCCAGCTAAGATTGTGATTTTCCCCATCTCGGTTGTCCTCACCATTTGACAAGTTGTACTTGTTGTTGTATGTGACCAAATCAGCCAGTGTAAATCCATCATGTGCACATACAAAGTTGACACTGTGCCAAGGCTTCCTCCCCCTGCCTGATAATAAAAGGCATGCACTTATCAATACCAAACTATTATCTGTAGACAAACACTAAGCCACACCTAATTGCATACAATGCATGCAGTGCTTCCAAGAAGGGTTAAAAATAAAGGAAACTTGTATATTCAGCAATTCATTATTAATATTTTCATCAAGTATACATGAATGAAGATAGTATTTATTCATGCAACTTCTTCTCATCCAGGAAAATACAAATAGAGTAGGAGTTTTCAATGGTTTGCAAAGGTCCATTAGACACTCAAAGGAATGCGATCCTTCAATTGCAGACTAGATCCTAAAGGTTATACTACTACATAGAATTTGGACCTTGTGTTCAACTTCTATGCTGAAATATATACTGTACTGTCATAGTGTCATGTTATGTTATTTCTGTATACCTGTGTCACTATCACCACCCAGTTCTTTCAAAAGTTTGTTCAGGTTATGTAGCACCGTGCTCATTGATGGGTACTTATGCTACATACCTGGTATAACTGCGGACTTCCGCATAGGCATTCAGCAAAAGCACCAGCAAATCCATCTGTGCCTTTGATGAACTGACGCACGGTATCACGATACTGAGAAAACAACAAAACCATTAAACGAGTCAGTACTTTAGTGAAACAACTATAGAGACATAAATTAGGAAGATGTTGGTTTAGATGAAGAAGGTTGCAAAAGATCATACGTTAAGTATCAAAACTTCATCAGCATCATGCTCTAATAAAGACCAAAGATGCACTTACCTAATGTTTTCAGTGAGGCTATTGTTTGAAATGTATATCTCAGCAATCATTCTTGTGTTTATACTTTTTTAAAATTCTTTTCATCATAGAGTCCAACAAATGCAGAGTTGTTTGAGTTTTCTGCCTCGCTAGGCTTCTCTGCTCAACCCACATAAAAATGGTTGGGCTCTGAAGTCCTAAGTTTGCCCTTTCTGAAGCCAGCTTCTCTAGAGTAAAAAACAGAATTATGAGATTCAAGTATCCGAGGCTCAGGTTGCTTGGAGCCAGCTTCTTCATGAGCTTAAAAAGTGGAACTGGAACTTGCCCAAAACAGCCCTCAAGAGTCTGTTTGATAGTTGGGCCTGAACGTAGATCCTGGTTTAATCCATAATCCAAACTGTGTCCAATTACCAGACTAAATTACTGGTTTTCCTCTAGAAGAAAGTAACTTTAGGCTTTAAATAGTTTTAGATCCCTACAACATTTCACGGGTAGCATAAAAGCACTCCTCTATTTAAATATCTCTGTTGAAACTTACATTCAATTTGACAAGGCTCCGTTTGTTATTCAGCAAGTACCAAGTAGCAAAGAGACTTTCAAGTCACTGAAAGTATATAGTTCTTACCTTTCCATTCCACTCTGACCAAACATTCCAGTGAGGAAATTGACCTACTTGATAGAGGCCTCCTGCATCCCATGCTTCAGCAATGAGCTATAATTGCAATGGAGGAAGTAGTGAGAACAACAACCAAGAAACTATAATATGTTAAGGCTGCTGATTATTATATATACTGTTCTGCATCTTTAACAGCCAATCAACTTCATATACTACCCAATAGCATCAAGCAGAAGGTAACTGCGATTAGTTACATAGCAAGTGCACATGTATTAAAAAAAATGGGTTTCAATCTTCAGTGAGTGCAAATGATAAAACATATAAAATATAACACCTACCTTGACATCTCCAAGAATTGGGTCATTGCTAATCATGTCAACAAGTGGTGGAGCAACAAGAGGTGTCCCTGTTGTAATCATGTCACCTTCCATTGGACTTCCATACACATTAACTGGATCCCATAGACTGGTAAAGGAAAAGTTAACTTAAGAAATGTATAAAAAAGAAAAAATACGGAGAAAATCAGAATAGAACTTTACCTGCATCCTCTGGTCATTATAGATGCGAGGTCAAAACGAAAACCATCAACATGCATTTCCGTTACCCAGTATCTGCAGGATTAAAATCAGTTCATTGTGCATAAAGAATTTGTCTTCACAAATATATAGCTTAAACACCGATAGCCAATGACAAAATATCAATTAAAGATAACTATCTGTCTACTCAGATTCAAGACTCAGTGAGAAAATACAATATGTTCCTCTTTTTTTGTTGTGTTGGAATATAAGAAATTCAAACTGCTTGTATATTCAGGCAGCAAAGCATCAGCATTGCTATCTATCCCTCAAAAACTTGGATCATCCAATAAAATGACAAGCGGCAGAAGGAAATTAGGAGCAATTTAATAAAAGTTACAAACAGATTTGTACCTCAAACAATCCACAATAAATTCACGGACTACAGGATGATTACAATTGAAGGTATTTCCACAACCAGAATAATTATAAAACTCTCCCTGCACAGATAAATGCCCTTCAAATAGCTTGTTATATAGACATGAATCTATGAACGGAATAATAACCAAATTATACATTGTGGACCAGGAAAGAACAATTAAAAGATGAACAGCGTATCTCACCTTAGGTGCAAGCATGTAGTATGTACTATTATCTATCCCCCTAAAGGATAATATTGGGCCTTTCTCATTACCTTCAGCTGTATGATTGAAGACAACATCCATGATCACCTAAGAGTGACATACTTCATGTCAGAAATTATATGAAAAAGGAAGCTACTTGGTTAGCATTAAGCCAATAGCTTAAATCAGCTTGGTTACCTCAATTCCCCGTTTATGGGCCTCCCCGACAAAAGTTTTAAATTCATTTATGGCATCGCGTCCAGAGTTTCTTATGCCACTTGACGAATATCTTGCCATTGGTGAGAAAAAATTAATTGTGGAATATCCCCAGAAGTTCATCCTGGCACCAAGGACGAGTAATGTGAAACAATATCACAGAAAATAGAACTGAAAAGGTCATATATGATCATGCTGAATGAAACAAAAAGATATCAGTTCAGGAGTCCTATAAAACTGATGGCATCTATATACTGCAATCTAAGTCCACATACTTTGAAGAGGAGCTGAAGTACTCTAGCTCATTGAACTCACATGGCAGGGCATTAACTCTATACAATTGACTCCAAGTTCCTGCAAGGGAGTTTATGCAGATCAAACAAAGAGTTTAGTCATAAACACATGCCATGCCAAGAAATCTAAAATGGACAATACCGAGCTGACGAATTTACTGAGCAAAAAACAGTTATGTAATATAGATGCTCAATCAATACATCAATATATACAGCACAAAGTAAAATATGTGTTTATGCCTATGAACTAATAGACATAGAGCAGCATTACTTGGCAGAAATGCAAAATCGAAACAGATGCATGCGGACACGTTCTCAGGCTTATAACTAGTCTGTTCACAACAGTACCTTTAGATGGTCAAGCTTTGACACAGCACCAATGTAAGTTCCTGGATGTTTTGTTTTGCTTGAATCGTGCTTCGTGAATCCACGCAAATGCATTTCATAGATGACAAGATCCTTCTGATGATACCTCAGGGGTAGGTCACCTTGCCAGTTAAACTGCAAATGCAGCAAACCCTTATCATTATGAAATGAAAGAACAAGGACAACAAGAAGACACAGTAAATGTAATTTCACTTCATTTTAACGCGCGACAAGAAACTAAGTAACACAATCATTGATCCTAACCTGCATTTTGATAGCTATAGTGCTTACAGTCAGTTCATCGGACTTTTCACAATCACCAATGATAAAATATATATGTGCTTTGATTTCTTTTATTGTTTAATCGTGGCTGGGTCAAACATGGCTAAATAAAACTGGAAGAGAAGGAAACAAGCATGAAAGAAAATAGGAATCTAGTGTGAGATAGTTGTGGCTTACCTTACTATAGGGAAGAGGGATCATACCAGCCATTTGAGGCCAGCAATTATCACCAGGTGCAGGCACACCATATTGACCTCGGCTTACCACTGCCTAGAGGAAACAAGATAGGAAAAAAAAAAACTAAAAACATGAGACAGCACCCAGCAATCAATTTCTCTGTGTAGTATCACAACACATATGCAGAGCATAGTAATAAGGCTAATAGGTCGTCACCTTGGCGTACGGATCCACCACGACGTTGGACACATCATAGTACTGGCCACGCTCAGGGGCAAACACGCCATCGAACCTGTACCCGTAGAGCATGTCGTGCAGCTTGTCCCCATGGATGAAGACGTGCCACACGTTTCCCGTCCGGTTGAGCAGGGGCACCTCCTCAGTCACCCTATCCTGCATCATACCAGGAATACAGAGAACTAAATTCTATCCTGCATCATACCAGGAATACAGAGAACTCAATTCATTTCATCATCGGAGACTCAGAGTAGGCTATGAAGCCAAACAAATTCGCGAACAAATTCTCATACAGCATCGGATTAGTAAGCTACGAAACCGAGACACAATGATTATTTTAACCCTTTCATTCAAGTTCAAAAAAGAAAAAAAAATGACAGAGAAGGATCGCAGCATGCGTTGCAGATAACTGCATTCAGCAGAGAGTAGGGGAAGCTCTCACCGCCTTGAGGTCATCGAGGGTGAAGAGGCAGAGCGACGCAGCGGAGGCGCCACTGGAGTAGACGGCGAAGTTGACCCCGCCGTGGAGCGCGGTGGCCCCAGCGGCGCGGGCATTCCCGCGAGCACCCTGCACGCGCCGCCCAGCGCGTACCTCTCCTCCTCCTCGTCATCCTCGCCGTCATCCTGCTCCGCCTGCACCGCCGTGGCCACCGGCCGCGTGGCGGCGGCGCCGCGGAAAAGCAACCGCTCCCGCCCCACTACCGCCGCATTGGGCCGCGCACGCACGCCGGCGCGCCAACGGCTTGTGGGCACGGCGAGCAGCGGGCGTGGCGACGAGACGCAGGGGAGCTGCGTCATGGGGGAGAGGAGGAAGGGGAGCGGAGGGACCGACGGAACCCACCCAGTTCGCTGCGGCGATCAAGTGCGTCGGAATGGGAGGGGAGTGAGGAGTGTGACGAGACGAGGCGGTGGGCTGGCTTCGTCTCGGCTCGGCTCCCGTGCGCGACGGCGGCGTCCTCGTCACGCGCGCCGCGTGCTTGTGGCTGCTCGGTGAGTCGCTGACAGAGTGGGGCCGGAGCCTCGGATCGGAGGCTGGGAGCGTGAGCCGGAAGCGTCTGCGTCCGGGGCCGGCCACCGTCCCCTCGGCCTGTGTCGTTAGCGGGAGCGTGGGTCCCATAGACGTGGGCTCTTTTCTTTTTGTGGGGCCGTGTACTGGCGAACAAGATCTATTTGGCGCTTTTTCAGTTCAGGCACTACTATTTTCATTTTCATTTATATATAGGAAGTACTCTCCTGTTTCCGAAAGGAAAAGAAATGAGGCTATTGTATGTGGGTTTTGAATGTTTATGTAACTAGGAGAGGACTCTCCCGTAGCGTTCTTCTGTAATGCGAATAAGAAACATAAATGGGTTAGGATGTTAATCACTAAGAATTAAAATAGAAAGGAACAAATAGTCCTGGCGTTCGTGGTCGGTGAGGATATTGTAATATTTTTTAAGTAGTTATTCATTAGGATCACTTTGTGTATGTTTCAAAGAAAGTTAGTAGCATTATGTTTGAATACATGAAATAGAGCAAGTAATCATTGGCACAACGATTATTTAATCTTATGTCTTAAACTTCAAGATTTTAAAATTCCAAATAGTAACTTATACTATTGGTGATGATTGCTGGATCAGATGTCAGGAGTGGAGGTTATGTAAGGAAATACATAAACAATAGCTATTTAGTATAACAATGGTCATGATGTTAAGTGCAAAATTAAATGGACACAAAAGCAGATCGCATGAATGGAGAAAGATTTTTAATCGGTTAGATTTCTTTTTCTTAGCTGTGAGTCATATCTAAATTTTTAATACATATAAAAAAAATTAGATAAGTGTACTCTCTCCATCCAACAAATAATTGGATGTCTACGGTTTAAAATTTTTTCCACAAATAAATTATCACTGTAGTCTCTGAGACATTCTGCACGAAGAGCAGTGTCTAGCAGCTGCAACCGGTTGTGGGCCATTTTGAAACAAACAAAACAAAAAATTGACATAAAAAAATGGGAAAACTCTCTGGTCCACTCATTCAACTGCTTCCAGAACCACGCCGTCGCTTCTTCGTTCTTCCAGCACTTGTGCGCGAGTGCTCCTTCCCTGTTCAGCCTCCAGCCTTGGCATGCGAATAGTCTCTCTCCGCGTCAGGCGGCTGAGCTAAAGAAGCGCCAGCACCGCAGGCCAGGGGTCGCTTGCCCAAGCCCCTGCCAGCCATGGCGGAGCCGTGTTTCGCCGTCGGAGGGGTCCCAGGCGACAGGCGCTTGCCACCGTGGAGAAGAAGGCTCGGAAGGCGTGGCGGCACCGGCGGCCGCGGCCCCGCCCGACCACGGCGATTGGAGCAATGGCGGCGGCTCCGATCTGGCGGCGAAGGCTGCAGAATGGCGAGGGGAGCGATGGGAAGTGGAGGGCGCCGGCATCGCCATGGACCCGATTCGCTCGGTTCGCACCACCGCGCGGGACCCGATTCGCCCACTCCAACCTCCGCGACGCCGCACGCTGCGGCAGCTGGCACCGCAAGACGCACTGCGCCGGCAATCCATCACCGGCGCCCTCCAAAGCACCAGGACTCTTTGCGGGGCGTTTTCAATTTATAGCGAAGAATGTGGAGCGCTTGGAGGTGGAGGGTCAGGGAGCGGCGAGCAGAAGGTGGCAGTGGAGGACGGCGTGGAGGTGGTGGGATGCGTTTCTGTTAATTGATTTGTTAATTGATGGAAGATGCGTTTCTCTTAATTGATTCATTTTTTCCATTTGTCTCTTCGTGCGTGAGGGGGATCCAATCGGCGGCAGAGGTGAAAGGATAGGTAAGAGAATGAGGGGATAGGTAAGAGAACTAGGAGGACTCTCCGTAGCGTTCTTGCGGGTATTGAAAAAAAAAAATTAAATAGACTAAAATTTTAATCACTTAGAATTAAAAGATGTATTATGTGATAAAAATAATCGAATCGCTTAAACAGAATGTAACCACATATACATTACTACCAAGAGTGGGCACTAAGATCCAAAATGCGTGAAACTAATATTATATTCATTGACATATAGGGTATAGATTATTTAAAATAATGTATGAACTCTAATAATGAATGAAAAATATTTAAATAGGTTGTAGAACTTCCGTAATGGAATAAAAATAAGATAATAATTTTTTTGAGCAACTTTTTTTTTCATCAGTTTTTTTTTTAGACCTTTTTTGGTATATGATATGATGTATTTAAGGACCCTTTGGAAGATAGGGTGGAGAAAGGGAAAGGATAGAAAACCATTGGAATGGAAGCGCGTCGAGTCTAGTATCCTATAGGAACAGTAACAAAAAAAAAATAGTCCTTTGGCAGCACCTGCACGAACCGTAGGAATTGAAGTGCACATTTGTCAATACCGATACCGATATGGCGACACATTAATACGGTACTTTTTCAAAAAAAAGGATACACCGATAAATATAATATTGTATAATAATTATTACTAATAAGTATAAGTATAATATAATGTATATTTAATAGCAAAAGAAAAATAGCAAAATGGCCCAAAAACAGCCTAATCACAACCCAGCCCGGCCCATGTCGCGCGGCCTCGCGTCAAAGAGCGGAAGCTGGCACTGCGTCGTCTCCTCGTCCGTCATCCCGTCGTCTCCTCTTTCCTTCTTCCGTTAACTCAAGCAATCCCCAATTTCCCATTCCCCAATCCAACCCTAGACCCTATGGGCGGTGGCGAATCGGCGGCGGGCGGCAGCAAAAGCGCGTGCGCGGCAAGGCAGCGGCAAGGCGCGCACGGGCAGCTGGCCGCGCGGCAGCGGCGCTCCCGGCAGTAGCGGAAGCCGTGGCGGCAGGGGGCGAGCCGGCAAGGCCCCGTTGTCGCCTCTGCTCCACCGCGCGGGCGGGATCCGGCCGTGGGCGGCTGGGGGCGAGCCGGCGAGGCCCCGGTGTCGCCTCTGCTCCACCGCGCGGGCGGGATTCGCGTCCTTGCCTGCTTCCCAAAATCCCATGTAATTCAATTTCTCTTTTTTCCCGATACCTCTGATTGTGGAAAGCAGCAGCGACAGGCAGCACCATGAATGTGGAAGGCAGCAGCGACTCTTTATATAGGCACAGCAAGGCAGCTGAAAGGATGATCAGGCGGTGGAATTGAAGGCCACCGCTCGTGAAGCTTCTATTATGTTGTGCATTTTTAATGTGACAACACGGCTGTGGGTGACTATTGGGATGCTAATGCCACAATTAATTTTTATGGTGCATTTGTTTTTGTTGGAATCATGGGTTAGTGAAATAGCATGGGAACAGGTGGAGGGTGATTGATTACGGTCGCTTGAGTTTCATGCGGAATTGAATGAATGCTGTGGAGGTGATGGTGGGGCCCTTGTGATGACGTGGCTTCACCACAGCTCGAAGAACTCCTAAGTGGGGGGTTTTTCCATATAGAAGGTTTAGATGAGGGTGGGGCGGCTGATGTGTCACCCCTGCGATGTCGAAGAACTCCCTTAGTGGGGGTTTTCCATATAGAAGGTTTAGATATCAAAAAAGTTTAAGAGCATCTGATTGTTTTTCAAAAGGAAAAAAAGACAAATATATATATTTCTATTTTCATGGCAATACTGTGGCCAATATCCATCATTTATGTCACATATTATAAACATGTTTTGGTCAGACGGAGAAACGTCATATAAAAGCTTTGAGTGGATAGAATGCCGAAAGGGCCTGGTGAAAAGGGACAAGGGGTGCATGCCGTGAACGAGGGAGAGCACGAATCACGGCGTCGGTAGCAGCTCGCGCGATCCCCGTCGTCGTTTCCCTCACCGGACACACGCACACGTCCGTGCTCCAACTCCAAGTGGAGAAGAAAACGTGAGCGTGCGGCCAAAGGCACACGCAACGGACGCAAAGCCACCACACACGCACGGTCCGTTCGCGTCGCATGCATGGCCATGGCCCAGCATGGCCTTTGTTGTTTTGCTGACTGTCAGTGACTGGTGAGGTCACCATGAGGACGACGAGACAACGTGAGGGCTTTTCCGTGTGTGTGTGGAATGGAAAAAAGAAAAAGAAAAAAAAAGAAAAATTGCAGTGGTCTGCTGTTTCTTGGATGGGCCTAGTTAATTACTGATGCAGCATAGGACGCAACGGGCCTGGATGGCTTTTATTTCTTCGAAATGGGCCTGTTGCTGGTTCGCGTCGAACCTTGGCATTTGGCAGGCCTCGATGTCGTCGTCGCATCGTTTCAGCGAGGGCAAAGCCTAAGGGGGGCTGTTAACTGCCGACCTGGTCGGCGCGGATGCGTGCGCCGACCAGGCGCGGCCCGCTATCAACCAGGCCACATTAGGCCCAGTTCGCGCGGGGCGCGGCAGCTCAGGAAAGCGCAGCCCAGGCCCAGTTCGCGTGGGGTGCGGCAGCAGGAAGGCGCTGGATGGAGCCTGGAGGAAGAACAAAAGGACAGCGATACTGACCGGGAATAAATTTGCATGGACCCGGATTTAATTCTCTCTGTCTCTCGTATAGACTCTTTTAATTTTGACAGGCGGAAGATACGTGGCTTATTTTTTAAAAAATACGGTATAATACGTGTATGGCTATTTTAGACGAGAAAAAATGGTGAACACGAGGTTTAACTGGCCCACAATCTAGATTACAACAGCCCAGCAGGCCTTTAAAATTGAAAAACAGTACAAAATACTATCATCATCGGTTATAGGAATGGAACTCAAGACCAATTGGTAATCAAAGCAGTGCTTAAACACTACACCATTCGAATGTTTTATTAAGTTAATGAAAGACAACGGATAAATATGGAAAAACTCTACGTAATAAAAAAGAAAAAAAAAATAAATCTCATACTTTTTCAGATTTTAAAAAAATATATCTCCTACAATAACTACTCAAACGAAAATCCGATTTCACCGTCATGTTTCTTACAATAAATCCTTCAAAACAAGACCACACATAAACATATTTTGACAAAAAAAATTTAGCGGCTATTTCAACATCGAAAAATAGCGGTATTTTCTGAGAACATCACAAGTAACACTCTAGAACATCGCCGAAAAACACACGAGCATCGTCGGAAATACGCTAGAATATCGCACAAACACACTAGGAGACCAGCTATTTTCAACCCCAAAAAAGTCGGATTTTTTACGGATAAGAAACACTCTGAACATTGCAAAAACACAGGAACATCACAAGAAACACGCTAGAACATCGCACAAACACACTAGGAGACCAAAATTTATTTTCAATCATAGAAATAGACAGATTTTTACTGAGAACATCGAAAGAAACACTCCAGAACATCGCACAAACACACTAGGAGACCCGGCTATTTTCAATCCCGAAATAGCCGGATTTTTCGTAACATCGCAAGAAAACACGCTAGAACATCGCACAAACACGCTAGGAGACCCAGGCTATTTTCAACCTAAAAATAGTCGGATTTTAAAACAAAAATAATAAAAAAAAGATAAGAAAGGAAAACAAAATAATAATAAGAAAAAAAAAAAAAAATAATAAAAACCATATACTCCTAATTGACGGTCAACGTCGGTTTTCGATGTCACAAGTTTGACTAAATATATGGAACATTTATATCTTTAAATAAATTTATTAAAAAAATTAAACGAAAAGATCTTTTCGATAATACAAAATACTTAGCATAAATATTTATATATTTTAATATATAATAATTGCAGGCAATAGTCTCTTGTGAAGCGAGAATGACAAACATTTAGGGACGGAGTGAGTAATTCATAAAAAAAAAAAAAAAAATAAGCACAAATGAAAGAGGAAAGAAAATGAAAAAAAAAAAAAAAGAGAAAATGGGAAAAAAAAGTAAGAAAAGAAAAATGTGCACGTAACTAACCTGAACTACTCTCCTTACCCACGGTGAAATAAAAAAATAGAAGCAAAGAAAACATAAATAAAAAAAAAAAGAATTACCCACGGTGGAAAGAAAAAAAAAAAAGAATAGAAGCAAAGAAAACATAAACAAAAGAAAGAAGTACCCACGGTGGAAAGAAAAAAAAAATAGAAGCAGAGAAAACATAAAGATAAGAAAGAAGAAGAAAAAAAAAAAAAAAAAGAAAATGAATGAAAAATGAAAGAAACGTAAACAATAAATATATAGACAATATTTCAGCGCCTGGTGCTTTGGAGCGCGCGTGGCGTTGCTGGGCCGCTGGGCCGAAGGTCTGCGCGCTGGTTGTCAGCGGAATCGGGCTGGGACGCAGGCGCGCGCTCAGCTGGTCAGCGGAATCGGCTGTTTTTTTTCCGTATGGGCCGGCCCAGTTAGTGGGTGGTCGGCGGATGCTTAACTGCCCAAGCCTATGAGCAAGTTTAATAGCTTTTCGCCGGCCGCTGGCTCGGGACACGAGCGAGATGGTGGTGGCCCCCGCAGTCAGGTCGCTGCTCAGCCAATGGCAAGACGCGCAGCGGCGTCTCCGCCCGGTGTCGGTCGGCGTTTCGTTCTCCGCCCACTTGACTCTCTCTCATCGCGCCGCGCAAGCTCCCCACGGCTCTCCGCCAACCATTATACTTGCTCTAACTTGTGTGCGACAGTGCGAGTTGCCATTTGGTTTGTAGCACAGACCTGTCGGCTGTGCATTGACCGACATGTCCTATCGGGCGCACCAAAAGCCGACAGGGCTTTAAACTAGCCACGGGTGGACATGAAGCCAGTAGTTTGGTTTTTCATCACCTGACCACCTCCACTCGATCGGCACCATGCATGAAATTGCATACGAGCAACGCGTGGCAGGCGTGAGATAAGCCTCTTCCTGTTATGTGCCCAAAAATAACTTGCACGCACTCCATTCATCTTACTGTTTGTTCGTTTTTTAAAAAAATATATATATACCTGCAAAAGATCACCCAACATTTCGGTTTTTTAGAAAAAAAATCACTGCAAAAAAAATTGAAGAAACCACAGGGTACGAAAGCTAGCACTGTCAACGACGTTAACGATCCGATCGATCGATGCTCTCCTAAGTCTCCTATATATATATAAATTAATCAGCATTATGGCGTCGTCGTCATTAGCGACGACACGCCAAGACGCACATAGCCTAACTCGTCAAGATCTAGTGGGGAACCGACCTGAAAATTCTCTACCATAATCTGCAGACGTGTAAGCATGCACACACAGCACGCGTTTAGATGGGCACGTTCTTCATCTTTAATCTTTTTGACGAGATTGGGGAGCCAAGGCTGCAAATGGAATGCGTTGGTGATTACACTAGCTGCACCAACGCATCACTTGCCCTTTCCGTCCAGGGCACCAACACCAAATGGCTGCGTGTCTCTGCCTACTGGACTCCTCGTCGGTCACTGAATAAACAAGCTCGCTTTTCTTTTCTTCGGATGCTGATGATGTGTCTTCTTTCACACACAAAGGGCCGGCCGGTGGTATAAAGAATTTTCCATGGCTTTATTATCTACTGCTGAATGTATGTAGACACTAACCTGGCCAGTTTCTTCCATGGATGTGGCTGCTATATTGATAGTGCAAGGTGATATGGTAATGCAATGCTTTGTTTGTTTGTTTCTTCTTTTTATTTATTACTTTGTTGTGTATATCTGGGCCGGTTTACCTACTTCTTTTTGCATTGCCAAAAATTAGAAAATGACAGTAAGCTACTCCCTCCGTTCCAAATTGTAGTTCACTTTGGCTTTTCTAGATCCATTTGTTTTGCTATGTATCTAGACATAATGTATAACTAGATGCATAACAAAATCAATGTATCCGGAAAAGCCAAAAGTGAACTACAATTTGGAACGGAGGGAGTAACTAATAATGTGCTTACGTTATTTGGCTTCTGCCATCATAGTGTCGCCTTCTGAAAGAGGAGCAGTTTCTCAAACCGGTCATGAAAAGGATACAATTATAGTTCTGTCCTTAGTCAAATTGTCTAAAGTTTGATGGAGATTATCGAAAACCGTGCTAATATTTATAACACAAACTTGCTTCATAAGGAATCATAAATATTTATATATATTAATTTGGCCAAATTCAAAGGGAGTTGCTATATTTCAGGCGCCGGCTGAAAAAAGGTGGGATTTCACGCGACGGATCTCAACCACACGATCTAAAACGGACGCTCCAGATCGGATCGACTACTGTTCATCTTCTTCCTCTCACCACCCCTCGTTTCAGCGCTCCCCCGCCACCGGACACCACCCTCTCGTTTTCAAGATGGGTCGGGAGGGACAGAGGAGGCTAACGGCGGCGATGCCGGAGACTCTATGATCTTTCCTTTTTTTATTACATTTTTTTTTTTTTTGGTTTTTTTTACATCAGTACATATCTCCATTTCTCTAATTACAACCATAAAAACTAAATGATAGATTAAATACTATGGACATATGAAACTTGACCCTTTCCTCCTAAACAAATATTGCCAATATATGATATTTTGGTTAATGAAATCTATTCTTCTTAGAAACAAGATCAATCAATGATTCACAAATCAAATCGTGAGCGTTTTATTATCGGATTTGATATAATAATGTACGCATAAATTGTACGTACATGTATATCAGTGCAGTCCTCGACATGACTATTGCTCAATCGTGTGCTAAAATCTATATCTCTAATAATAAAATGGTAAGAATTCAGCGGCCTTTTTGTTCTTCCCAAACTTTTTGTGTCCTCCACCATTTAAGTCGTGTCTAGCAACGATGGTGTGGGGACTTACTTCAAGATGCCTTTTACAATGGTTGGAAATACTTCTCAACCCCTTCCAACTCCTCCCAATTCCTTTTCTTAATTGCGGTTTTTCGTCAATTTATTTTGATTAAGGGCGGTTTAGTCTTTGCGTCACTCTCTCACCCCTAATCCCCCACGACATGGCCCAATCCCGGCCCAAACCCATCAGCGACATCGCCTTCATCTCTCCCTTGCTGGCTCGGTGCCTCACCCGCCGCCCGGTGCCCTCGCCATCGCCGCCCGTCGACCCCCATCGCCGGCTGCCCTCACCTGGCCTGAACGCCGGCGGCTTCCTCCCTCGCCCGTCATTGGCTGGACGGACTGGACAACCGCCCATCGCCACCACGCCGCCAAGACAAACCGGCATCCTCCCGCCCGTCCGCTCCGCCCGCGGTCCCATCTCCCTCTTCATCGCTGGTCTGCGCGTCACCCTCGCGGCGGCGCCCGTCGTCGCCGGGCCTGCACTCCTCCATCATTCCCGCCGTCGTCGATTTGTGAGCTGCCGTCATCCCCGTCGCTCCTTCGTCATCCCTATCAAGGTTGACGCCTTCGTTCATCGGTGAAGGGTACCACTGCTAGGTGATTAACTTGTTAGTACCCTATTCTTGATAATCATGTGTAATGCTAGTCGAGAATGTCTTGTTGCGTTTCCATTTCATACCCTGTTCTTGAAATGCATGTGTAATTCCAATTGTGCTAAGCATTTATAGAGTGTCATGGAATTCGAGGCGTGATAAGCGTTTAAACACTATTGATGCTTGATGAATGCATAAAAAACTGCTAGGCGCTAAAAGAAGCTTTTGTTTTTGTCTGTTTAGTAGTGCTAATGAACTTGCCTTCATAATTGGCCTGATTGGAGTACATAAAAGTGCCATTTTTTTTGAAGCAAGCCATGTTGTCTAGAGTTAGACTGCGAGGTAACATTGTTGTCAATAGTAAAAGCGATTACTTTGTTAAGCTTTGAAAGGCAATAAAAATGCTATTTGCCCCGTAAAAGGAACATACACACGCGCGTGTGGTAGTAACAAAAGCGTCTTTGGGCGCCGATTAAGGTATGCCGCACCCTAAACCCTAAACCCAAGCCTGGAGGGGCTTTGTTATGGTGGGCATTCCCTGTCAGAGGTGAAGGCATGTCAGAGGTGAAGGCAGCAAGGTGGCTAGGCTAAGCCCGTGTAATCAGGCGGTCGAGGTCTCGAGGGGAGCCGGTCGGGCATCCCCAATCAAGTCGGGGTCTAGATTGAGTTTGTTAGCGTTTGCTTTCATTTAGTCCGTTAGGAGTTTGGATCAGGATTGAGTTATTTATGCATGAGTCTAGCTGGAGTCGGTTGTACCCAGGACTATAAGGGTCCCTATCTATTATTAGTAAAGGTTCAACCCGAGATTGAGATTTATCTCCCTAAGGGCACCGGCATCGCTCCATGTTCCTCATCTTGTTGTGGCCGAGATTACACCACGACCCTAACTTTCCGTAGTAGCAAGCGTCCGCACGCTTCGCACTCCATACTCTCCACCGTACTTCCTCGAAGTAAATCCCGGCGTCATACCAATATGGTATCGAGGCCAATGTCGGGCCCTCCACCCTCCACCTCGCTGCCACCGATGTCTTCCCAGCCGCCGGCTCCATCGTCTCCACCTGCTGCCACACCATCGCTGCCCCTCGCCCACGATCACGTCTAAAAAAAAAATCATCTAACTAAATTACTTTAATCATTTGATCATATCATAAATTTTTTTTGTTCCAAGCGTAAATGTACGCTTTTACCCTTGATCAAAAAAAAATAGAACTACGGAAAGGCAATTAACACGGGATCCAAATACCACAAATTTTTAGAATCGTTGGGGGCGTTCGTCTCATATGGCCCACACGTCATAGACACGGGGAAACGCCTCAGGACGCCTCTCCATTGGCGCCTCCCAACGCCTTTTTTCTCATTTTGGGCCCACATGTTATACAATAATGGAAAACGCCTCTCCAACCATTGTAAAAAGTTCATCGATACTCACATGGGTATGACTCTAGATAAAAAAAATATATATATCATGGATTTGTTTACCCGTAGCGATGTTTGAAATTTGCTACATAGGAGTATTAAACAAATTACAGACAATCAAATAGACAACTCATTGTGTAAAATCTATAGAATTCAAGACATTGTAGACAACCCATGTATATGGATTAAACATGCCTAATAAGGATAAGGTAGAGAAATAGAGAGGAAAGTTTTAAAAAGAAAAGAAAAATGTATGTAAAATTTAAGAGGGTATTAACGACATTTTCTCGCTTGAAATTTTATGGAACACATGACATATCCATAGTGCATCCACATATTCATGTACACTTATTAACTGGTTCATCACGAACGAAAGAGCTAAGCTTTCCCATAAGCCTAGCTGCTTAGCTAGGGTAATGGCGCACTTTGTTGCCTTTGGCCGGGGACGGACGGAGCAACAAATTAAAGGCAATATGAAAGCGAGCGAAATTAAAGGCACACGTGCGTGTGTATATAAGAAAGCGGTGGCTTGGCTTGATGCTATCTAGGTACGTAAGCCATGAATGACACGGCTCTGACTGCTAATATTTTCCATGCATTGTCGCGTCGCCGTGACGTAACCGGCAAGCTAAGGGTTGTAATTCATCAGGATTATTCGTTCTTTCATTCGTTGCATGCAGGATTATTTATTCCATGAAACTAAGCATTAAAGCGCATCAAATCAAAATATATACTACAAGAAAAAAATCTGTTTGGACCACTTTTGCTTACTGCTTAGGTGTTTCTAACATTCCAAGTGGACCTCATCAGGCTTGGAGTTGGTGTGAAAATTCCTTGCAGGTTGACCCAAAATACCATACTATGGGCATTGCAGCCATTTGTTGGGCAATCTGGAAAGCCAGGAATAGCATATGTTTTGATAACAAGAAAGTTCACAATCCCATTTCCATTGTATGTCATGCGTGTAGCCTAGTTACTGGGCAAGATTTCATTCAAAGGAGGAAGAAGAGGCCATCAAAGCCGGTGTCAACGCCATGTTCCAAATGGCGGTCAAGTTGATCAACAAGAAAGCAAAGAAGGACACCTCCACTCCTCAGCTGAATGACAAAGATGATTCCCAAATGTAGAGTTCTTCTGATGGTTCTTTGAGTTGAAGACAATCTGGTGATGGTCACTTTTCTTTTTGCGGTGTCTCTTTGTCAAAAACTTCTGTTCACTATCAAAACTTAGTCGGTTTGTAATAATTGTCCGTCTATCGACAAGTAGATTCTCTCACATCTCTCTTTCCTCCTCTCATCATCAAAATTCTATATGTAACTTGATCTTTACCGTGCGCGGGTTTCTCGGATCGAGGCGATCGAGTGCGTCGCCCCGCCCGCCGGCGATCCTCCCGTCGCCTACCGGCCATGACCGCCACCACCACCATCCTTCACCTCCCCTCTACTCCTTGGCGGCGTGATAGGTCGCGACCTCTGCGCTGCGTCGCTCGGACCAGCGCCTACGGGCGCCTTGGCGTGCTGATCGCGAGTTCCTCCGTCGCGCGGCCCAGCGCCTGGCGATATTTGGCCGCGGTCTCCTCGTCCCGCGGCCCAGCGTCCACCGTCCGCGTGACTGCTCTCCGTCGTCCCGGCGTTCGACGCCCTGCAATCCACGTGATCGCCCGACACGACGCCCTACCCCGCCCACTCGGCACCGCAGCCATGGAGCCGGGTTCGGATCGCGATGTTGGGCGGACATGGTGGAGGAATGAGGAGGAGAGAGAGTCCTCGCGTCGGCCAATCGAGCCTCATCCAAGACGGCGGAGGGCGGGCCGGTCGATGAGGGACTCTCGTGGCCTGCCCCGCCATGCGCTTCGGCGAGGGAGACGGCGGTGCTGCCTCCCGTCGGCGGCGCCCGGGCGCCGGATGAACCTCTCGCCGTGGTCCTGAGTGGATGCTGTCCCTCAATGACTCGGAGGGTTCTCCGACTCCGGCTCCCTGAGTGCCCGCCGTCGCCCAGCGGAGGCGCAATCCACCGTCGCCCCGGCCGCTGCCGCCGGGTCCTTCTGCCCTACCTCGACGCCCTACCAACAGAAGCAAGAGAGCGCAAAGCGCCGCGATGGAGCCCGGTCTCGAACACAATCCCGCCCGCGAGCCCGAGTCGGTCACCGCCACTGTCCCATCCGCTAGGGTCTGTGGGTACACCGATGCGGAGGGTTTCTTTTCGGGTGGAAGCCGGCCGGCATGGCGGGGGTTCGTCGCCGCTGAGGTCGCCAGAGGGCTGTGCGCCGGAGTTGTCGGCGTGCTGGTGCCTCCGTGGACTGCCATGTCAGGGGCGCGGTGCACCTTCCGGCGCGATGCCTATCGTGCCTGCCGGGGCGCCGTGCGGAACTTACCCACGTGGTGTGCGGCCGGGGCCCGACGGCCGCGACGGACCTCCAGCGCTTTCTCTCGTGGCGCCCGTCCCGATCGCTTCCATTGTGGTGCCACCGCCCCACCTCCTCGCTCCACCACCACCACCGCCGCCTCCGCGCCGGAAGAGCGCCGCGTCAACCTCGCCCAAGCCACAGCCCCAGGCGGGCCGCCGTCAGGTGGCCCGGTGTCGATCATACGACCCGGCGCCGCGGTGTGGGTGGGCGGCGCTGCGCGGCGAGGTCCCACCCGGCGGTGGGCGGCGTCCGTGATGTCGGATCGTTGGCGGCATGCACCCCACCTCCCCCCACCCACAATGGCGGGGAGGCGCCCCGGCGGAGCACCCCCCTCGCCTCCTCCACGGAAGCGACAACATTTGCTACACCCGAAGCGTGTGCTTGGCGAGAAGCGACCACCTCCTTGGTCTCGGGCCGGAACATGGGATTGGCGACTCACCACCGAGTTCGGCAGCGCCGACACCCCTGCTGCGTGCGGCCCGGGGAGCTCCGCCCCATCGTCATCTTGCCACGCTCTGCGACTGCCGAGCGAGGAGGATATCTGGGCCGGGCTTTGGTAGGGATGGTGGGCGGCCCCGCTCATCCGTTTCCATGTCCACCGCCGCGGTATATAATTACTGCGGTCCAGCCGACATCGGGCTGCGGGACGTCAATGTGCGGCGACATGGCCGGAAGACTTCTGGTTCACCGGAAACATGGCGGTCGTCAGCGGGTTCTACGTGCCCCTCTTGGCACCGGGCTGACCCCGCTGTCTGGCGACCCACGGCTGCACACCTCCTCATCAGCGCCGTACCTTCGGTTCCGTGTCCGGTGGGCATCGCGGGTTGCTTTAGCGCACGCCCGAAAATACGATGTCGGTCCAAGGCGTAGCAGGCCATCTTGGTAACGAGAATCCGGTGGCTCGGCCCCCGGAGTGCCCCCTTTGATGATGATCGTGAGTTGTTCGATACCGCCCGTGGCCGCACCGCAGCACATACCGAGGAAAAGCTCATTAACATCCCGGAGCTTCGATGGGGGGCGGCGTGAGGTGACGGGCAGCTCTACCTCCTACACTCCGGATCTCGAGTGTCGTGACTTGCACGCTCGAGGAGGAAGCCGCCAGCGCCCACGCACGCGTCGGCCGAAGATGGCAGGGTGACGGAGCGACGGAGTGGGGGGCTTAACGTTCGCGATCACCGCGGACGCCCGCGACCACCGCGGAGCACTCGGGGCCCGTGCGCCGACCACACACCTTCGACCGGGGCCGTGAATCGCGATTACCGGGTGTCCGGCCAGCCGCCCCACCATGAAGCCGGCCAAGGTGGGCGCCATCTCGCCCCTATGGCAAGAACTACGATTCGTCGGGGCTCGTATGCTCCAATCGAGGATCGGTGGGCTCCTCCCTCCCAGCCGCGCACACCCGGGTCGAGGGCTCCCGACTCGGCGGTCGAGCCTTCCTTGTGGAACCGGAGGGTCTCCAAACACCTCCGCTCGGCAACGCCACCCGGACGCCTACAACCGGCTTCATCGGCAAAGGTTATGCACGCCATCCATGTTCGTGCTTCGATCCGAGATAGTTCGCAGTACGTGGCTTCGGGCTTCGTCGGGCCTTCATCAATGTCGCTCCACACTTAATTCAAGACGGGACGCGGACGCGGCCGGGTGCAGCAGCCCCCGTCGATTGGTGGCGGGATCTAGTGCAGGTGGAGCTTCGGCGGTGTTCCGCCCCCACATCCCGTGGATGCACCAGTGATTGGTGGGTGAGCTTCGCCAAAGACGGAGCTCCTTTCACAGGAGGTTCCTCGCCAGGAGGTGGCTTCCAAAGACCAGCGGGGAGGGAGGGTCCCACGCCAATTGCGATGGCTGCGGGGCTGTCGGGCACCTTGCAGCAGCCCAGCCCCCTAGTTCGAGGGCGCCGCTAGGGGGCGGAACCGGCGAGCGCGTCGAGGGGCGCAAGCGTGCGGCCAGCCGGCTCGAGTCGCCCGGTTCGCCCGGCGCCCGTCTTCGTCGAGGGTGAATGCGGTCGTGCCCCCGACTTGTCGGTGGCTCCGGACACCACAGCTCCACCATTTGCCGGCCACTCGCCGCCCTTACGACACCGCGGACACCGCGGCCGCCCTCCATGTCGGATGTGGATGACCGTTGACTCTCTCTGCTGCCCTAGAGCAGCCCTTTGGTGGCCTCACCACCTCGCTGCGCATCTCACGAGGCAGCGGGAGACATGGGCGCCAAAGCGGGTGTCCGTTTGGCCGCCAAGTCCTCCTTCGGGACCCCAATCACGAACGTGGGGCTCGGCGGCGTCCTCCTTAACAAATGGGAAGGGAGGGCGGAGGGTGCTTCATCTCAAACCCGGACTCCACCGTTGCTAAGAGATTCGAGAATCATTTCGGCGGTAATGTCACACAACACAAGCGGGACATGGTGCAGATCCTAGTCCCCCATGGCGCTTGCGCGGAACCGCCTTGACGAGGGACGACGAGCAGCGAGCATGCGGTTTTCTTCTCGATCCAAAATAGGTTTCTTCCTAAATACAACTTGTTAGCTCCACCGTTTTAGCCGGTGCCTTTTGTTAGTGTGTCGCCTAGTATACCCGACATCTCGCCAGTTGTATGTCTAGGATGTAACTAAACTATCCCACTTATCTTAATGCAAAACGGGCAATGTCGGTTTCAAAAAAAAAAAAAAATTGTCCGTCTGGTACTTGTACCCTTTGGTTGCTTTGCGATCTGACGCTGGCGCAGCACTCTTAGTGTTGGTGTGGTGTCCTATATGCTAGGCTGCTGTTTGGATCGTTTTTCTGTCATTCTGTCTGCGTTTGTATCTTCAAACTATCTATATTTCCGTTATGTAATGGAAATGGGGTGAATGCCTCGGTTCAAAAAAAAAAAAATCAAATCAAAATATATACAGTACGCGTATCCATTCATTCTTTGACGTCCCGGCCTTTTACAACCTTTTGAACGGCGTCGTCAAATTAAAGAAGGAATATGCATACTAGTATATCGATGCCCCTTTTTGCAGATATGATGCAGAGCTTAATTAGTAGCTAAGATATGATGCAGAGCTTAGTAGCTAAGAATTGAAACAGCGATGAAAATGCAGAGAATTGAAGCCGCGTGTGCGTGTAATACTAACGCTGCATACGAGATACGACGAAGAATCCTGAACAAAGCTAGCTAGAAAGGCCGCCGTGCGTGCCCGGGTTAATTAGACCTTAATTAATTATTATTAGACACGCGCGGACGGCGGCGACCGCGACAATGCTTATATATACTCCCTCTGTCCCTAAATGTTTGTCTCTAGAAACCGTGTTTCTCTCCACAAACAAACACCGGGCGACATATATAAAGGGACGGAGGGAGTATATCAGAGATCAGATCGATCCCGGAGGAGCAGCAGTCAGGAGTCAGGAGTACGGCCATGGCATGCTACACAATATTCTAGAGCAGGGTGCTTGCTTTGGCATACTCTATATACGATCCATCTTCGACTGAGCGTCTTCAGCTCTCGATCGGCAGTAGAAATACTTTAACCTGATGCAACGTCCATGCATGATATCATGCATGATGAAAAGTATACATCTCTGACGACTGATGTCAACTACAGGTCGTATAAAAAAACTCCCAAACCAAACAAACGGAGTGGATGAGTACGTATACGAGACCACTAATCAGCCAACGCGTTTCATCAGAAAAAAACAAACTAGCAAACACATTTTAGACATCCCGGATTTTTTTACTGGAAAAAAATTATGCAACTTTTTTTTGAACAAGTATTCTATTTTTAACAAAACAAAACGCTAGGCGCATAACTTTTATCTACAACTTATACGTCCATAATTTATACATCTAATTTATATGCATGACTTACGTGATCTTCAACGTTACAATACTCATAACTTATACATTTAACTTATTACATGAAAAAATTATACACATAAGTTATGAAAACACAACTCATGTACTTAGTAACACCTAACTTATAACTCATAACTTGTTTTAAAGAAAACTCATAACTTATATCTTACAAGTTATGCAAGCAAAGAAGCTATTAATTTGGAATAGGAGTACATAATTTTTAAGGTATATGTTATATGTCATAAGTTAATATACATAAATTGCTATTGAGAACAAAAATCTTTTGTAACATATTTAATTGGGATCTAGTTTTGTTTATCACGTCATGTAGAACACACATGTGTAGACATAATTGAAAATGGATACACGATTTAGAAGTTATAGCATTTTGAAATAAATGGCTTGCTTTTTTAAGTTGACATTATCATCATTAAAATAAAGAGGAACATAGTTTTTTTTTGGCATGTATGTGCTCAACACACACTATTTGCACAATCCAATTCACATCTAGATGTGAGCACTACGAGAGAGTGTTGACATAAAAGAGGAAGTGTCTTGAAGCAGAGAAGTGTGCAACACGAATCTTGAAGCATATTTGGACAGTACAGATGTGTGTACTTAGCACATACACCCATGCTTACACAAAGACAATCTAATAAAGGCATCTTGCTGTTCCTCCCAGTGTACGGACGACCCTTTCGACCGGCTCATGCTATTTTTGTACATTTCAGCATATTTGTTGTCCACTGTGTCTCACGATCTATGCTGGAAAGTTACATTAACTTGTTTATATTTTAAGCAGGCTAGCTATATTATATTTATATACTGTTTTGATCTACTTCCTCATAATACTAGACAACGTGGTGTATTGGTCTTTGAGGGTCGTCTTCCTCACCAAACATCTTCCCAAAACTAGTGTAAATGGCTCCCACTACGCATTGTGATTGTTTTCAGGTGCAACACATGCATTCTGGTGTAAAAAGGACCTTTAAACTTCATCTACCCTCTCCATCCCAAATTGTAAGTTCAAAAAAATCTTTATAGAAATTAAAGCATCTCTAGTTGGACCAAACACTTGAGATGCATTGTTTCTCCATGATGAAGACAAACACCAAAACAATAGAGACATCGAAGATCTTCCTTCAGCACGCGGCTGTCATGTCACTATATAAATGCCATGCATTTTTTTAATTATGTGGGTAAGTGGGTTAAAAAAAAAATTCACAAACCCAACCCATTAGTCAGTTGCTAGAGCACAAACTAGTGAAAAAGGAAGTCTATATACTCCCTCTGTCCCATGGAGTTCGTCGTTTTTGACTTTTGAACTTCGTGTTTGACCATCCGTCTTATTCAAAATATTTATACAAATAATAAAATAAATTAATCAATATTTAAGTATCTTTATTGATAAAATAAGTTATAAAAAAATAAATTATATTTGTACAAAAATTTGAATAAGACGAATGATCAAAAAAAATGATGGCACGGAATCTGTGACAAACTCAATGGGACGGAGGGAGTATGCATCATCTTCTACAACGTACAGTATTATGCTGCATATATATATGGATGAGAATATTCCATATGCCGATGCCGCTTGGATGAGATGATCATGAGAATTGTTGTCTGCGTTCCATTCCATCATCAGCATCAGCTCAGCATCATCAGACAACTTCGATGCTCTGATGGTCACTCTCGCCATCCATGACCACAGCGGCATTGGCTCCACAACCGTTGCTTCTCCGGCCATCACCGGCGTCATGGACGACATCCATGTTATAAAGTACGGGGATCATAGCCATGGAGCAGATGCACGGGAACACAGGCCCAGAGATCCAGAGCAGGAGCGGCGCGCCGGCGAAGAAGAGCCGGTTGCCGGCGAGGATGAGGAGAAACCCTCTCTCCATGACGTCGGCGACGTAGTCCCGCGTGACCCCGGGGAGACGGAGTTCCGGCGACGGCGATAGCGTGTTGACGAGGAAGGAGGCCTGGTTGAGCGTGCAGATGGCGAGGCTGTGGCAGAGAAAAGCCAGGAGGAAGACGCACAGGATGACCAGGTACTTGAGCGCCATCATGTACTCGCCGTGAGCGCCGAAGACGGCGTCGCTCAGGGGTTTCTTCACGGCGTAGGTGCTGCTTAGCACCGCCGCCACGCCCGTGCAGAAGAGGATCGATGTCGTGCCCACCAGCGTCGAGCCCATCAACACGTTTCGGAACGACCGCACCACCGTGATCGCCTGCTTCTCGTTGTTCTGTTCCATTTTTCATGCGTAGCATTAGCATCATGCATCATTTGCAGCTAGCGCCATGCCACCATGGACGACGATGACGGAGAGAGGAAAGTATATATTTAATACCTTCATCATGGAGAAGACCCAGATGCGGCGCGCAGCGGCGCTGATGCCGACGGTGGAGGTGAGCGGGCTGCGGCGGACGGCGCGGTAGAGCCACTACTACAAAGACGTTGTTTTGTCCCGGATGCGTTTTACACTACAGGCGAGCTTCTCATTTTGAACTGGGATTAAAGTTCCTATTAGTAGTCGGTTGGAACTACCAACCGGGAGTAAAGCTCTTGGAGGAACGATATACGAGGCATCTTTCATCTGGAGGAAACCTTTAGTCCCAGTTCTAGCCAACAACCTGAACTAAAATAAGATATTTAGTCCCGGTTTGAATTCTCAAGCTTTTAATCCCGCTTTGAGAGTAGGACTGGGATGAAAGGTTTTGGGTTGGGTCCAGCCCAGGCCCAAACCGGCAGCTTTAGTCTCGGTTCTTATTCTCACCACTTTCGATTTTTAGTCCAGGATCGTAATCCCAGTTCAATTTACACTATGGAGAACCGGGATAAAGAGCGTTTGTGTACCAGTGAGCCAGAGGTGGTAGACGGCGGGGAATAGGATGGCGAGCGGGACGAGCACTATGTCCAGGTAGGCGTCCCTCCACGCCGCCATGGCCGACGACGACGGCCTGAGTCGACCCCACTCACAAACCTCTAGTTCTGGTATATCGCTCGCTCAGCTCAGCTCCACGCGATCACTACTCGCTTAGAAGATCGATGATATGGTGCGTGTCAGGACGGTGTCGATCGTCGTTGCACCGTCAATGGTGGAGAATATATAGGCATTCAGCCGAGCTGGTGTGGAGGCGCCGGCCGGTCTCAGTCGACATAACGGACGACCATTATTGTTCTCGCTAGCTGCCCTGGGTCGGGTCGCGCGAAGAGACGACGACCGCACGCATAGGCGGCGGCACACACCTACTACGCGAGTACTGTGAGTGTGAAGCACATGCAGCCTCGATCATTCCATGGTGATGGTGGAAACTTACTCGAGGCCACGACGACGCTTAGAAAAAACCCAGCGACCTAAAAGTGGTAGGGCATGCAAAAGGATCTGATCATGACCAAACCTCACACGGTGTCTCGATCGGCCGGAATGACTAAGCTAGCGCCGGGCTGGATGACCTACTCTCTCTCCCGACCTTTCTGTTCGCTAGAGGGAAGTAATAACAATATAAGAAAGTATTAGAGAAGTCATGGGCCGAATCATGACACTCCCACATGACCAAACCTCACACGTTGCATGCATAGATTGGTCTTGGTATCACTGCTACACAAATTCCTTTCTGTGACATTTTTTTTTCATTAACCGTGGCGGTTTTGTAACCGTCACGAATGCAAAACCACAATTAATCAACTGATTAATCTTGGCGGTTTTCAACTGCCAAAACCGCCCACGGTTAATCCCAAAAAAAAAGATAAGGTGCGGATCCGGGCCTTGCCGAATCGGTGCGGCTAGGGTTCGCTGATCCGTCACCGGGGGCCCTCGCTACGGCCAGCACGGGGCCGGATCGACCACCACGGGTGCGGATCAGGTCGCTGCTTTCGCAGATCCGGCCACCCGCTCGCCTGGATCCCGTGGTCATCGTTGGAGATGATGGTGGTGGAGGTGGCGAGCCGTTGCAGCCATGCATGCCAAAGGAGGAGGCCACGTGCGGATCTGGTGACCACAACCACATTGTAGGAAGAAGAGGCCTCCGTGTTGGATCCGAAGGTGGAGGACAACACCGTCGCGGAGGAGGAGGGGCCCGTGCCAGCTGCCAAGACCCTAGCGTGCGCGACTTGCCCGTGTGTCTCTCGCGCGAGGTCGGCCGGCTCCGCTCTGCCTACACACCCAGAAGAGGCGAGGTCGGCGTCGCCGAAAGTGGGTGAGGGAGGTGGCGTGGGAAAAGAGAGGGCAGAGAGGGCGGCAGGGACGGGAGACGAGAGGGCGAGAGAGGCGTGAAGGAGAGTGGCTCTGGGGGGAGAGAGAGAGAGAGAGAGAGGTGGGAGTTAGGTTTTGGGTATCGCTATATATACAAGTAACCCAGTAACAGGTTTTGATGGCCTGAAGTGGGCTAATATTACTGTGGCGGTTACATATAAAAAGTCTGGCAATGTAGTCTAAAACGAACCTTCTCACTTTCTGATGCTTCGATTCTTCAAGAGTTGAGACCAATGTACACAGTAGTCCCTGGATGTATTCTGTTCGAAGTATCTCAACCAAACATCTCCATTTTGTGATTGTGATCATGTGTCATGCATGCGTGGGATACATATTACCCACATTTGTCATTACTAAAAAATAAATATATAACGTAACCTCTAGATTTGCATATAAATTACCCAATGTATCATGAAAAGATAATTTAAGTTAACATTCAAAATTTTGGTCTAAATTACTTCCACCGTGTGATTAAGATGTACAAACCTCTAAATCTGACTTGAAAATACACACATATATACTATTAAATCCATTTTAAATTATAGCTCGTTTGACTTTTTCAACTTCAAATTTGACAACTCGTGTTATTCAAAAAATTGAGCAAAATATCACTTTTTTTGTTGTGGCATACTTTATTAACAAAAGTGTTTTAAGACTAACTTAAATTTGACTACGTTTACATAAATTTTTTGAATAAAACAAATGGTAAAATTTATAGGATAAAAAAAAGGTCAAATAAGACAGTATTGTAGACCAGACGAGAATATAAGCAACAACTGTGTTGTATCGTATAATGCACTCCGAGTAGGTATGATACGATATGATGTGCATGCATGCATTGTTGATAAGTAACACACGCCTCATCACGCACTCGCCCAAAATGAAATTAAAAATTAACCAATCAGCAACGCGGCGCCGAGCTCGGTCAATAGCATAGGTCCGCGCACACTTTTCAGGGCATGCGCGCATACAGAGAGTTCTTTTAAATAACATGAGGAATTGATGCGTATTTTAGCTTGGCAGGGGGCACGGCACATGCATGCTACCTCGTGCTTTATTTAGTTTGATTCGAAGCGCGTTCAGATGGATTAAGGCACTCTTCCTCGTGAGTATTATACTACCGCTCTCTATTCGACCGCGATTCAACAATCCCCTTCTGAATTGGAGGATATTAAGAGAGAATTTAACAACTACTTCAGAATTGAAGGGTATTATCGGGAATTGAACTATAGGAGTATATTATATATGCAGGTCTTTGAATACACCAGATGACCAAATTATAGTACTACAGGAAACTGAGCCGTCGCCCGGCGGTACAGTGTTTTGCCGAGGGCCCAAGCAAAGCGGCTCGGCAAAGATTATCTTCGCCCGATGGTCGCTCTTGACAACAACAAACCCTCGGCGAAGGCTCCTTCGCCGAGAACCCAATTCTCGGAGAAGCAGCACCCTCGGCAAAGCTGCTCTTTGCCGACAACCAACTGTCAATGAAGCCGTGGTTCTCGGCACAGACGGCGCCCAAAGTGACGCTGTCGACTGCGTTTACTTTACCCGACGGTTGGCGTTCGCCCGCCGGCAAAGAACGCTCTTTGCCGAGGGCAGCGCCTATGAGCTCTCGGCGTAGATTTTTTTAGCACACCATAGAACGGAGCCACGTGTCCCCACGCTTTGCGA
This sequence comes from Hyparrhenia diplandra, assembly GCA_015847255.1. Lineage (NCBI taxonomy): Eukaryota > Viridiplantae > Streptophyta > Magnoliopsida > Poales > Poaceae > Hyparrhenia > Hyparrhenia diplandra. Next base: position 70,910 of record JADLZK010000964.1, read on the forward strand.
GCACATAGCCGTCGCCGAGGACGAGTACTCGGTGCTCGGCAAACCTCCGCTTTGCCGAGAGCCCTGCAACCAACTAATAAATTGAAAGTCCTAATGAATAACCCCGCACCCAACTAATAGTCCACATTGTTTATCGTAGCATTTTAATTTCATGCAGTAGCCGGAAATTAAATATAAAAAAATCTCTCAAACCAAACAAAAGGAATGGAGAGTGCGTATGGCCTCTAAAGCTTTTAAGTATACCATTTTTGCGAATTAAGTAGCATATATATAGCATTAGTGGGATTAGACTAATAAAGAGAATGGCACTCGCGCACCTTGTCAAAAGTACCAATAACAATCTATATACATGCAAAACGTAACCTGGCCGGCTAGTATATACTTCTCTTATTATATTGTTATTACTACCATCTAAAAAATGGAATGTCCACGAAAAGGTTTGGTCACGGCCAGTGCCTCCGATCTTTTGCTATACCACTTTTAGGTCGCTGGGTTTTCTAAGCGTCGTGTGGCCTTCGAGTAAGTTTCCACCATCACCATGTGATGATCGATCGAGCTCAGAGAGAGCTAGCGCGTACGTGCATATGTGCTTCACACTCACAGTACTCTCGCTGTTCGTCGTCTCGTCTTTTCGCGCGACCTAGAGCTAGTGGTGTGGTCGTCGTCATGTCCACCGGCCGGCGCCTGGCTAGCTGCTGCCTATATATTCTCTATCATTGACGGTGCGAAGACGACACCTGAACCTGAGTACCTGACACTGTTACCGTCTAAGCAAGCGATATACTAGAGAGAGGTTTGTGTGTGGCGGTCGATCAGGTCGTCGTCGTCGGCCATGGCGTGGAGGGATGGCTACCTGGACATGGTGCTCATCCCGCTCGCCATCCTCTTCCCCGCCGTCTACCACCTCTGGCTCTACTGCTCCGTCCGCCGCAGCCCGCTCACCTCCACCGTCGGCATCAGCGCCGCCGCGCGCCGCATCTGGGTCTTCTCCATGATAAAGGTACGGTATTAAATATATATACTCTATTCCCTCCGTCGTCGTCGTCCATGGCGCTAGCTGCAACTGATGCATGATGCCCATGGCCATGGCCGATGGCGATGCTAATGCGCGCTGCGCATGAAACAGAACAACGAGAAGCAGGCGGTCACGGTGGTGCAGTCGATCCGGAACGTGCTGATGGGCTCAACACTGGTGGGCACGACGTCGATCCTCTTCTGCACGGGCGTGGCGGCGGTGCTGAGCAGCACCTACGCCGTGAAGAAACCCCTGAGCGACGCCGTCTTCGGCGCGCACGGCGAGTACATGATGGCGCTCAAGTACCTGGTCATCCTGTGCGTCTTCCTCCTGGCTTTCCTCTGCCACAGCCTCGCCATCTGCACGCTCAACCAGGCCTCCTTCCTCGTCAACGCGCTCTCGCCGTCGCCGGAACTCCGCCTCCCCGGCGTCACGCAGGACTACGTCGCCGACGTCATGGAGAGAGGGTTTCTCCTCATCCTCGCCGGCAACCGGCTCTTCTTCGCCGGCGCGCCACTCCTGCTTTGGATCTCTGGGCCTGTGTTCCCGTGCATCTGCTCCATGGCTATGATCCCCGTACTTTATAACATGGATGTCGTCCATGACGCCGGTGATGGCCGGAGAAGCAACGGTTGTGGAGCCAATGCTGCTGTGGTCATGGATGGCGAGAGTGACCATCAGAGCATCGAAGTCGTCTGATGATGCTGAGCTGATGCTGATGATGGAATGGAACGCAGACAACAATTCTCATGATCATCTCATCCAAGCGGCATCGGCATGGAATATTCTCGATCATCCAATATATATTGTATGCAGCATAATATTGTTGCAGAAGATGGTGGATATGTAGACTTCTTTTTTTTCACTAGTTTGTGCTCTAGCTACTGACTAGTGGGTTGGTTTGGTGATTTTTTTCATTAACCCATATAAGAAAAATGTATGGCATTTATATATTGACATGACAGCCGCGTGCTGATGGATGATCGTCAAAGATATTTTTTGAAACAAACACCGGGGGTCGAGAGACCCCACCTGAATAATTTTCCATGGATTCGGGCAAGCCGGTGATGGACGGTGTCATGCACGAAGTTTGAGTACAGGGCCAGTGGCCAAAAGAAAAACAAGGAGGAGGAGGCGAGATTACAACATCGAGATTACAACATCACACGCGACATAACAACATCACAGAACAAAACACCGGGGTGATCCTAGACTAAGCCGAAAAATCATCAAGCGAAGCGCCGATTTGCGCCACCGCCCGAACAACATACTACGCGCCGATATCACCATGGCCCTTGTGCCCCTGCACCGCCTCCTCGTAGCTACGCCGGCTCCACTATCACCCTCCCCCGAGGGGCCCATAGTGAAATGGGGACTAAGAGCAGTGAGGGGAGCGCGCGGCCTAGATCGCGGACACGGCGACCTCCCTTCAAGCTGATGGGGACATCCTCCAGCACATCCGGGCCCACGTACCATCATCCAACGCCGCCCACGGGGAGGAAACCTTGGGGGGGAATGGCGGCAGCGGTGGAAACTCCACCCGGCATTTGATATTTTGACACCATCAAGGAGAGCGCCGACGGAGCAGGGGCGCCAGAGGAGGACACTCGTCGGAACATCGGCAAAGACCAACGCAGACAAGGCCAGTCTCACCCAAACACACCAAGAAAGGAAGAGCTACGAGGGACGTGGAGAGGATAACAGAGCTCGAAGTGGCGAATAGGGTACAGATTGCCGTAAGAAACGACGCCTTCAACAAGGAATGTGACATCCACGGATGCCACCGTCGTAGGCCAGGACAGGAGGTGTTTCCACCAAGGCTGCTATGCCGAGCTAGTAGCAGTGATAGAATCTTCAACGACGCCTCCAAGGAGGGTCATGACGCCCGATTGCGCCATCATCGTCGGACCGGATCAAGACCGGATAAAGCTTTCGCTCAGATTCTAGACCAACTAGGCAACGCCATGGTTGGCCGATCACCGTCACCAGATCGACAAGGAACAGCAAAGAGTCCATGCCAAGGCACGCTGCACGGCAGAGGGCACCAGACCTTCACGGCAGCACATGCTAAAGAGAACGCATTTTGCCGCATCCGGGTTACCTTGGCCACCATGTAGAAGTGTCGTGGCCGGCCGGCTGCGGTGGCGAGAGGGTGCGCACGACACCTCGGCTGGACGCCAAGACGCCCGAGGGGGAGCTCTCACGCGGGCAAGGGCCCCGGCGCCACCGGCGCCCGAGGCGCCATCATGGGGTGACCCCCACGGCGGACACGAGGGCCCACAAGGGCTGTCACCTCGGCGCCGCCGCGACCGCGACTCTTTGCGACCATGGCGCTCCCGGGTCGGCGACCCTAGCCACTACGACGGGGCCGACGCCGCCACCGCGGCCTCCCGCCCACCCGACGAGGCCACCGGTCCGAGACACCGGATCCGGGGCGGGGGCTGCGGATCGGGGCCCAGCGACGTGGATCCGGGTCCTGGCCTTCTCTCGGGCGGGTCGTACCATGTCGCCGGACTTCGAGCTTCAGAGAGGGAGAGGAGATGGGGAAAGGGGTTGTGGTGGCGCTGCCGGCAGCCTGTTGGGCGCCAGTGGCCGCCGCCACCGCTAGCCGGAGGGCGGCAGCGGCGGCCGGGGAGGAGCGGTGTGGGGAAGCCCTTGGGCGGCGGGGTGGTGTCGCCCCGAAGTCGCCCCGAGGGGAGACGACGCGGGGGGTCTTCTCCACTATCGTCAAAGATATCTCTGCTGTTTTTGGTGTTTGTCTTGTAAACACCGATGATGCTTCATTCCGTACTACTTTTGTTCGTTTTTTTGTTGACACTGTTTTCGGTTCATTCGTTTTGCTATATGATATCTGGATGAAAAAAGGTCCTTCCTACACCGAATATGCATGTATATGTTTGCACAAGTGGAGAACAATCACGATGCGTAGTGGGGTGCACTAGTTTTGGGAAAATGTTTGGTGACGAAGATGAGCCTCAAAGACCAATACGACACGTTATCAAATGTATCTTTCCATGGATACACAGTGGACAAGAATTTTGTACAAAAATAGCATGTGCCGGTCGAAAGGGTCGGCGTGAGTACTGAGTACACTTTTTTATGGATTAAAAAAATCCGGCCTCTACATCCGGGGATGTACACAGCTAAAAAATACAAAAGAGACAGAAAAAACAACAAGAGAAAAGTCATAGTCTTATAAATCGACCAGGACATTACAACAAACTAAATGCTTCGACCCTCTATTTGATTAACGAGAGGGCGTCCATGGCTTGCCCTTGACGCCGCAGCTAGGTCCCAATTGCCGTAGTACTGGGCGTGGCTAGGAGGTGTGCTTGTGTTGATGCCTTCAAGAAGGTAAATGACGTCCACGGATGCCACCATCAACGAAAGAGGAGGAAGTTACAGCGACGCCTCCAAGGGGAAAAATGACGTCGATTGCGTCATCGCCGCCGGCCCAGCATCGCCAAGCAGGGTTTTCACCCGTATTCCAAGATCCTGCAAAGCACATCCAAGCCGAACCTTCACACGACGAGATGCCGGAGATAATTGGCAGGGTCTTCACCGGATGGAGCGAGGTAGCGTAAAAGAAACAGAGGGCTTACGGTGTCCTTTGTTGTGGATGTCGGAGTTGATTAGCGAGCCGCCCGAGAGCGGCGTATTCTCGAGCCGAGAGCTTGTTGTAGTTGATCCAGGCCACGACCTCGGGGGAGGGCGGGTTGGACGGCGTGTTGAATAGCCGGTGCCAACACCGGCATCCCCATCCGGTGCCCGGGGGTCCAGATCGACCCCCCGGCCGTTGCCGGGGAAATATCCCCGACCGAAGGCAACGCCCGCCCGAGTCCGCAACGCCGGAGCACCACCTGCACCGAGAAGGGTGCAACAGGGGCAAATGGGCGGGGCGGATCCAGTCCCGAGTGCGAGTACAATTGGAGGAGCAGCAAGATGCCTTTATTATTAGATTTTCTTTATGTAAGCATATGGTATTTAAACATGGGTATTTCATTGCAATCCATCTAGTTTACTCCCTCCGTCTAAAAAACACAATTCTAGCTTTGAATCTAGACAAACGCTTATTATCTAAGTTCAAAGCTAGAATTGTAATTTTTTAGGGGGACAAAGGAAGTATAGAGAGCTATGATAAGGCAAATAGCAAGACAAATTTGATATAGTGCATTCAAGCATTTAAATGTACACAGTGCATTCAAAATTTATACCTAAATTTTAAGGAATTTGAAAATAAGGGGCTAGTCTTATCACTAGTAGAGAAACGACTTTCCATCCAAGAAGTTTAGTCCCGACCATTTTTGAGCCCGGAACTAAAGAAAGAACTAGTCCCGGTTGATATCTCCAACCAGGACTAAAATTCCCTACTCCGCTCCCTGCCCAACAGATAGTGGAGCAAGCTTCTCGAGGAAGCGGTACCTTTAGTCCCGGTGGGTGGTTTGAACCGGAACTAGAGGTAGACTTTTAATCCCGGTTGTTGTTGCAAACTGGGACTACGATAGTTTATCCCGGGTCGTGGCTGAACCAGGAACTATGGTCCATTATTTAGTCCCGGTTATAAAGACCAACCGAGATTGAAAGTTTGCCCTATATGTAGCCCTTTTTGCCTCCCCCCAACGGCCCGCATAGCTCAATTATTACTCTTTGTTGCTCGCGTGTGTTCATCGGTGAGGGGACGGTAGAGTTCTTGCTCAAGCCAGCGAGCTTCATCTACATATTGTGAAGGTTTGCTACTTCATCTTCCAATCTTTCAATGCTAAATGTGTAGATCATTCCATGTTCTATTCATAGACATATAAATGTGTGGTAGATTTCATGGTGTTTTTTTGTTTATTATACATCATTTAGTATTCATGTATGTATCTTTACACATTATCTAGAGACATTAAATATGATGGTTGTAATGTATCTTGACACATTTTCTATGTTTGCTCATGTTTTTACACATAGATATGGCCTCTTTCTCGGGAGAAAGCCCTCCATGTGCAGATATCATTATGTGTCATAGTCCACCAAAATGGTGAACACAATAGATGCTAGAAGAGTTCTACCGATTATAGAGCAACGCCGAAGATCGAGAAAAGTCATGAGATTAGCGCAGAGCCATCGGTGCTATAGGTTGTGGAGTGTAGACTTTGGATTTACATTTCACAAGAGATATGGCATTCTCCAAGTAGAGAAGATCATATCAATATGTGGATCTCCTCCGGAGTGATCTTAGAGCGTGGTGGATGTGGATGTGGATCCCTGTAGCTTTGCTCTCCTTTGTTGGAGTACCGATGGCCATTCAAGATCGTAGCGGCAATGCATCGGTATAGATGGTGTCATAACCTCGGCAATGCTCAATTTGACTTCCTCGGTGATATTCTTTGTAGTTAGATGCTCCAAGAGATCTACTTGAGGTGGTTTTTTAATGTGTTTGTACACTTTGGTGATAACATTGACCTAATCGATAAAGGTCTTTGTTATCATATATGTAACTTTTTTCGAGGTCTTTGTTATCATATATGTAATTTTTGTTTAACATTTTTGTTATCATAAATGTAATTTATGTTTAATTAATTAATTAATATATATGTTATCATATATGTTATTTTATTTATATTTATTATATATCTATGTCTATGTTACACATGATTATTGCAATATATTTCGACACATTTTTTTGCGATTTGTCAATCTTTTATGGATACAAATGTGGCCACTCCCGGGGAGAAAGCCCTCCATGTACAAATATCGTTTTACACACTGTAGTCTACCAAAGTGGTGCACACAATAGATGCTAGAAGAGTTCTACAAAAGATAGAGTAACACCGAAAAACTCCAAAGAAGTTTATTTTAAAGAACAAATGAACTTCTTAGAAGAACTAATGAACTTCTTAGAAGAACTAATAAACTTCTTTGGAGATAACTTCCAAATGTACCTCTCCAACCTATTATCATCTCGGCGTGACTCTTATCATGTGGTCGTCTCGATAGATCTTTGTAGCAAGATCTATAAGAGTTCTACCGAGGTGGTTAAATTTTAATGTGTTTTTACACTTTGATGATAACATTGATCTATTTGAATAAAGATCTTTATTATTATATATGTAATCTTTTTTTTAAAATCTTTGTTTTGATGTATATGTGATTTATTGTGCGCTTATGATAAATGATAATTTGTTTTCATACCTTCGTTATAATTAACATCAAAAGTGCATCTATTTTTAGAAATGATAATTTGTTTTCATACCTTCGTTTTGATAATGGCACCCAAAGATTTTTAGAAACCAAAACATCTATTTTTTGGGGTAACAAATGATGTCAAATAAAAATTATTTTGGACGACTTCCGTATATTAAAAAAAACATAGTCTGGGCGGAAACGAAAAGAAAAAAAACAGGAGGGATTTGGGGCGCGCCAAAATTTTGGCTTAATCGGGTTGTGGCTTAACACGGGACTAAAAGTGCGACTTTGTCCCGGGTTGTGGCTGAACCCGGGACTAAAGGGTTTGCGATCCCGGATTGTGTTGCAACCGGTACTAAATCCATAGAAATATAAATTGGGCAAACCCTAAACCTCCAAATCTCGTATGCTTGTGCCGACGCCGTCATCCTCTCCTCCGTCCACACCTCGTCGCCCACACCGGCCAGCGATCGTCCCTCCGCACCGACCATGCCCTCGCCGCTCTCCACGCTATGTCGTCCATGCCCTGCGTCGCTCTGCGTCGGTCCGCCGCCACCGTCCTCCACGCCGTCCACGCCCTCATCGCTCTCCACGCCACCACCGTGGTTTTTGATCCACGCCCTCGTCGCTCTCCGGGTGCCACCACCATCGTCCTCCATGTCGTCCACCCCCTCATCGCTCCCGGCCGCGCCCGCTGCCGTCTTCCACCGTCCAAACCCTTGTCGCTCTCCTCGCCACCACCGTCGTCGCCCGGCGTCGTCGCCGTGCCACCGCCGTCATCTACCGCGCCATCAAGCCGCCGTCCTCGCGACGCCGCGCCGCCGCCCCTCCGTGCCGTCCACACCATCGTCCTCCGCGATCGTCGCCGCGCCACCGCCGTCGTCCTCCTCGCCATTACATATACTTTGTTGGTAGTCCACCGCCATCGCCCCTCCCGTGAAAATTTATTTTTTTGTTACAAATTTATACTGAACGTTGCATTGTTGCTAGTAATATGTATCACAACTCTAAAACCAACATATATTTAGGAGTAGAGATGGCTACAAGCCTACCTACACCGGATGTGCTAGCTAAATATGCATTTGAGTTGGGCTTCGAACCAACATTGTTGAGGGCAAACTTCCCATATCCAAGCATAGTAAGTAATAGCTATATATACCATGGTTTAAAGAAATACTTCAACATTTTGTACTGATATCCAAGTATATTTTTGTTCGATATATACTTGTTAAATGTAGACCATTCAACCTATACCATGGTTCAAAGAGACACTTCAACATTTTGAGGTTGAGTGCGTTCAAGTTGAAATAATCCCTTTGAAGAATGGACATTTCAAGTGTAGAGTTGGTTTCGCCATTCTAGCTAGGGCAAGTTACCAACAAGGTCAAATCCCACTACTAATTTCTAACCCTTATGCAACGTCAAAACGCGTTGCAATAGGCCCCATTTGGTTGCAAAAGATAGATGTTGCAAAGGAAATCGCGTTCGTTGTCGATAGTTGCATTAAGTCGTGTTGTATTATGGTATTACAACCATTGGCAATTTGGCGTTGCAATTATTGTGGTTTCTTGCAACCATAGTTGCCCATTGCCAAGAATGGCAATAGGACATTGATGCGGCGTTCATGGTCGTGGCAATAGAAGCACTTGCCGCGCACTAGAATTTTGTTACCTATGGTGTTGTTGCCACAACCTCCATGTCGTGACAAATAGAACATTTGCCAAGTAATATTATTCAAGGAGAAAGTCCAAATTACTACCCTCAACTATGACCAAAGTCTAAATAACCCCTAAACTATGTTTTGGTTCATTTTACCCCCTAAACTATATCTTTTGGTTCATTTTATCCCTTGACAAAATTTGTTCTTTTTATTCCGCCACATATAAGAAGAATCTTAATTTTAAATTTTGCATGGTAGTAATGGATATCACAATGCATTTTAATAAAATATATTTTGAATTTTCATCAATATCTTTTTGTATAATTTCAATTTTAAGGATGAATTTATTAGTAAATATCTTACCATATCAAATAATGATGAAAAAATGATGATATATTTTTCTCACATACGTTATGATGTCCGCTATCATCTTATAAAAAATCAACTTAAGATTCCACTTGTGTGTGGAGAAACAAAAAAGAGAAATTTCATCAAGGGGTAAATTGGACCAAATGACATAGTTTCAGGGGTAAAATAAACCAAAATATAGTTTAGGGTGTTATTTGGACTTTGATCATAGTTGAGGGTAGTGATTTAGACTTTTCCCATTATTCAATGCAAGAGATAATAGGGTTATTGCTACAATCGTTGCGGCGTTGCAATAGTATCATTTGCCACGCAAGTTTATGTGTTGCGAGAGATTATATATTATTGCCACGGTCATTGTGTCGTGGCAATTGTATCATTTGCCACCTAATTGTATTTCGTTGCATCAGTCCAAATGTTGTTGCCACGATTGGCATGGCGTGGCTATAGTAACACGTGCCACACAATTTCATCTCGTTACCATACATCGTATTGCCACGCTAAAGAGAGTTTGTTTCCATATATCATATTGCCACACGTAGTAGCTCATTGCATTTGCGTAGTTGGTATTGCAATGCTGGATTTGAAATATTGTTTGTGAAATCATCATTACAGAAAATAACAAAACCATATAAAAAGCGATTGTACTCATATATATTAATTATAACCAATGATTCAATAAGTTGACAGAGCGTTTAAATAGAAGCTAAATAGCTAAAATCATAAATGAATGTATAGTTCACTCATTGTTTCACAACTTTCTAAAACTGCTGAAGCACTACAAGAGTTGCTAGCATCTATGCACCATGGTTTTTTCTAGCAGCAACATGTTATCACCAATTGGTTGCCATATCACCAATTGGCAACAAAGTGACTACTTATCGTAACCGCTCTACAGGTTTCGGTTTCCATATCACATACATTTTGCAACGATGTTCATACTTAAGGCCACGAAACAATTTACATAGCAAAAAAACATCAACTATTGCAACCGAAACTTTAAATGGTTGCAAAACACCTTCTTTTGCAACCAAATCTTGTCATTGCAATAAAAAAGTGTGGCATAAGGGTAAAAAATTAGTAGTGTCCTATACATCTCGCGGATGGGTAGTGGCCAATTTCACATTATTATCTGCGAGAAATATGTTGTGCAAGAATGTTTGAAGGCGCCGAGATAGGATTGGGTACAATATTCCAACATACTCCTCCACTAGAATCAGAGCTTTGGAAGTGGGCCTTCACCATGATATTGTGACATTTTGTGAATCTATTTATGCCAACAACATAAATGATGTGGTTAGTTTCATGACTTATATCGTCCAAATTTTGATTCATTTTTATGTTTATCTATTTATGCCACTTTTTTTCAACATTTCGATGCGGCGTATAACTTAACATACGCATGTTGTAGTTATGAAGCCATTGTAAGCCAAGCCTTTTATCAATTGGGTGGTTATACATGGCAATTTGATGAAGTTGTTCTCACTACGAGAGGGGGTCCGGGAAAAATTATGGTGACTAGAGGAAATTCTAGACCACTTTGCTCATTATAGTGAGTAGACCTTGTGAATGGTCTTGTGAAGCAAAGGAGAGTGCACTAATAAATACATTGGACTACATCGGTTGTTGTTGCTTGTATGAAATCGGTGACCTACACTTCTCGGAGTTCGTGGTACGATGTCATGAAGTTTTAGGAGTTTGAGTTAGTCCTGTTGTTAGTTGAAATAAAATTGTTCTTAGTTGAACTTATTTGTAATGACTTTGTTTGAATTAATGACTTTGGAGATGGGCACATCTTGTGTGTAATGACTTTCTTGAAATATTACCATTATTTGTGTAACTACCTCATGAATTGGCGGTCTAGTCTTTTTAATTTCAAAGAAACAAGAACTGAAGTGAGAAACCTTTAGTCTCAGATTGGCTATCACAGTTGGGAAACCGGGACTAAAGGGGTTATGAACCGGCATTGTAAGTCATTCGTGTACTAGTGGAACACCCAAAAAAATACTAGTATGTCCTAGTGTGTTACGACCACAAAAGTTCACAGGGTTTCATCGGGACAAAAATAAGGCTTTGTAAAGCATAAATCTTCATGCCCTCCCCTACCTCCAGCTTTTCCTAATCCATGATTGAATCGATCTCATCGCAGTAAGGAAAGATGTTTGTCCAAGATTTTAGATCAATCAACTCAACAACTTACAAATGTACAAGAATAGAATGAGTTGAATGTCTTCTATTCCTACCATTTGTGTACAACTCATCTACCAATTGGCCGACTCTCACGTTCCTAGTTATATGCTTTAGTTATTTAGAGGAAGAAGTAAATCACATAAGAAACATGAAGACCAAAGGAACTCATGTTGCTTAAGTTGTTCTCAGTATAGAAAATACTCTCTATTTTGAACTGTTTTTTGTGAGTGTTTAAATAATTATTGTTACAAAAGTTTGATAAACCTTGTGCCCGAAAGTACTTTGGACCGAATATTAATCAACTATAGAGAGGAGATTTCACTATAACTCTGAGAAGAAATAGAATATTATTTGTTACTAGTATCGACAATACAATATTTTGAAATTATAGCGAACTCAGTAATGTATATTAAAAATATACTTTCCCCCTCTCCATGGAGACATTTCATGGTAGAACTAATTTTTTTCTTGTAACAAGTTGATGAGCCTTCAAACATGGAAAACAACTCTATTGGACGTAGAACTTAGACGAGAACTAGGATAACTTGTTGGAAAAACAATTCCCAAACAAGTTAAGGAAAGGAGAGTAGAGAGAGGCGCCTAGGGTTGGTCAAGAAAGGGAGAGTTCCTCGTTGCCCTCATGCTCTTGGCATTATATATTGGAAAACAACAATTTACAAGCAACCCTTTAGTGGGGATGGGTGTTATATGTCGCTCTAGTGCTACTAGTTGGGCCTCTTCTAGGGGGATTTGGCCCATATCAATATGGGCTATCCCAACCGTAGCCCCTTAGCTAGTAGGTTAGTGAAAGTGCATCTAGCCCTTTTGTGGGGTTTGGTGAACTTAATGGCAACATAATTAAAGGTCTAATAAGTTTGCTAAGTGTTGAACAAACAATTAAGTTTATTGCATATACTTGTGGATTGTGTATTAACAAGTATATCCAAGGTTCAACAAGTAGGCAAGCTTGATGATTTTCCACATAATGTTGAAATTTATACCTACTAATAAAGCGAGAAAATTTGTGGTTCACATTTTTTTCTACCCACCAGCCCGCATTTTTCTGCCCGTCCATGTTGTCCGTCCGTCTCAGGTGTAAAGAAAAAATCCAAATACAATAGGGCAAACAAGGAAATATCCTACCTCAAACAAGTAATTGGATCAAAGTCAAATCCAAATCCAAATAGAAATAGAGAAAAATATCCACCATAAAAACATGATTGCACCAACCGGCGAGATGCATGTGATCGTAGGCTCATGGAAAGATGTGCCAGCGAGATGCGTGTGCTACCGGCCACATCGCCTTCATCAAAACCTAACAATTTGAGTCGTCAATGCCGCACCGTGCTTCAGGCGTTGGTATTCGCGTCCTCGCAATGGCGCTCCACCATCTCCAAGTGAGGTGGAAACACATGAAGATGAGGAACATGTAGGCGATGATGAAGTGTGACATCGATCGGGGACGAGTGTCGACAAGTTATGGTTGATAGCCTAGCAGGGGTATGCCCAAGCTGGTAGTTTATGATCAGTGGAGGTGCACGTGACGACTAACAAGACGTTAAGCAAGACGAAAGATATGAACACAATGCGATTTACCCAGGTTCAGCCGCCGTGAGAGCGTAAAACCTACGCCCCGCTTAGGGTTTGTATTGCTTTGTATGAGAGGGGATCCAGGAAAAAAGTATGGTGACTAGAGAAAATCATGGACCACTGCTAATTATAGTGAGTAGACCTTGTGAACGGTCTTGTGAAGCAAAGGAGAGTGCACTAATAAATACATTGAACTAAATCAGTTGTGTTTGCTTGTATGAAATCAATGACCTACACTTCTCGAGTACGTGGTACGACGCCATGAAGTTTTAAGAGTTTGAGTTAGTCCTGTTGTTAGTTGTAATAAAATTGTTCTTAGTTGTTCAAAACTTATTTGTTATGACTTTGTTTGAATTAATGACGTTGGAGATGGACACATCTTATGTGTAATGACTTTCTTAAAATATTACCATTATTTGTGTAACTACCTCGTGAATTGGCGGTCTAGTTTTTGTAATTTCAAAGAAACAACAACTGAAATAAGAAAAACAAATATTGGAAATTAAATTCAAAACAAAGACGTGGATATGGAGGTCTGGTATGCAAATCAGTTAGTCCCGGTTTGTATTATGAACCGGGACTAGAGGTGCCCCTTTAATCCCAGTTGCCCAAACCAAGACTAAAGGGGACCTTTAGTCCCCGGATGAGGAATCCCGGTTGGGAAACCATGACTAAAAAGGGGTTACTTAATTAGTATTGTAAGTCATTCGTGTACTAGTGTAGTCCCCGCAGGTCAAGTTTTTTCTAGGGTGCGATTTATTTTATCGAGTAGCACAACACAAATTTGATAGATTTATATCGTTTCTTGCATCTATCAAGCAATTAATCTCCGTGTGATTAAGAAATAATGAAGTAAGAGTATACGTGCCTTTTGTATTCTATCTTAATTTGTATTTTGTTATATACTAGTATATCATTACACTATATATTAGAGGACAGACAGAGTAAATTACATTAGTTTCACTGAACTATATATAAATAATAACAAAAAGAAATACTACACTGAGCTAACGAATTTGTCTACCACGTCTCCAATAGTTTCGGTGTGATTTCTAATTCTATATTAATGGACTTCATATGTGTGAAAAAAAGTGAGGTTGGTGAATTTCACATAACATTTTGTCAATCGCCTGAATTTGTTCTGTTTCAGGGCGACGTGTGTGATGGTTGTGTACAGAAATGACTTCACACATTCTTAGTGTTGAATGTGAATCTGAGAGCTGATATGTACCGCCTGAAACAGCAGGTCCCTTAATAAATCTGTAACTATTTTCTGCTGAGTTTGTTGGAAATTGATCAGTGGTGTAGTGGTGTGCGATGAAATCTGAAATCCCAAGTAATAACCACTGTTATGACTGAGAAAAGCAAACTAAGATTCGTGTGATTTATATATAAGCAGCTTCTTTTCTCTCCAAAATCTACCACCGGCAACAACAACCAACAAAGATATAATAAGAATACACAGTACTAGTTCATGCTTATGGTTTCACATTTTGAGCTCATCGTCAGCTTGATGCAAACAATGCAACAACACTGTCCCCTCCCTATTGATCGATGATCAGTTGATGGCAACGTCGCTGTAGTCCTCGCCGGGGCGCTCCTTTGCCTTGAGCTCCTCGATCCTGTCGATGGCGGTTTTGAGCTCCCACCGGCTGTCCGCGTTGGTCTCGCAGCACGCCATGCCGACCTTGATCAGCTTCACCATCTCCTCCTTGTCCTCCTCCTTCTCGCCCCGCAGGACCGGGTCCACCACGGTGTCTAGCCACTCGCTCTCCGGCGTCGACCCCACGACGGTCACCAGGTCCGTGGTGTTGCTCGCCGCCGGTCCTGGTTTCTTCTGCGGCGACGACTCGCCCGACGATGGCGCCGCCGCCGCCTTGGGCAGGTCGTAGGTCGGCGGCTTCCCGGTGAGCATCTCGAGGATAAGCAGGCCGAGGCACCAGACGTCGCTCTTCTTGGACGAACGGCCGAACTGCTTCCGCTCCGGCGACTTGAAGGCCACCATGAGCTGCGCGGCGTGCGACTGGTTCATCACCGGCACCAGCGCGTAGTCCGTCAGCAGCGGCTCGTAGGCGGCGTCGAGCAGGATGTTGGACGACTTGAGGTGGCCGTGCGGCACCGTCAGCATGCACAGCTCGTCGTAGAGGTAGCTGAGCGCCCGCGCCACGCCCTTGACGATCTTCAGCCGCTCCGCCCAGTGCAGTGCCGCCTTCTTCTTCGAGCGACCCACGCCACCGCCGCCGTGGAGCAGGTTCGCCAAGCTCCGGTTGGGGACGTAGTCGTGGATGAGCAGCTTCTCCTCCTTGCGGTAGTAGTAGGCGACGAGCGGGAGGAGGTTGGGGTGGCTGAGCCGGCCCAGCCGCCGCATGTGCTCCTCGAAGTCCTCCTTGCCCACCCGGTTCATCTCCTTGAACCGCTTCACGACGACGGAGGGGCCCGTCGGCAGCGTGGCGCTGTAGCACACGCCGAGGTTGGCGGTGCCCAGCACCTCCGCCGACGCCTTGAGCAGGTCCTGCAGCTCGAAGAACCGGCCGCGGTCGTCGCGCACGAACGTCAGCCGCCCCTGCTCCGCCTTACGCGCCGCGCCGCCGCCGCGCGCCGCGCTCCCGGCGGCGGTCGCGGCGGACGCCTGCGCCGCGCTCCCGGCTGCGGCCGCGGCGGGCGCCTTCGCCGCGCTGGCTTCGGCCGTCGCAGCCGGTGGTTCCGGCTCGACCCTCGGCGGCCCCGACGCGGTCAGTCCGAAGTTCTTGTTCTTGTACCCGCTCCACCTCCGAAGCGCGACGAACGCCACGCCGGCGATCGCGAGCGCGCCAAGGAACGCGGCGAGGACGACGAACGACGTGGAGCCCTCGGCGGGCTTCTGGCCGGCCTCGTCTTGCTTCTTCGCATCGTCAGCTGACGACGCGCCTGTGGACCCCACGATGTCTGCTGCTGGTAGCGACGGCGTCGTGGTGCCTTGTTTGACGGAGGCCGGTGGCGGCGGCTTTGGTGACGGCGCCGGCGACGACAACTTCGGCGGCGGAAAGGCCTCGCATTTGGCACCGAGCGGTGGGCCGCAAAGCTTCTTGTTGCCTGCACGCATCATCATTGTAGAACATCATATGGCATGGATTTGCACGAACATCATGCACGCACGCATTGTGTAGAAAACTACAGGTTGTTCACCGGCGAACATGTCGGTTGGCATGGATTTGAGGCTCGCCGGGATCTCCCCTCGAGCTCATTGTTTGCGAGGTTGACCTGCGTCAACTCCTCCTGCTTCAGGTCAGGATCTTGCCCTGAAACTTGTTGTCATTGAGCTGCAGCCCAGGAGCCTAGGCGCGTCGGCGAGCGACGCCGGGATGGGTCCGGTGAAGTCGTTGTTGGAGAGGACCACCTTCTTGAGCGAGCCCATCCCGGTGAACGCGTCGGCGGGGATGACGCCGGAGAACTTGTTCCCGGACAGAAAGACGGCGCGGAGGCCGCTGAGAGCCTTGACCTCGGGCAGCGGGCCGGCGAACTCGTTGTCCATGAAGCTGAGCGTGCGGAGGCCGGGGCCGGGCATGGCGGTGAGCGCGCGCAGGTCGAGCGTGCCGGAGAGGCCCATCCCCTCGAGCTGCAGGCCGTGCACGCCGTCCTTGTTGCACAGGACGCCCTTCCAGGTGGCCCCAGCCCCGCCGTTGCCATCGCCGCAGGGGCTCGTGCCGGGGACCAGGAGCCGAGCGCGCCGCCGCCGTCCTTGATGCCGGCCTTGAGCTTGAGGAGCGCATCGGCGGCTGCGGCGTCGTCGCCGGGCGAGTGACAGCGGGAGCCGCGCGGCGTCAGCGATGACTAGCAGGAGCAGGAGGAGGGAGAGGAGGCGCGCTAGCAGTGACGATGGCACTCCGGCCATGTCTGGGGAAGCGGCGCCGGTGCCAGGGAGCCAGCCCGCCGGCGCCAGCGCGCGCTTGACGACGGCGGGTGAATTGGCCGGCGGCAATGCTGCTGCGGTTGGCCCCCTGTTCCCGGACGCGCGAGTGGGGGGAGGCTGGCCGGCACGCTGTTTTTCCTGGGAAGGACGGACGGAGAGCGGGAGGTCGACGCGAAGAGAGAGAAAGCAGGGAGGCGGTCAGCCGGAGAAGGGGAGGACCGGAGGAGAGAGGATTCAGGAGGAGCTCCCCGCGCGCACGCACGCACCCACGCGCGTGCGGCGAGGACGGTGGCGAGAGATGAGAGGCATGGGCCGGCCATGGGCACTGGATTTTGGGGTGCGGCTGCCGGTTTTGGCCAACAATAGCCACTAGTGATTTCTTGCGCGCCCACGCGCTGAAAGTGATGGCCACGGTTCTATCTGGAAAATGGAATAATATTGACAGAATGAATATAATAGGTTCTATCCGGTTAATGGATACATGTATTTGTTACCATTACAGTCCACGATTAGCCCAACAACAAGGCAACACACTCTGAATAGAAGGCTCAATTTCTAAAACAGTTGCAACATATTCAAACACTACATATTTATTCTACTCTTTATTCTATAAGGCGGAGTACAAAAGCCGGATTTGTAAACCAAGTATGGGAGCTATCGAAATAGTACATATATCTTACATGAGATATATACTCAATTTCTATTTTTGTGACATGTTGTACCATCATCGATTAATCGAAAGAGTTTTCTTGTTTCACACAAAGATGCAACCATTTTGCATTTGTAGCGAAGATGACTTTTTGCATTGATGCTGATCACCCTGCTCCTCAGGAACCCAAACAAAATGCACTGTAGAATCTGAATGCAACCTGGTAGTGGAACTCACACGACACACATGACAGGCCCATCAGAAATATCAATACTTTACACTAATTCTAATGGCAAGGAGATTTGGGGTATATTGTTAGGGAGCTACCGTTTAAGTAGCCCCTGAATAGTACGGACAAACAATTGGAAAACATAGACCACTTAATGTGATAGATCAAATCTCCTAGCAAAAAACATAGAAGCCATCTAATAAACAATTTCAGGTCCTTAAACTGCATGAGCCGCTAGCAATACAATGATTGTTTGGTAAGTCCATACCTTAGCAGGAACAGATTCTGCAAAACCAACATATAATAGACAGGACATCCCTTGATTAGCAGCATGTGAAATGTGAGTGTCCAAACCAATTGAGGCTGCAATTCGTAAACCAGAATGGGCATTAGTGTCACACCATATATACAGGAAGAGTAAATATTTTCCGATCTGAAATAACAATGCTACTATGCTAGACAAATGTAGTGCTGCATGTCCAAAAGCATCCCAAGTAATTTTGTTAGGATCCGACATAAAGTACAAATCTTTTCCTATCTGAACATTTGTGATACTAAAAGCATCACCAAATGGAATAGAAAATTCAGAAGTCTTTATGAGCTTGAGCGAAGGCAAAAATGAAATAGGAAACATCACCAAATGATGGTTACCAAGCTTACCGACAAAAATCCATGTGGGAATCACTCTGGCTTCCCTAATTCCTCGTCGCATTTTGTAGTTCTTTAAATGGGATCCAATGCTTCACGCTGTTAACTATCTATGCCCTACAAAATAAGCTGTATTTAGCAAATCATATAAGGGAAAAATCAATATTACAGCCGGCCTCATAAGTCACAAATATGCAAATCATATTTCAAATCATGTCTGTATACTTTAAAACTGAAATGTTACACATCTAGGTGGCCAGCGCAAGTAAAATAAAAAGAGCCAGCTCATGCTCAATTCAAAACCCACCTCATGGTTTATGGAGACAAGAGCTACCTTTGTTGGCACCTATTTTCCTCCTCATGAACAATCTTTTCCCCATTTGAGCTCTATATTTCGATATATCCAGTTCATCCCGCAGATAAATTTTAGGGAAAAATTAGAGATGCTATGTATTGCTCTAAAAACAACAATACAAAGGCAGACATCAAAAGATAAATGGTGCACCGCGAAATAGATGGCTCATAACTATGTAATCAAACAAGATATATATTGATTAATGCATCTATATGCCACATAATACTTGTACCTTATGCTGTGCAACTATGTGAGCCTGATTTAGGCATTTCTTTGATCCGACAACGGTGGAAAACTAACCTCATGCTTCTACGATCGAATCCGCAGTGAACAGGGGAAGGCAAGGCGGTTCCACGAACACTCAAGCCGAGGCACCGCCGTCCGATCAAATGCCGCCAGAGTGCAAATGATGTGGGGAGCCACCATACATGATGCTCCTTTGTGCAACCATGTGAGCCTGATTTAGGCATTTCTTTGATCCGACAACAGTGAAAAACTGACCTCATGCTTCTACGATCGAATCTGCAAAGTGAACAGGAAGGCACTTTGGTTCATAGAACACTCAAGCCGTGAGGCACCGCTCGTCGATCAAATGCCGCCAGAGTGCAGCGGCTGTGGGAGCCACCATACATGATGCTCCTCTAGCACAGTGAAACTAACAAAAAGAGAGAAGGCAACCGAAGAAGCTTAGAAGAGAATGGGATGAAGTGCCACAATGGAGACCAGATCCACCCTCCCATTCACTCAAAATAGGCACGGCATTACAAACTTTAAAAATGGATACATGATGTTGTTAGATATATTTGTTTTGCTATGCACCTAGTTATACACTATGTCTAGATACATAGTAAAAGAAAAGTAGCTAGAGAAGCCAAAAGGAGTGTGTGTATCTAGAGAAACTTTATAAACTTTACCTACTGTTGCTGGCTTTGATAAAATGGATGCTGCTTTGCCAGTGACCTCCAAGCTAATATTTCAAGTTCAAAGATCTGCAGATAGCATATTTTATAAATTTAGAAAAGAGCCATATCTTTTCCTAGACCACCGAGAGTATTTGGTAAAGTAAATGAGCAAAGGACATGGTATGCAATAGAAGCTAATTCGAGAACAATGATCACCTTGTGGAGCTATTTCTTTTCCTTCCTTCTTCTTATCTTAATATATAATGATACACAGTTCTCCATGTTCGAGGAAAGAAAGAACTGAATCGCCCAAAAGAATAGTAAACAATAGAAATCTGGATATTATCTCGGGATGCTTCTAATGGTTGTTGAAGAGACAGTCATTCCCAATGTAAACAACAAATTTGGATATTAAGGAGTTAGGAAAAACAGGAACATTCTGTACTGATGATACATCCACTATCATCTTGGTTTCCAAAATCGAAGGCCTAATAAATTTGCTTCAGCCCCAAAGGAGGTGACAGAGTGATCAAATGATTTTAATACAGCCCCCAATAAGCCATAGTATAAGAGCAAAGCATAGTTATTCTACACCATCCTTCAAATTTGGTAAACACTGTCAAAGTAGCAATGAAATGAAATGTTGTACTTAGTGAAAAAAGGCTACCTAGTGAATTATGAGGGAGATCCAAAACTTCTATTGTTTTATGAGATGTCGGGCATCAAGAAAGGGAGCAATTGACATATCCTGCAGTCCGCAATCGAAACAATGATTTCATCTTCAGATACTGTCAAAAAATAGAAGGAATATATTTGGCATCAGTCCAGTAGAGCTGTCTTTTGACACTATCATTCACACAGGACACACAAGCAACGCATATCTAAAATGTTTAAGGCACGGAACAAAATAATGTGGTGAATCAGACTTACATTTGATCTAATATACTCAGCACTGCTTGCTGAGATGCTTGTATCCTCTTCGATTGGAGCCAATCTGTCTCCACACCTGAAGGCTTTGTCCATTGCATTCCATAGCACCTAAAACCATATTTTAGGTCCAAATATATTAGTTACAAATCTGCAGAACACTAAGTAGCGAAAAACCAAATTCAGTTCAAGTATCGGGCATATTAGTGGGAGGTTCAACGAAGCAAACCTGAAAAATCTCTTGGTGAGATAAAACCACCAACAAATCAAGATACGCCATGAAAGTCACTGGCCATGCCTCAGATGCGGGCAATGGAACATCATCGTCACCGACAGATAGTAAACACGATAAATACGATAGACATTTATCTCCGCACCTTTCAGCTAAAAGGAAGTAAAGTCCAACAATGCTTTCTAAAACAGCCACGAAAAGGTGCGAGATGTCAAAATAGCAAATATGTATTATATGAGACACAAAGAGTGTATATAAATAGTATTCTTACACAAGACAGACCTACACCATCACCGCTGTTATCCAAGCTAGGTGCATAACACATATTTAGATGATGCATGAGCAAATATCCAAGCTAGCCATGCTAACTGTTAAGAAAAATATGGACGATGCATGAGCAATGGTTAGCATAAATATAGCTAAGTCCCGATGAGGCAACTGAACTTGTTGCCTATTATAAATCCATACAAAAGCCAATGTAATTAACCAATCTAGATCTTAACATATAACGTGCATGGTACCTCAATGCGGAGAGATTAAAAACAGCAACAAAAATCACAAAAGAACAAAAACAAATCATGGCAGAATTTGTATCTAAAATCAGACATTGGGACCATTTAGCTCTCAAGAACCCATTCAGCAGGTATGCCAACACGGGGGCTCGACAACAGCGGCATCACAAATGGACTGAAGAAAAAAACAATGCCATATTTAAGTTCCCGAATGTGTATAAACTATCTATTTGCTTCTTAGCAACTAAAAAAATTGATTCTAAGATTGTAGCCGACACCATCCAGGCATCCACATAGCTGCACAAAAGTAAACAAAATTGTGTTTTTATTGCCGAATTCTATTGTTCCGCCACTATAGAAGCGTAAATAGATGACCCAAAACAATATGGTGATCCATACTAAGACAACAATAAGCAGTAGAACTGACAGTAAATCAATGACAATATTTGAAGACGCTAAACTCACCGTGTCACTTTCTTCTCCCTCAAACATGTAAGCAAAGTGGCCTGTCTTTATTACATCATCCTGTGAATAATTATTAGACAAATAGAATTGTCTACATTAGTGGGATATAGTATAGCAATAAGATAAAAAATAGTTGATAAAAGATCCTATATGAAAATAAAAGGAATATTGCAAAGTCCATGGATAGCCGCCAAAAGTCTATGAAGACGGCTTTTTGAAAGAAGACGTCTCAAGGTAATAGGAAAGCTTTTAGACAAAGACTATTTTAAAAACGACTAACCATCTAAAGAGGGTTGCAGTCCATACATTTTGGTTATCCGATTCCTATCAAACGCCAATGTTTTTCCTTTTTAACCAGTCAATTGTTTATGAAATTTATAGCAGCGGAAAAAAAAGAGGTTTTGATAATCTATTGACCAATAGATTGGAGTATGCAACTCTCTTGATATGCACAATTTGCTGTGTACCTAGCGGCCGAATTGTGTGAAGATCAAGTCGGTGTATTGTTGGGCGATCCACGTAATCCACGGCTAACGAGTGCATCTTTTCAAGTCGTCACTTGCATCCGGTGTAATATCCGGATTCCAACGAGAAATAAGCTTACGCTTAGAACACAAAACAAACAATCGACCATACATAAGGTAGGGAGGCGAGGCACGGTAGTAGCGGCGGCGGCACCGTGGTAGGGCGGCGCACTTTGCGGTGAGCTTCGTACCATGGAGGATGGCCGAGAAGGGGTGGGCGACCCGGCTCGTCGCGCGGCCGCGTCCCGAACCCCTAGCAAGCAAAGACTCGAATGGACTCCACCAGTCGATGTGAACACGGATCGAAGGCCTACATGGCTCAACCGTCTAGCCGAGAACACGGCAGCAAGATGGCAAGATGACGAGCCGCAAAGAACGAGGATGGCCCAATGCCGCATCCTCAACGCCGATGGTGGAGAGGACGCCACCAGGCCGATGCGGTGGGAACGAACGGATCCGCCCATGGAGGCCCGGGATTCGGTCGTGGAGGCAACGGATTAACCCCATGAAAGATCGGGCGAGTTAAGGAGAGGAGGAGTAAGGGAGAGGGGCTGCCTTCACTGGGCTACTCGTGTCGGAGCCTTCGCCGGGCCGGCCGTGCCCGAGCCTTCGCCGCTTCCCTCCTCGCGCGCGGAGCCGGTTGCCTCTCGCGCTGGACCCGGCCGCACCGGTGGCCTCCATGTCGGCGCCGGGGCGCTGCCGGGCCACGCCGTGCCTGGCGCGCTCATCATCCCGCACTGCGGCAGCGACGGGCTTGCCCTAGCCGCCGCCGCCGTCCCGCGCCCGTCGGGAGAGGGAGCGCGAGAGATCGACGGAGAGAGGGACAGCGTGGAGAGGGATGGAAGAGAGAGAGTTTCAGGAGCGAGAGTGGGGATTGGGGAGAGGGTGGAGCAGAGGGGGAGGAAGTAACTTTGTCCGGTGCAACCGACCAGCAAATGAGGAGACGACGATAACGCGAGCGGTGGCCAATCCAGAGACGACAGCCGCCTGCCCAGTCCGTGCTTTGACCAGACACGATTGCGCCCGTCGGTCAACGGCACCACAGCCATCCACCGCCGATCGAACGGGCAGCATCTCGTTTGATATCGTGGCCACGCGCTGGGAGCGGGTTTTCTCCACAACAAATTTACTCTTTAAATGCCCGCCGCATTGCTCACAAGCCTCGACGGCGACTCACGAGGTTTTCGTCGTTTCAACGGCTCTTCTTTGAGCTACTCCCCCGTTAAAAAATAAAAATGATTTTAGCTTTATTTTGAGTTCCACTTGTCTACATTTAAATATAGAGTTTTGCTATTTGTCTGTCAACAGATTTTGTCTTCCTTTCGTCTGTCTAATTCTAGGAAGTTTGATTTTTGCTTTAAGATGTGTGCTACATTTTGTATTTGGTTGGCTAAGTGGATGGGCTTGCAGAGTGCGTTGACAGATTTGTTGCTAACAAAATCTGTTGATAGATATGTAGTACATGTTTGTACAATTTTTAATAGATTTGACTAAACCTATAGAAATTTGACATGTACCAAAACTAAAACAACTTACGATTAGAGCAGATAAAATCAATAAATGGATAAAATTTAGCTTTAATTTTCATAAAATAAAAAGCAACAATCTTAACTTCTTATTTGGTTAATTGGAAAGATTTATGATCTAATTACATGTTAAAAATAGATTAGTGACTAATGTAGGGCGAAGTTTAGATTTTCCAATGATTAAGGATTAAAAAGAGATGCTACGAATCAAATATATGTAAAAAACAACAATAATTGTAATGGAGGTGAATGGTACAAAACTCGGTGACGAAGGATGTCAAATGAAGTTGCATCGGGAAATCTAAACAGGATAATCCTTGTGGGTCTCAACTCTCAACATGTGATTTTAGCTCTGACTAAGTTGATCTCTACCTTTTTTTCTAATCATGAATGTGTGGTTAATCCAAGGCCGTGTTCACTAAATGGGACATTAGGGATCTAGGGTTTTAGTTTAGAACTAGCTAGGGATTCAAGGATTTAGGGTAGGATCTAGTTGTAAAACATAAATACTTGTTTAGCAAGTTCACAACCATACTTTGGGCCTTTGCACAATGTCTAGCCATGCTCCTAATTAGAATGTTTGCTAAAACAATTGAAAAGCAAGGAAGAACTTGGCGACTCCCTCCCCGAGCGCCCTCCCCCGCAGCGACGGGGCGCCACCGCCGCCCGGCCAAGGCCCCTCCCCGGCTCCTCTCCGCCGCCGCCGCCGCCCCCAAGGCGGGCGGCGGCGGCGGCGCGCGGTGGCTCCCAACAAATGGCAGTCCCCGCGCCTCCCATCTCTCCCATCCCTCCTCCCACCTCCCGCTTCCTCCTCCACTTTCAGCTCCGTCTCCGGCGGGATTCGCGGCGGCGCCGGCGCGGGAGGCCGGCCGGCGGGCCGGATCCGGTGCCAGGGGTCCGGATCCGCCTCCCCTCCCGTGTTCGGCCATCACGGTGGGCTCGTTGGGGCGGCGGGTTAGGGCGGCTCCTCCGGCCGGATGGTTGCCGGGCGGGCCGATCCCCGCCGCCTAGGGCCCGATCCGCCTTCCCCTCGTCGGTGAGGGCCGCTGCCGCCCTTCCTCGTGGGCCGCCGGCGGTTCGCTTCCGGCCGTTCCCTCCCGATCCGCCATGCGGTGGATTTGGCCGGGCTCCTCTCTTGTCCGGTGGCGCGGCGCCCATGGGGTTCGCCCGCTTTGGCGGATGGGCCTTGGCGGTGGTTTCGGCCGCACCAAGGCGGTGTGGTTGACGGCGCTAGTTCGTGCATTCGCCAACGCCGCCATGGTGGCGTCATTGGTTGCATGCGCGCGGTGCTGGGCCTGCACCACCATAGTGGTGGGGTGGGTGGCGCCGGCCGTGTCCTCACCTTGGAGAGATGCGGGTGAAAGCCCTTCCCTCTTGGGACGACGTTGATGGCGCCCTTGGCGTCGTGTCCTTCCTGAAGGCGACGCCGGACATCTCTTCCATGGATTTCGGCTCGCGAACGGGCGGGGCATAGCCGCGCCATTGGCCTTCGGGAGGCTTCGCTGTGGAGATGCTTGTTGTCTTGTCGACCGTCGTGTTGTGCCTATTTGTGCCTCATGCCGCTCTTCATTTGGTATATCTAGTTAGTGTCCGCGGGTAGCCGTAGTCGTTGTTCGGCGGATGCTTTGCCGCCCGGTCGTTGCTTTGGCGGATGCTTTGCCGCCGTCGTGCCGGGCGGATGCTTGGCCGCCGTCGCCGAGTGCTTTGCCGCCGAGGTGTTCTTCGCCGCTTGGCGGATGCTTTGCCGCCGTGTATCTTCTACGAGCTGCGTTTCGGGCGTAAGGCGGTCGCATGTCGTGTCTCCGGCGGATGCTTTGCCGCCGTGGTTGTTCCGGTGGATGCTTTGCCACCGAGGTCGTGTTTTCTCGCGGATGCTGCTTACCGCCAAGGAGGTTATGGTGGATGCTTTGCCACCGAGGTCGCGGGTCTTTCCTAAGATGCTTTCTTTGCCGATGTGTATCATCTACGGCTCCGATCACTACTAGCTACCTAGGTGTTGAGTTATCTTTTGTATAGGCGCGGCTTCTTTGGGGTTGTTAGGTGGAGGGTTCCCCACCCTCGCTTTTCTTGCTTTTTCGTTTATGTTTTGGTGGTGTTTCTCTCCTGTGATGTCTTCTCGGCATCGGGGTTTGTTGTATTTGGATTTGGTTTTCCTCCTCTTAATGAAATACGGGTGAACGGCCCGATCGAAAAAAAAAAAAAGAATGTTTGCTTTTGTGTTGATCCAACATTGGTTCTCTACGATTGTAAGTATCATCATACATTGTGATTAAGCAATAGAAGTTGTCCATTTCTATGATATGGCAGAGCTCCTATCAATGTTTCAAAAAGAAAAAAAAAGTCGTCCATTTCTCATAAAGGAAATAGAGAATCGTCACTCGTAAATCAAAAGCAGAGTCGTGTGTGTTGACTGAATTTATACTTTTTTTTTTTTTAAGACTACGCCGTTCTTGCGTTTTCATTAAGTTAGGACTGAATTTATACTTGCAGCAATAGGAAACATATATAGGTACAGTTGCGAGCGAAAATTGTACTAGCATTTTGCTATGCGACAGTCGACAGTAGTGGCACATATACACTGACACATATGGATGGTACGGTCCCAGACCTACTAGTACTAGTACTAGAGGACGACGACTTTGCTGAGGATCCAGAGCACCAGGGTCATCTCGAAGACGAAGATGGTGTGGAGGAGGCCCCCTGTCCAGCGTGAACCCGAACAGGGTGATCCCGCCGCCGTTGTGCCGTAGGTACGTCACTACATGCACCACACGGCAAGAGCTTCATCAGTCTGCAGCAGCAAAAAATGGGCAAATCACAAGCTTAGCTGCATGCGTACCGAGTGCTTGTCTGCTCCTGTATGAGCACGGCTCCCCGGGCTCCGCCTGGGGAGACGGCCGCCGTCGACGAGCCGGAGACGTGAGACGACGCGTCGACGTCGTCGCTGGCCGGCGACAAAGATTTGCCGTGGTGCACGGACGCCTCCATGCTCATGTGCCACTGGCTGGCGATGGACACCATCCTCTGCGCCCTGTGCGTGATCCTGGCCGCGCCCAGCAGGCACATGAAGAAGCCGCTCAGCTGCACCGCCGAGCCGACCTGCACGCAACAACTCAACGCACGAGCGCGAGGCCTAGCAGTCTCAGGAGACAAGAATTCGTCGGCCTTCGCCGCCGTGTATGGTGTATTGCCGTGCGTGCGTGCGTACCAGGAGGTCGCCGGTGTTGGAGAAGCTCTTGGCGTCCCTGGACGAGAGGACGACGACGAGCGCGCCGAGCTGGCTGACGGTGATGGTGACGAGGCAGCAGATGATGAACACCCTGTACCGGTGGCTGGTATCGAGCAGCTGCGTGCGGATGCGCCGGTGCTCCGCGAAGATCTCGGCGGCGGCGGCGGGACGCGCCGCCTCCACGTCGAACATGCGGTAGATGCCCTCGAAGCGGAGGATCTGGAGCTCGCAGGTGAGTCGGAACAGCACGCACACCAGCAGGAACACCCCGTGCGGTACACCCACGACGCCACCGTGGCGACCAACGCCACCGCGCGCCACGGCAGCAGCGGCGGTGTGGCGAAGGGAAACACCGCCGCCACGGACGCGGGCGGCTCCACCCTGACGGTGCAGAAGAAGAAGACGGCCTTGTGCGCGGCCTCCACGCTTAGCGACGGGAGCAGGAGCGCGGCCAGGGTGCGGAACGCGCGGTCCAGCTCCCGCGCGTA
This sequence comes from Hyparrhenia diplandra, assembly GCA_015847255.1. Lineage (NCBI taxonomy): Eukaryota > Viridiplantae > Streptophyta > Magnoliopsida > Poales > Poaceae > Hyparrhenia > Hyparrhenia diplandra. Next base: position 98,477 of record JADLZK010000964.1, read on the forward strand.
CCCGCGCCGCACGAAGGCGGTGTCGTCGCGGAGCGCGCCGTCGAGGAACAGCAGCTGCCGCAGGGCCGCCGAGGCGGCGGAAGAAGGCGGCCAGCGTGGCGAAGGAGATGGCGGCGAGCCCCGTGGCGGGGCCTGCGCCACGCGGTTGAAGGTGATGGCGGACGCCGAGTCCCCGGACAGCGCGGCGTCGGCGCGGAGCGACAGCGACACCGCGGCGGGCACCAGCAGCGCCAGCGCCACGAACGCCGCGTACGACGCGGCGCGGCCTGCCCGGGTGCTGTGGTCCAGCGCGCACCATCGTAGGAACACGCGGAAGCTGCGCAGCTCGTCGTGGATCACCGATTTGCACTGCGCGTACGACGGGTTCAGTAGCAGCGGCCGCTGCGATGGCGACGGCGGCGATGGTGTGGGATCTGACTCCGGCGACGAGCCCTGCTCCTCGTCCTCAGAGTCCATTGGGTTAACGTTCTACTAGACTAGATGCTTCGAGACAGTTAATGAGAACGAAGGAAGCTGTCGAGCCGCTGGCATGGCATATATAGTCGAACATGTGGCGATCGATGAGCAGAATGGCGCCATCGTCCATGGCCGTGCAAGTGTGCGTGACAGCGTGAGGAGATGGGAGCCGGGAGTGGAAAGGAGAGGCGCCGGAGGGAAGGCCCGTGACAGTTCACAGGGGCGGCGAGCGACGTCCAAGCCTCGCAGCAGCTCCTGCGTGTGATGCAGCAAAAAAGCAAGCGAAGACCGGGAGACTGGATGGAGCAGGAAATCGCGGTTGCTTTCCGTTCATCAATAGTTTGGCAACTTGTGAAGTGAGGCGACCGAGCGAGAATGCAAAGCGTTGCGCTCTCTCTAGGTCATTAGCTCGACTCCAACATCTGGTCATCTCAATTAAGCGTTTCACCTCCCGGTTTCTAAGATGTAAAACTTTGATATGAAATAACCGTCTTGCTCAATGCACATTTTCATTGGCTCACGGTCTCACGATCTCTCTCTCATTGCACAGTTTCATGGTGTCGGCGTTTTGAGGAACGGTGGGTGCCTCGGGTGCCGGCAATAAAGAATTTATAAGCCGTGTGCCTCCTCCCTCGATGGCGTAGCGCAAGATGGACACGGGACGCAGCGGTTTATCCTGGTTCAGGCCAATGGGGCCCCTACGCCCAGCGGGGGTGTGTCTGCTCGTGTTACCTCGCTCAAAGGTGAGCCTGCGGTAGGGGGTTACAGGCGGCCGCGGGGGAGAGACGCTGGTCTCAAGCCCCACGATCGTGGTTATGGTGGTGGTGGTGTGCAGTTTCCTCCGCGTGAGCTGGAGTTGAGCGGGCTCGAATCGAATCGAATCCTATCGAATCGAAACGAATCGAATCGAATCGAATCGAATGAGGCATTATTCCCCCTTTTATAGGAGAAGGGAGAGAGATAATGTTTACGGTGGACGCCCTAGGTGGCTAATTCCCGAGGCTACACTGGTTGCATGTCTTATTTGCCGAGGGGTGGGCTGGCTTGGATGTTGCTTGACGAAGACACGCGCGTCGATCCGATGGTGGGCGTGCCGTCCCTCGGCGCGCCCGAGGGGTCCCGTGAGGCGTCCCTCACGATGCATGGCGAGGGGCGGTCCCGAGGTTGCGGCTATGCGTGTCAAGTGCCCGAGGGTCCGCCCAACGTGGCGTTTTGGCGGTGCTCGGGAAATGAACGGTGTCATTCCGGTTTCCGTCGGGTGGTGTAACACGTCACCGGGTTCAGCTTTGCGTCCCATCGGCCGGATTGGGGAGACGATTCGATTCGATTGGATCTGGGCGTAATCGATGGCGGGCGCCTCGCTGTCGTGCGACCGCGTGAATGCGGCGGTTTCCCTTCCTCGGGACGGAACCTCCCACGCCCGAGGGTCGGCGACCCTAGACGGGCTAGTTGGGCTGCCTCACCCGAGGATGGAGAGCTGGTCTCCCTCGCGAGGCGGAGCGGCGCCCGAGGGGTGGTGAGCTAGGCCACCCTCGGACGAGCGGAGATTTCTCCGGGGGCTGGTGAGCTAGGCCGGCCAGCCGGGCGAAACGGAGATGCGTGGTCGAGTCCGAGCCATGGTTTGGCTGGCCGTCGGCGTGGAACGTCATGGTTCGTTGTTTGGCGGAGGTCCTTGACCTTGTCCGCCGTGGCGTGATGAGCTCTTTACGTCGTGGTGACTCCATTTGGGCGCTTTGTGGGCGTCCAGGTGGGCGATTTCGTCGTTATGTGAGCGTCGTGGCCAATGGCTGGTCCATCGTCCGTCGGGCCGTCCCCTCCGTGCGGGATGATAGCGGGCTAGGTTTTCTTGGGCCTTGGCGGCCGGCAGATTCTCATAGTTTGGAGAATGTCTCGGGGCCCAATATTTAGGTCCCCCGGCAGTAGCCCCGAGCCCCCGGCGAGTGAGGACTCGCCGGGGGTTCCGTCGTTCCGTCGCCTTGTTGTTTCTCGGGGTGGTTCGTCTACACAAGGGGTGTGCTTGGTGGCCGCGTTGGAGTGTGTAACCCAGAGGCCTCGAATGGAATGGCGGATTCCTTCGAGGTCTTTTATGTCTCGCACGCTGGCAAGACTGAAACGACTCTTAAATTGCGCTTGTTTGTGCGGAGCGTGTTTGTTTTTGCGTGGGCAGCCCGAGGCCAGCTTATGTGCGCAAGGTCGACCCGGGCCTCCTCGACTTTGATCATACGCTCCTCTGTCGCCCTCCCGAAAGGGAGGAGGAGGGGAGACACGTCACAATGCCCCGTAAGCCGAATGTGTCGTGCTCCGGTGAGCGTTGCCAGCGGGTGCATTTAAGCTGGTGCCCGTGCCCTTGCCGAGCAGGGGTCGGCTATGTGATCCGGGATTCACCCCATGAGAACCTGCGGACCGCTTAGCGAGATCCGGGGTTTGGGCGGACCAACCCCGAGGGGCTGTGGGCCTCCCACGGATGGGACATCTCTATAAGCGGCACCCGCGGGCCTTAAACACGTTCGGAAATCCCGAGCGGGGGGGGGGCCGGGTATAGGCTGGTTGTGCATTTCCCTCGTCCCGGCTCGGGTTATCGAGGCGCGTGTAGAAAACCCTCGTGGGCCCGGCGCAACCTCTGGGCGTAGGGTGTGTCGGCCCGAGGCTCGTTTGGTTTCCGCACGGGGGGGAACCGTCAACGGACTGACTTTTTGCCCTCGGGGTCGGGCGCTGCTGGATATGGGTGGCGGGCGGTTTACCCACGGACGGAAGGCGAGGCGTCTAGTCGCCACGCTGAGGTGGCGGTTGTTGCGGCGATGATGGGCGACGGCCTTACGTCTTCTTGTCGGGGCGGAGATCGAGGGCTCCGTCAAGGCGCATTAATGCTCTAGCGGTTCCACCGTGGCGGCTTGGCCGTTGGATGGCGGTTCTCGCTCCATCATGGGCCTTCCATTCCGTGAGTCGGTTCGATTGCCAGGCCGGGCGGTTTGCCTTCCCTTCCCTATAAATATGGGGGTCGCCGCGCGGCCTGCGGATAGTTGCTCCCTTGCTCTTTGCCATCGCCTTCTTGCCTTCTTGCTGCGGCAATCGGGGAGATAGAGATAGTGTGGGAGAGATTAAAGGGAGAGATTCACTTGCCTTGTGCTCGTGTGATCGGGGTTGCTAGCGGTTGCCACCCTTCGCCTCCCTTTCATCCATGGCGCGGTCGGTAGCGGTGACGGCGTGAGGGAGGTGCTCGATCTTTGGCCGTGGCCGGGGCGGCGGCGGCGGAGGAGAAGCTCCGGCGTCTCGTCGATGAAGGGCTTCTTCGTCCCCGCACCGATGAAGCGCGGCCGGAGTGGATTGCTCGGATTGACCGAGGAGGAGCCTAACCCTCGATGGCTACGTGGTGAGCTTGATGGATCTTCACCGGCGCGGCGGTATCTTGCGGCAAGGCCGGTTCATTCGAGGCGATCCTCCACTACTATGAAATCGAGCTTCATCATACGCCCCCGAACTCGATCTACCGGGCCGCCATCTTCGTCACCCTTTGTGAGGGATTCACGGGGATCGAGCCGCATTGGGACCTCGGGTTGTGGTTCTTCAAGGCGGACCTTACCACCGCCTCGGTTGCGCGGGGGCCAACCACGGAGGCGGCTGGCGTGGGAGGCTGCGCGCTCAAGTCCGCTCGGAGCGGCGACGAAGCCGAACCGAGGCTCATGGGTACATCGTCTCAAGCTCACCTCCTCCAACAAGGGGTGGCAAGATCGGTGGTTCTACCTCCAACAACGAACAGCGCTTCCGTGTGTACACAGGGGCGTGTCCTCAAGCATCGCCCGCGAAGTGGGCAGGGTCCCCCCCTCGGAGGATCATCATCGGTTGGAGGGCCTAAGGCGGCGGTCTGCGGCTCAGGAAGGGCGTAAATCTTCTTTGCCGTGGTCGCCGCTTTCCATCGGCGTCGGGTGTTGCCGTTGATGGCTCGCCCTTTGCTCATGTGCGGATGACCCCCGGGCCGCCGGTCTTGGTGCGTGCGGATGTCGGGCCTTACGCTTTCCACCGATGCTTTGGCCAAGAGGGTGAGGGATGCGTTGGGGTCCAACACCCGACACGTATCCCCGAGATCCCCATGCGCCCGACCCAGGGTATATCTCCTGGTAAGTGCTTCTTGACTTCGGTGTCCTTGCATTGCCGGTGCATTGTCGCCATGGCGGTTCTCACTCTTTCTTCTGCGGGGCCGTCGGATTACGCGACTCCCCTCCGCTGTGCCGGCATTGGATGCCGATCGCCGGGCGGCGAACCGGTTCGGAGCGAGCTGCGGCGAGCTTGGCGTTGAAGAAGGAGGAGAAGAAGAAGAGAAACGTGGCTCGCGAAGCGTCGGGCGGCGGCGGGCGGGCGAGTCACGACACCTCGACCACGAAGAGGGCGAGGATCCGGGAGGACCGTTCTGCGTGAACTCGTCGGATGACGGCGTGGCGGGCCGGATAGACCGAGCCATGGGGCTCCGGCCGAGTCGGGGGGCCGTTCTGCCCGAGCATGAGCAGGGCGTCGGGGCTCGCGACACCGTGCGCGAGGGCTCTTCGGCCCAGTCCTCGGGACCATTGGCGTTGGCCATGTAGGCACCTCGGCGTCACGGGGTGAGGCCCGAAGGGAGGAGTCGACGCCACTGTCGCGGTACCCGGCGCCCATGGCGGCGGTTCGGGGGGCGGCCGGCGACCCCCCGTCCCGATCCGGCCAGGTGCGCACGAATGTCGTGGGGCGGGGCGGCTCGGCAGCGTCAAGTGCGACGCCTAGGTCGCGACCTTCCCCGAGCCTCGTCGGCGCCGAGGGCGATCCCTCGGGCCGTGAGTTTCCTTTCGCCTTTGCAACCTTGATTTTCTTCGGCATATGATTGCTTTGTCTTGACACGTTCTTGACTTCGAGGAAAGCGGGGCCGCTTCGTTGGCTCTGCACCCCAAGAAGGCCTTGAAGGCTAGCGTTTCGGCCTCGGTGGGGCCCGAGCGGGGGTCGCCGGCCAAGATATCGTCTTTGCCTTCGTCGAATCCTCCCGTGGCGCCGGCCGAGGCCCAGGTGGGGTCGGACCGGCCGGCTGCGGGCCACCCCCCAGGGTGGTGCGGGCCCTGGTGGCGATGGTGGGTCGGCCACTCGGCCGATGGTGGTCGACACGGAGAGCTCGGCTGTGGCCCATGGCGTCGGCTCGGTGCGGGAGCGGATGGCGCCATTCGAAGGGGGTCGTGGCGCCGCCGCCCATCCCAGAGGAGTCGGGCCCCTTTGTCAGGGAGTTCTCGCAAGAGGAGCTCTTCATGGCGGCGAGACGGCGCAAGTCCCCGCTCGCGGCCGACCCTCGCCGATCAGGGGTTCACGAGGCGTATAACCCCGACTTCCGCTACTCACGTGTCGGGTTTGAGGGCAGCCCTAGGCGGCGTCGTCTTCGGCCATGACGGGGGCGGTGCCCGTGGTCGGTTCAGGGCCCCCTGGACTTCTATTGGTGCAGGTTCCGGGGCTGCGGGAGTTGCCGGTGGAGGAGATGTATCCCTACGGCCGGCCGCCGGGGCGGTCCACCTTGACCCTGGGTGGCACGCCCGGGGCCCGGCCGCCGCGGTGGTCGACGACCGCCCGAGGTCTGGGTGGAGAACCCACGGCAGATCCGTCGGTGGGCCGCCGAGGGGGCCTAGCGAGGATCGGGAGACCATAACCGGCCGTCTCGCGGAAGTCGACGCGGTAAGTATCTTGACGGCCATCCCTGCTGCATGTCCTTTGTGCTTGCGTCTTGATGAGTAGTATTGTCGTTGCAGACTCTCCGTCGCTTCGCCCGGGAGAAGTCCGAGCTCCTTCGCCGAACGTCCTGAACTGGAATGCCCTTGGTCAAACTCGGGTGAAGTTGATCGAGGCCCGGAGCGAGACCTCCGGCTTGCTTTGCCCTCGCCGAGGAAGGGGAGTCCCAACGGCGGACCCCGGAGGCCGAGCTTGTCAAGGCCAGGTGCGAGGCCGACAAAGTGGCGGTGACATGGCTCGAGATGAGCCATGATTTTGAAGAGGCTCGGATCCGGTCCCTCCAGGTCTGAAGGAGGCCCATGACGGCGGGACCGGTCCCGGGAGGAGGCGGCACGGCGGCGGAGATGTGCGACGCCTTGAACACTCGCATCGGCGAGTTGGTGTCCGAGGGCGAGACCCTCAGGAAGGAGAAGGAGGAGCTCCGCAAGTCGCTCGCGGATGAGCACGGCGTGATCTTTGTTTGGCGGTGAAGTGCCAAGGTACGTCTTCTTCCTTAGTGAGCTTTGCCTTCAATCGTCTTGTCTTGCTAACTCGGTTTGAGCACCAATTTCTAGAGGCGGAGAAGGTCGGGACCGAGGCCGTGAACACGCGCCACGCCAGCGCGAGGGGGCGGAGCAGGAGGTAAGTCGTACCGGAGGCTGGAAGAGGCCTTGTCGGACTTTCGTCCGCCGCTTTGGGGCGGACAACCGGAGGTTGGCCCCTCAAGACGCAGCCGCTGGCGCCGTGGGTGGCTACCTCGGTCCGAGCTCGGAACGCCTTCGGTCCGGCGTCGTGCGGACATGTATGGCCGTTTTTACGCTCTCACTTCCCGATGGAGTCAATGTCTTTGGACGGCGTTGCGAAAGGCTTCTTCACCGGTTCCGACGGCGAGGAGGAAGTTGATCCCGCCGAGAGGAGGGATCTGGCGATGCCGCCAAGACTCGAGGCGTTATGCGACTTCGTGGGCGGCTGCGACCCGGTTGGCCTCGCCGAGGATGAAGTGTGTCCCCGTACTCCCCCATAGAGTCAACCTATGAGGCGGACACGGAGATGGTGGGCGCTTGGTCAGAGGATGCGCCGGCGGGTCGGCGCCTCCCTCGGGAAGCGGTTGTCGAGGGTGTTGCTCGCGCGAAGCTTCCTCGTCGGCTGCCGTGAGGCGCAAGTGGATGAAGCCCACCCGCCCCCTGACCTCTCCTTGTATGAAAAATTGGAGCTTGTGAGATGGATGTATATAAACAATGGCGCCGCCCGAGGTCTATGGCCTTGGCGGGTGCATTTATGTTTATGTTGCGTTTCTCGAATTTGTTCGTTTATTGTGTGGCCGGGTCGCTTGCTTTCTCCGCTCGCGAGATGGTAACCGTGGGCGCCATGGGGCGATCCATACGGATGCCACTAGGGGTGGTCCGTTTGCCTCGGTTACCTTGCTTTGGATTTGTGCGTGGCGACCTTCGCAACTTAAAGCGATTGTTTCGAGAATGCGCAAGAAAACTTTTTTTCTTTCGAAAAAAAGTTTTGAAAAAAAAGGGAGGGGGTCCCCAGGGGGTCCCCATGTAGCCCCGAGGGAGTTTTAGTCTTGTCTTTGGGCGAGGCTAAGACTCCCTTAAGGTTTTTACGAGAAGCACTTTTTTCGTAAAAGATGTAGATCTTTTATTGAGTGAAAAAAAGAACAACGATGTTTGACTTCTAGTGCGGAATTTAAGGGTAGAAGCGGCGTAGCTGTTCTATGTTCAGGCGTTGGAGTAGACTTCGCCCTTCTCGTTTTTCAACTTGTAGGTTCGGGCCTTAATATTTCGGCGATGAAATAAGGCCCTTCCAGTGGTGGCGTGAGTTTGTGGCGCCCTTTGTTGTCTGTCTTCGGCTGAGCACGGGGTCGTTGACTTGGAACTCCCGAGGCTTCGGCCGCTTGGCGTGATACTTGCGCGTGAGCTTGTTGGTATCTCGCTGAGTGCGGGGCGCAACGTCTCGGGCTTCATCAACTTGGTCAATGGAGTCTTGCCTCGCTGGCTTTGGTTGCCCCGCTCGGTGTAGGCTCGCAGCCTTGGGGACCCATATTCAATGTACGTGGGCAAGATCGCCTCGGCCCCATAGACTAGAAAGAATGGGGTGAATCCCGTGGCTCGGCTTTTCGTTGTTCGAAGGCTCCATAGAACCGGCGGCAGCTCTTGGTACCATCTTTTCCCGTATTGGTTCGGTGATTGAAGATCCTCGGCTTGAGCCCTTGTAGGATCATGCCGTTGGCACGCTCCACTTGACCGTTGGTCTTCGGGTGAGCTACGGCCGAGGTATCCACTCGGATGCCATAGTCGTCGCAAAAAGTCGAGGAACTTCTTCCCCACGAAGTTGGTTCCGTTATGCGTGATGATGGAGTTCGGGACTCCAAAGCGGGAAATGATATTCGTAAAGAATTTCACCGTTTCCCCTGTGTGAGGGTTCACCACGGCTCGGGCTTCGATCCATTTGGAGAACTTGTCAATGGCGACTAGGGCGTGAGTGTGTCCTCAGGGGCGCCCTTTTCGGGGGCCCAATCATGTCGAGTCCCCACACCGCAAATGGCCACGTAAGAGGTATGGTTTGCGGTGCTTGAGTGGGAGGTGCGTCTGCGTGCGTAGAATTGGCATTCCTTGCAGTGCGCACGACTTGGTTCGCGTCTCGCACCGCCGAGGGGCCGATAGAAGCCTTGCACGAAGACTTTACCGACTAGAGTCCTCGGGCGGCGTGATGACCGCATTCCCAGCGGTGGGTGTTAACGAGCAATTCTTGGCCTTCCGTAGGGTATGCATCGCATGTATACTCCCGAGGCTCCTCTTTTTTGTAGAGTTCCCCTTTCTCTCCAATCGGTGTGAAGGACTTCGCCCTTCGGGCTAGCGGCGAGCCTCGGTCTTGCCCTCGGGTAGCTCTCCTCGGGTGAGGTACTCCATCGGCGGTTTTCTCGGTCGGGGTGCTGGGTCGGCCGCCATAGCCGGGTGTGGCTTGGCGTGTGCCGCCCTCGTGAGCCCCAGGGTACCAGGGGGTGTACTTGCCCGAGGGTTTATTGAGGTCTCGGGTGAGGGCGTTCGGAGGAGCGGTACCTCGGGTTGCTGCGACCTTGGCCGGAGTTCATCCGCGGCCTCGTTGTAGCGTCTCGGCGTATGCTTGTGCTCAAGCCCATGGAACTTTTCCTCCAATTTGCGCACTTCCGAGCAATACGCCTCCATCTTCGGGTCGTGGCACGCCGAGGCCTTCATGACTTGGTCGATGACCAGCTGCGAATCCCCCCCGGTTTCCAACCGTCGGTTCGAGGTCGCCCGCGATCAGGAGGCCGTTGACCCGGCGCCTCGTATTACTGCGGCGTTGTTGGCGAGGAAAATGCGGCCGGATGGCATACCTCGTGTGAACCCGAGGGGGTGAGATGAAAAGCAAACCAGCCCCCAGCGCTGCCTTCATCATGGATCCATCGAAATACATGGTCCGGCTTTCGGCTTTGGATGGGTGCGGGGGTAGGCGGGTATCGGTCCATTCGGCCACAAAGTCGGCCGGGACACGGGATTTGATCGCCTTGCGGGCGGGAATGATATAGTTTCGCCCATGAGCTCCACCGCCCACTTCGCCACTCTTCCCGTGGCCTCTCGGTTTTGGAGGATCTCCCAGGGGAACGAGGATACCACGACAGCGGGTGCGCGAGGAAGTAGTGGCGGTTTCCTTCGTGTCGATGCGATGGCGTACAATAGCTTACGCATCTGCGAATACCTCGTCTTGGTGTCGGAAAGCACTTCAGCGATGAAGTAAGCGAGGGCGTTATGCGGCAGCGTGTGCCCCTCTTCCGACGCTCCACTACGACCACTTGGCCCGACCACGGGTAGTGGCGGTGGCGTATAAAGCGGGGTTTCTCTGGGTTTGGCGGTACTAGGACCGGTGGGTTTGTTAGGAGCTTCTTGAGAGGTTGCCGAGGGCTTCTTCGGCCTCGGGGGTCGAGGCAAAGCGTTCGGACTTGCGAGAAGCCTATAGAGGGCAAGCCCTTCTCCCGAGGCATGAGATGAACACGCTTAATGAAGCCGGGCAGCCCATGACCTTACGTACTCCCTTGAGATCTTGGATCGGACCCATCTTGGTGATTGCGTCAACCTTGGTCGGGTTTGCTTCGATGCCTCGTTGAGAGGCGATAAAACCCGGCGGCATCCTCGGGGGACCCCGAATACGCATTTTTCGGGGTTGAGCTTGACTCCCTTCTTGTTTAGGCACTCGAAGGTTTCCCGAGGTCGCCCACGAGGTCCGGCGTTTTCTTGGATTTGACCACTATGTCGTCGACGTAGGCCTCTACGATCCTTCCAATGAGTTCCCGAAGATGATTTGCATGCACATTGGTATGTTGCTCCGGCGTTCCTCGGCCCGAAGGGCATGGTGAGGTAGCAATACATCCCGAAGGGTGTTATGAGCAGGTCGCGGCTGGTCGGACTCTTTCATTTTGATCACGGTGATAACCGGAATACGCGTCAAGAAAGGACAACGTTTCACATCCCGTGAGTGGAGTCGACAATTTGGTCGATTCGAGGCAAAGGAAAGGGAACTTTCGGACATGCTTTGTTGAGACTAGTGTAGTCCGCACACATCCGCCATTTCCCATTCTTTTTCTCTACTAATACGAGGATTAGCTAACCACTCGGGGTGGAATACTTCTTTTATGAATCCGGCCTCCGGTAGCTTGTGGATCTCCTCGCCGATGATCTTCCGCTTGGCGTCATCAAAAGCGGCGCAAGCGTTGCATGACCGGCTTTGAGCCGGCCGGATGTCTAGGGAGTGCTCGGCGACATCCCTCGGTATGCCGGCATGTCCGAGGGTCCCCCCATAAGCGTCTTGGCATTCGGCGGAGGAAGTCGGCGAGCACGGCTTCCTATTTCGGATCGGTCGAGGCGATGGTCGGCGGCTTCTCCTTCGGGTTCTTGGGATCGAGTGGGATCTTCTTGGTGCGAGGAGGGCTCGAAGCTCCCCGCGGCGCTTGGCCTCATGCTCGATCGTGATTTCGTCAAAGCTTCTCTTTGCATCGGCGATGAGTGCCTCGGCAATGGCGAGTGCCTCGGCATACTCCACGCTTTCCACGTCGCACTCGTATGCATGATGGTGCGAGGGGCGGTCGTGATGACACCCTTCGGCCCCGGCATCTTGAGCTTGAGGTGCGTGTAGTTCGGGACGACCATGAACTTGGCGTAGCGGGGCCGCCCGAGGAGTGCGTGGTAAGTACCGCGGACCCCAAGGATCTCAAATGTGAGAGTCTCTTGCACGAAGTTCGAGGGGTCACCGAAGCAAACCGGTAAGTCGATCTGCCCGAGGGGCTTTAGGCGCTTGCGGGGGCGGCGCCATTGAATGCCGGCCCTCGGGCGGATCTTGGACTTGTCTACCTCGAGGAGGTCGAGGGGTTTCTTCGTAGATGAGGTTGAGGCTGCTCCCTCCGTCCATTAGGACTTTGGTGAGCCGAGTGTTGGCGATGATGGGATCCACTACCGGTGGATAAGCCCCGGGTTCGGGATGTCTTTGGGGGTGATCCGGTCGAAGGTGATGGCCTGGTCCGACCACTTGCGCGGCCGGGGTTGCCGGCTCCGTGGCATAGACCTCGGCGCTCCTTCTTCTTGTTGCCGCCACGGACATGTTCTTTGGTCTTTGCCGCCGAAGATCATGAAGCGATTATTCACCTTCGGGAACTCCTCGTTGCCCTTGGCGCCACCCTCGGGAGCCTCTTCCTCTTCACCCTCGGGGATGGCCTTGAGCTTGGCGAAATGTTGGCGTACCCTCTTGCACTCCCAGGGTATGCTTGACCAGGGTAGCTATGGTTACGGCATGGCTTCTTGAGCATGTCATCGAAGGTTTCTTGTGGCGGGGTCGGGGCCCCTTGCGATCGACCCCGCAGCCACCATGTCTTCATCGTCGCTTGGGTGGCGTGGCCCTTGCCCTTGCGGCTCTTATCTTTCTTCTTTTTCTTCTTGCTCTCCCGAGGTTGCGATCCCTCGGGCTCCTCTTCCCGCTTTCCCTTGCGAGCCACGATTGAGCGAGCCCCGACGGCCTCCTCACCGTTGGCGAACTTGGTGGCGATGTCCATCGGCTCGTTTGCCTCGGTGGGAGTCGGCGCCCGGCTTCTTCACGAGGTCTCGGCAAGTGGTGCCGGCCAAGAAGGCCCGATGATGTCGAATCCGTCACATTAGGGAGCTCGGTCATTTGCTTGGAGAAGCGCCGGATGTAGTCGCGAGGGGATTCGTCGGATTTTTGTCGGCGGTTCGGAGATCCCACGAGTTACCGGGCGTAGGTATGTGCCCTGGAAGTTACCGCGGAAGGTTCTCACCAAGTCCGCCCGGTTTGATATGAGGTTGGGTGGAAGGTGTTCGGCCAAGCTCTGGCGGACTTCGGAGAGAATACGGGGGCAAATTTCGATTATCACTTTGTCATCGTGTGCCCTGCGACCGGCATGCCGGCCGATAGTCGTCAGCCATACCTCGGGATGAGTCTCTCCGTGTACTTTCGAGATGGCTCGGGGGGCTGGAACGCGAGGAGTGGTGCCCTCACGATGTCCCTGGTGAAGGCACGAGGCCGGGCGGATCGGGGAGTACCCTCGGTCCTCTCGACTGCACGTGCGCCTCGTCCGCTTGTCGTCCCGGGCGAGCCACCTTCGTGGCGAGCCCTTTGCCGTTCGATCTCGTCCCGAGGTCGGGCGCCTCGGTTGCGGATCGCGGTGCGGGTCTTCTATGCGTTCAGGCTGGGGCGGTTGCAACGGTTGTCGCCCGGGCGCTCCCGGCCCTGGCCTTGCCGGGGGCTCGGCTCGATCCGGGTGGGCGGAGCCTGCCGACTTCGCCCAATTCCTCTCGCCGCCGTGGCGTCACGGCCCGATCGAGGAAGCGGAACTCTCACTGTTGCACCGCCGCCTTGTCAAGGAGTTGGCGGAGGCCTTCCCGTATGCGCCTACCCTCGGTAGTGGAGGGCTCGGGCATTTCCGTACCCGGCATGGCGGCCGCCGCCACGTTGAGGCCGGCTCTGTTGAGCGGGGCCGCTATGCGGGGATTGGAGGCACTCCGGCCGGTCCGCCCGCGTCCGCCGCCATTGTGAGCTTGAGGTGCCCTCGGGGCTGCTCGCGAGAATTTCGCTCCCATTTGGATGTTTTGCTCGATCGCGGGTCGGGCGATTCGCCGGTCGTTCTCGCAAATCTCGTAATTTGGGCGTTTGGCGCAGGTGCGCGCCCGCTACGGATGGACCGGGCGGGCCGCCGGCTGGAGCTCGTCGTGGCGATGCGTCCGCGTCGTCTTCCTTTGGAGGCGTCGGTGGCTGGCCATCGTGGCGGGACCTCGACATTGAAGCATTCAGCGTGGGGTCATAGTACTCGTCTTCATCGTCGGTGCACGGTGCGCCAACGAACGTCACGGAGGAGGTTTCGATTCTCGGACGGTAGAGCGAGTCCCTCGGCTCCCGGGACCAGGCCCCGATTGAACCCGGAGGGGGGTGGCATGGCGGGGTCGTCCCGCATCCCTGTGGAGGATGCGCTCCTCCGAGTGAATGTCCATGGGATAGCGCTCCGTGGAGCGGCGGGTGGTGCGGCTCGTGCTCTCTGGCGAAGGCTTCGACGAGGTTTCACGCCGGGCGAAGATTCAGGGACTCCCTCCCGGTATGTCGGAGCGGAGGCGTTTTCCGGCGATTAGGGTTTCGGGGTACCCTACCACGGTGGGTGGCGGGTAAGGTATTTCGGGGCCTAGGGTTCTGGGAGCCCTTTCGCGAGTCGGGAGGGGGATACGTCGGCGGATTCAGAATCCGTTGCTTGGACGCGCCTTTGCGCGATGGGTCCGCCTTGCCCGTCTTTGCGGCGGCCGTGATGATGGGCTTGCCGCGGTGGCGATGCTGCCCTCCCTTCTACCGTACGTCGGGCGGGAAGGATCATCTCGTAGTTGTGGCCGGCGCCACAAATGCCGGCGTTCAGAAGAACGGTGGTGTTCCGCGGGAGCTCGTGCTCCGGCGGAAAGGTGGTGGAAACGAAGGCGGAAACGCCATGAGGGCTGATGGAGATGCAGAGATTGCACACGGCGCCCCTACGGCGCGCCAAGCGTCGGCGTTTCGAGGAACGGTGGGTGCCTCGGGTGCCCGGCAATAAAGAATTTATAAGCCGTGTGCCTCCTCCCTCGATGGCGTAGCGCAAGATGGACACGGGGCCGGCGGTTTTATGGTTCGAGCCAACGGGGCCCTACGTCCAGCGGGGGGTGTGTCTGCTCGTGTTACCTCGCTCAAAGGTGAGCCTGCGGTAGGGGTTCTGGCGGCCGCGGGGAGAGACGCGGGTCTCAAGCCCCACGATCGTGGTTATGGTGGTGGTGGTGTGCGGTTTCCTCCGCGTGGGCGGAGTTGAGCGGGCTCGAATCGAATCGAATCCTATCGAATCGAAACGAATCGAATCGAATCGAATCGAATCCAATCGTCTAATGAGGCATTATTCCCCCCTTTTATAGGAGAAGGAGAGAGATAATGTTTGGTGGACGCCTAGGTGGCTAATTCCCGAGGCTACACCTTGGTTGCACAGCGCTGCCGAGGGGTGGGGCGGCTTGGATGTTGCTTGACGAAGACACGCGTCCGATCCGATGGTGGGCGTGCCGCCCCGGCGCCCCGAGGGTCCCGTGAGGCGTCCCTCACGGTCTGCATGGCGAGGGCCGGTCCCGAGAGGTTCTTGGCTATGCGTGTCAAGTGCCGAGGGTCGGCCCAGCGTGGCGTTTTGGCGGTGCTCGGGAAATGAACAGTGTCATTCGGTTTCCCGTGCCGGGTGGTGTAACTGCGTCAGGGTTCAGCTTTGCGTCCCATCATCGGATTGGGGAGGCGATTCGGCGATTCGATTGGATCGGGCGTAATCGATGGCACCGGGCGCCTCTTTGTCGGCGACCGCATTGAATGCGGCGGTTTCCCTTCCTCGGGACGGAACCTCCACGCCCGAGGGTCGGCGACCCTAGCGGACGGGCTGGTTGGGCTGCCTCACCCGAGGATGGAGAGCTGGTCTCCCTCGGGGCGGGGCGGAGTTTTGCGCCCGAGGGTGGTGAGCTAGGCCACCCTCGGACGAAGCCGGAGATTTCTCCGGGGCTGGTGAGCTAGGCCGGCCTCGGGGCGGGAGATGCGTGGTCGAGTCCGAGCCATGGTTTTGGCTGGCCGTCGGCGTGGAACGTCATGGTTCGTTGTTTCGGCGGAGGTCCTTGACCTTGTCCTTCGTGGCGTGATGAGCTCTTTACGTCGTGGTGACTCCATTTGGGCCGCTTTGTGGGCCGCCCGTGGCCGATTTCGTCGTTATGTGGCGTCGTGGCCAATGGCACGGTCCATCGTCCGTCGGGCCGTCCCTCCGTGCGGGATGATATGGCGGGCTAGGTTTTCTTGGGCCTTGGCAAGCCGGGCGATTCTCATAGTTTGGAGAATGTCTCGGGGCCCAATATTTAGGTCCCCGGCACATGGTGAAACACTATTTTTGTCTCAATGAGAATTTCACACTCAAGGGTTTCTAGCACATAGGAAACTTCCTCACGCTCAAGGGGTTTCACCACGGTGAAACATTTCTCTTCTCTCTCTCCTCACGGTTTCATACAAAAGTAAACGCGATGTGTGATCTATTTAATGTGAATGAAACGTCAGGAAATCTCCATTCAGATCGGCCTTAAATTTGTTGTAGTCTGATTTTTTCCTTGAACAAAAATAAATAAATAAATATAATCAGATATCTTACTTGGCAACGTATCGGTGGAAACCAACTGTGTGTACACTATGGAAACTTCGATTACGTCCCACGAGATATCGCATCCGATGGCTCCCGTGATAGGTGGGTTATTTTAACACATAAACCCTCCCACCATTAGCTGTACTAATCAAAGTTTTTTAGAAAACCCCTCGCATCCCTGCTTTTCCGACGACGGAGACCGTCCGCCCGGGCAAATAACGCCGCCGTCCCGCTCGTGGCTACCGGGCGCCCGATCCGCCGCCGGGGTCGTCGGCTCGCCACCGACCCCTCCAGTTCGACGCCCGTGCCGCGCTACGCCGCCGCCCGGCCAACGACCCTACCCCGGCTGCCTCGTCTTCCAGCGCCGCCGCCCGTTGGGAAATCGCCATGGCCGGAGATGGATGCCGCCCGTTGGGGAATCGCTAGGGTTGACTGTTACTTGTGTTGTGCTGTGCCTCTGTAATGTTAACTGAAGTGAAGTGGATTTTCAGTGGGATTGTGAGAGATTCATGTATGTGAGCCATCCTTCATGTATGTGTGAATCGTGTTTTTATTGCCAGAAATTGGTTTGGCATGAATGGAAACTCATGTATGTTGAATCGACCTTTTTGCAAGTGCAAGATGCATGTTTTTTGGAACCAACCTGTTTCTGTGCTGTCTGACAGTGACAATATCCTTGTGTAAGCTGAAACAGGACAGCATATGGCCATATTGTGTTAAGCAGGCTATAAGCTGAAACTTCATGAATCAAACAATAAATGATGAACTCAAAATTCAGCACACATGATCTGAAAATAAACAGCAATAAGCTGAATGATGTCACTAGTAAAAAAAGTGTTTTACAGTAGTAACCAAACCAGCTTCAGCCAAATGAAAAAGGGTTCTAAACATTATTTGGGCAATTGCGTGCATCATGATGGCCTTCTTCCTTGCATTTTCCACACTTTCTTTTCTTAGTATTCTTTTCCTTGGCCTTCTTAATTCTTTTGCATCTTCCTCTGGACCTGACATCATTCGGTGGATGTATATCGATTTCATTCGGAATTTGACCACCAAGGAATGATTCAAACTCATCTTGTTTATTAACCATAGCAGCAGGAACGATCTTTTGTAGAGATTCTACTAGGCTGGATAAAGCTGAATCTAAGAGGTCACTCCCTTGTTCAGAGTTCTTGGCCATTTGGATGAGGTCTTCAAACTTGTTGCGCCAATCTGTAATTTTTTTCCGCTTTGCAACCTCCATAGGATCTTTTGGCTTTTCATCTAGTAGGTTACCTTCCTCATCAAAGAATAGTTCCTGTAAAATTGAAGATATAATCAAGACTAGTGTATAGAAAGTGTATAGATTTACTTCCTTCTTTCTTTCAAGTTGTGCCACAAACATTTGAGCATCTGCATCCTTGATTTTTGATCTAAGGTCACGAAAATAGTTCTGCAAATCTCTCTTTGTGCACCCAACATTCTCAAACCCACCCTCACTAACATGGAGAAGTCGATATGCCTGTGAGGTGCCAATGCTAGCCTTATGACAGCTGAACAAAGTACTTTTTGCCCGCTCACTAACAGTACGATTGGATCTTAGCAAATGCCTCTTATCTGGTGACACAAAACCATGGCTGTGCTCCTCAACCACCGAAGATATTCGATACTTCTTGTCACTGCCAAGCTTCACAACAATATGTGCCTCACAGCCACATCTTGTTTCCATCAGATTTGGTGATTTTTCTTTTTTTCCCGAATTCTTCAGTACCAATTTTTATTTTCTCCTGTCTGTACCCTTCCCTTGAACACTTATACCGCTTGAATAATATTTCCTCGTTTTGCTTCTTGTGCTGACCAACACGAACAGAGAAACCAACTTCGTGTGCATATGCTTTGTAAAAGTTCTCAACATCTGTGAGTGTATCAAATGTCATTCCAACAACAGGCTTCAGTTGTTCTTTGCAATTTGTGTTGACTGTGCCACTTGTACAAGAGACCTATAAAAATGTAAAATTGTACGATCAACATAATAGGCCAGCCAACATGTTTATTATGAACAAGGAAATTTATCACACATATGTTATTTGTAACTTACTGTAGCGCTCGGAGATTTTGGCTCTGGTGTGGCTGGACGTTCAAGGTGGGCTCCAATCCCGGCGTCGATGGTATCAATCGAGACAACATCGACGGCGACCTCCAAGGTGGCGGAGTCCATGGCGGCGTGTCTGGACGTGGGATCAGAGGACATTTGATCTAGATAAATTGAACTGAATATGAAAACAACAACATCAATATAATCTGAATATGAAAAGGAAAACATCAGTATGGACAAACTGAATAGCGGTGTAGTGAAAAGGCCTGATGAGACCTGCGCCCTCGTCGTGGCCTGATGAGAGACGGAGTTGGATTCCGTCGTGGATGGATGGACTCCCGTCGGAAAAGCAGGGGATGCGAGGGGTTTTCTAGAAAACTTTGATTAGTACAGCTAATGGTGGGAGGGTTTATGTGTTAAAATAACCCACCTATACAGGGGAGCCATCGGATGCGATATCTGTGGACAGAATCGAAGTTTCCATAGTGTACACACGAAGTTGGTTTCCACCTGATACGTTGCCATCTTACTTACCCTCTGAACTCGCAAAACCATAAATTATGTGAAATGCTAATGGGAAACCATGTGTTTTGGAGTTTCAAATCATGCGGATTCTGGGCCTTTTGGATAGTTGGGGCGCATGTGCTCTGCCGCTTGATTTGGGTCATTGGGTGTGCGCTGCAAGCCTCCACGCGCAATGGCCCTGCCTCCCCCGATCCTTATTTGGCGCACGCGCGCTACTTCAGGAAACGGCGCACGCTCCTCTACGCTTCCTCTAGTATTCTCAGATCCAGAGCCCACGCCTATCTTTTCTGTTTGGGCCCTCCCATATGGTGTGTTTTTTTTTTTTTTTTTTAAAGTGAAACGTGACCGCCCCCCACCCGGACGACCGTTCCCATTCCCATTTCTCCCTCCTCCTTTCCCATTTCTCCCTCCTCGGCGACACGAAAGCCCTCGCCGGAGTTGAGATTTGGCCCACGGCGGACTATCTCTTCCGGCCGGCGCGCCTCGGCCGTGCAAGCCTGGCCGGCTCCGTCGCGCGCCTCGTGCTCCATCTCCGGCCGTCGACAGCGCCGTTCATTTTGCAAAGCCCTCGCCGGTTTTTGCGATTTCGGACGGCGGACCTTCCCCTCCGGCCGACGCGCCCCTCGCTTGCGCAAGCCGTACGGTCGCGCGCCGCGTGCTTCTCTACTCCGTTTCCCTGTCAAGGCGTCGGTGGAATCCTTCCATTGCCATGGCCGGCGTCGATCCTTGGCTGCGGCACAAGCAGACCTCTCCCTTCGTCTTTGTGGAGGCGGAGGCCTCGTCATTTCCGGTGCTCCCGTCGGCGAGAGGTTAGGGTTCGTCATTTTCCATCGTGTTTTTCGATTTTTTTCGGGCGGATCTGTCACCGGGAAGGGATTAATAGCTGATGCGGTCTCGATTTGGGCAGATTGGTCGGTGGTGATGGGATTCATAGCCGTCGCGATCTCGATTTGAAGCAGTTCATCGCCGTCGTCGCCTCGATTTGGGGCGGATTTGGGGAGGTGGATTCAAATTCGGCAGGGCTGAGCAGGGAGGAGTGGGGCCCAACGAATCCGCCCCGGTTGCGGTCGTACCGGGATGAATCCGTCGTCGGCACCGAGATCCGGAGGAGGCGCTGTAGCGAGGGCGCCCGGCGTCGTCACGGGCGGCGTCATCCAAATGCTGCAGCTCATCCACGCACGGGTTGCCTCCTACGCTAAGGTAAACCCTGCGTCCTAAAAATAACATTTCGGGTGGATGCGGGTGATGGCCAAATTGCGGGTAGCAAGCACGAAGTCGTGCGTGGCTGTTCTGCTTCTTCTTCGATTGATGTGGTTCAGGGAACAGGAAAAGTGAACCAGATTAACGTATTTTTGTGACCATGTCAAGTTGTTTCTGCAACTTTTGTTTGAAAGTTGCCTGCAGAATATAAATCCCCTAATGTGCCTACGCTCCCATGCTTTTTTGAATGTTTTATGTAGCACCGTAGCATTTCATATGCTTGCAAAATCAGTTAATAAGGGCTGCCCTGTCCTTCACATTTTCAACAGTGTAGGAATCTTATTTGGTCAAGCAGTAAAGCAACTTTATATTATGGCCGAGGACTAATTTTCCTTGTTTACAAATCACAGTGCCAATTTCAGTAATTGCTGGTTTTAAGAAAGTAAAAGCTTCTGTGCATAATAATGCGATGCTTGCTGCGGCTCTTCGAACGTCATCAAAACTTGTGAGTCTATTCATTCTCGGTTCCCAACTGTCATTTGAAGCCAACATGATTCTTCGCTTTTAGCATCTACTTAATTTTGTAGCAAACCTCATGTATATTTGCTTAAATATCTCATATTTCAGGTTGTAAGCGGTGATGGTAAGATAGTCAAACGGCAGGAGCCATTTACAGAATCTGATTTGAAGGAGCTCCAGGTATTAACTGATTTCTCTGCATCACTTGTTTTATTTCGTAAATTTGAGATTGCACACTGATCCATTTGTTCTTGCAGTCCCGGATTGTGGTTGCAGAAAATTTTCCTGGTGATCCCTCCTACCAGAATCTCAAGAAAATATTTTCATCTGTTGGCAGGTATAGTTATTTGCAACATGCCAGCACTTTCATCTTTTTTTCCTTCCAAGGATCATTAAAAAACTATTATTTTGTCATGTTCCAGTGTGATTTCAATCCGAACTTGCTATCCTCAGACTCCAAATGGCACTGGTCCTACAACTAATAGACCTGCCAAGTTAGATATGCTTTTTGCTAACAAGGTAACGGCCAATTTCCTGCTTAAGTATTATATTATACTATTTACTTTTTTTTTACATATCATCATTTTTCATCTGTACCTATTTTTTAACCTGAAAATATTCACATTCATACCCTGGTTGTCTTATTTGCTTCTTTTGGACCCCATGGCTCAGTGCCATGGCGCTGAGCCTCGGCCACGTCAATGCCATGTAGACTGGCCACGGCACCCAGGCCACAAAGCTTGACTCCATGGCCTATGGCGCCAAGACATGTTAGCTCGGCGCTATGGCCCATGGCATCAACCCTCGCTTCCAAGTACAAATTCGAATGTGAATATTTTCACAATAAGGGTTAAAAAATAAAAAAATAACCCCATTTGTATTTGTTAGAATCTCCCAAATAAATTGTTAACATGTAGTGAGCCAAACAAATCATGTGCATCTACGGTGCACCACATTTTTCAAGAGGATGAACATTATTTTTCTAAATTATTACTCAGGGCAAACTCTAATTAGCCCCTTATCTCAACTCCTATCTTATTTTTTGAGGGTTCAAAGGGCCAAAACAAAGTGTTTGAGATGCATAGTGTTATAGCGTCAATGTGTCCATCTTGGACTTGATAATCCATTCTGAAACCTTACTAGTTCGTGAGATAATAGGTGGTTCATGTGATTTTTCTGAAACATTTTCTCATTAAGTAATCAAACTGCTAGATGAATGTCAATGCCATCTGTCTACACATATTATATGCACGACAGTAGCTAAGTTGGCTGCAGAACTAAAATACAAGCTATCATTGTTTCTTTTTTTTTTTTTCTAGAACTTTAGCACCGACATCAAGTTTTTCAAGTATAGAACTTTTCTGAAGAATCTCACTGGCGACCAAAAAGTTGCTGTCAGGTCATTAAGAACATTTAAATCATATTTTGATTTGATAAGTTAATGCTATGTTATCTTAGCGGTTAGGAAGTAGCTCACTAGCTCTTGTCACAGAACTACTTGCATTTTATTAATGTGCTACATACTATATGTTGCATGCAAAGAGGACAACTGATGTGATTTTGTGGGCTTTGTACTGTACTTGATTACCTAATTATTGTTATGCTAATATATTCTAATTCAGTTAATCTAATTCGATTAATCTAATATTCCTACTTAGATTGCCTAGTGATCACTGTTGTGAGTTAGGTAGATACAAATTTGAGTGGAAAGTTCTAAACCTAACAATATAAAGTTTGTAATATTAGATTTGAAGTTTTATAATTTCCAAGTGTAAAGTTTTGAATGTAGCATTTATAAAGTTTTTAAATGTGACAGTACAAAGTCCGATAAATACAAAGTTCTATAAATTCTAAAAGTTTTGAACCGACTACTACAAAGTTTATATTGTGATATATCAAAATGTTAAACCTAGCGGCACAAATTTTTGAAATATCATGGTTCAAAGTTTTATTAATAGCTGATTCTAAAGTTTTGAACCTAACTTTTTTTATAAAGTTTATCATATAATAATAGGTCAAAGTTTTCAAGGTACCAATTATAAAGTTTTCTTGTGGTAGTACAAAGTTTTCTAACTTCGAGTAAAAACTTTTAAAAAAATTGGTGTAAAGTTTTAAAGCTAGCAAAGTACAAAGTTTAAAATGTGATAATTCAAATTTCTTAACTAGTGGTGCAAAGTTTTATAACTTGTCGTAGTCCATACGTGTATGAATTTTAAAAGTTTTGACCCTACCACTACAAAGTTTATAATGTCACCAGTTAAAGTATTGAATCTAGCAACAAAAAGTTTGAAATATCACGGTTTAAAGTTTTATTAATCTCTTATTCTAAGAAACTATATCTTGCTAGTTTAAAAACTTTAAACTATATTATTTATAAACTTTTTGCTTTGCTAGGTTCAAAACTTTTTAGACTATAACATTAGAAACTTTGTACTAGTAGGTTGAAAACTTTACACTCGATTTTACAAAACTTTGAACCATGACATAGCAAACTTTGTAAAGTTATTTTGGACTAGTGATATAATGTCATAGCTGAATGGTTTTTGCTACAAAAATGTTTTATAAAATACCTAGAATAAAGTTATTTTGGACTAGTGATATAAATATTTTATTGCCATTACTTAAAGTTTTAAACCTTCCCATATAAAGTTTTCAACCTACTGATATAAAGTTTCTAATCCTTGGAGAGAGAGAGAGGGAGTTAGAGAGGGGAGGGAGGGAGAGAGAGAGAGGGGAGACAGGGAGTTATGGGGGAGAGAGAGCGAGGGGAGGGAGATATATTGATTCGAAAAAATTTTCTCAAAGCATATCCAACATGGATCTAGTTTTATAGATCTCGTCACAATAAACGCGGTGGTGCAAACGGTTTCCACTTTTCTATGAATATACACTTGTATTGCATGTAATAAGTCGATGTGGTATAATTTTAGCATTGTTATATCTTTTGTCATTAGCACAAAAGATAGCTTTTTTATTCAGTATTGCGTTAATTGGCCCATTTTCAAAGATAGCTTCATTCCACGTATGCGATCCTACCTAACTTTTTGTATGTGCCGTGTCTCGTCGGACGCTACGTGATGAAGTACCGAGCACTACGAGGGCGGCTTCGTGCTCAAGGTCACCGACGATCGTGAGGTACTAACTTGTCCAAGTTGTATTTACTCGGATTAGATTTTGCCTGTATGTTCTTGAACATGGATGACAAATAGATGGTGTGGCTTAGGAGGCGATCGATGGTACACGTTATTTATTATTTATAACTTAGAATAGAAATTGGGGGTGATCGAGGGGGATCACACCTTAGTATTGTTGTGTCTTACGTGAGAGCTCGTCGGATTTGTTACTTTTTAAATGTGATGGCTGGATATATAGCAACGAATGCTGCTTTGAAATTGAATTCGAAAATGTATTGGGCAATTAGTGACACTGGTTAATCATATGAAAGAGAAAATAGGCTCTATCGGAATCTTTACTATGCCAAATCTTTGAATTATTCATCATTAGTAATAGTTTTAAACATGATGACTTTGCAATAAGACCATCACTATATATCTAGGCAAGCTAGTGTGGTTCTGTTATATTTCTACACATGATAATTTTTCGATAATTTTCTGGTTATGTTTCCTTTAATATTGAAAATTTGCATTATATTTTCTTTCTCTGTATACTGTGTATTAGAAATCTTTAGGACAAATTTTGTAGTCATCATATGGACTGTTTGTACGTTTTGAAGATATTGTCTCTCAATGTATTCCATTGAGGGTTTTGATTGATAGGCGATTAGCTCCATCCTCTCCTTCAAATGGATATGGTGATGCAACTAAAAATGTTTTCATGTAAGTGAAGATGCTTGAACAAATTAAATTTTGAAAATGAAAAGCGTACCCGTCACCAAATATTACCAAGTTATCAAAAATGCTTTTGATACGACTAATACTGACCAATGTATGTCGGAAAATAGTTTTAGTACGTAACTTCTAAGAATTATTATTTGATTCTTTGTTTTACTTAGCAAACCCTTAGAGCTTCCTAGCCGGTTACATTAAGATTTCTCCTATCATAGTCTAGTGAATGCGGCTTAATGTACCCTAAGATAATCGTCTGCGGTTACAATCTAATAGAAAGTAATATCTCAAGGCGTCGGTGAAACTCACAAAGATGACGATCTGTTATCTTGAGAATTTGTTTCATTTGTGGGCAATTGACCACGCATATGAAATGCTTTTACGTAAAATTTTGCCCATGGTGGATGTTAAATGACATAGAAAACTTCGAGGTTGTTTTGAATTTCATTACGATGTGTTTCTACTCATTCATAGAGAACAAATCAACCAAACGATTGCCACAAAAGCGAGACAAATGGATTTGTGTCATATGTTTGAAGCACATGCTTGATTAAATTAAATCGTAAGTTGTATCAGATCTGTGATGATTGCACTTTCTCATATACAAAGTTATATTACTTTCTCCGCAAAGATAAATAGAAATGCAAATGTTTAATACATCATACGCCCTTGCTTTTTAAAGCATCTATCTAGCTGAATATGCAATGCGGTCAAAAGAATGATAGCTTATTGATCTACAATTTGCGAGAATAAGTGTACCCTATCCATTCCGATTGGGGAGCACCAACCTTTTGATGATGGTAAAGCTTCTACTATGATGGCGATTTTTTTTTTTTTGTGTTTCTTGTGGATGTATGTTATTTGGATAAGCCCATGACATTTTAGCGACTTTGTTATCCTACATGAGGCGCATATCATCTTCTAGCTAATACTTCTTCTTGCATGCTCCAGTCCACTCGTGCATTTATTGTCGTTTCACGGTATGCCGGCAACACCATGCCCTCCTTCCATCATGAGTCGTGGTATCGGGTGGCGGTATGTCCAAATTACTTTGTTTTGTAATTGGTGTATCCAAAATTTTGAATGAATGTGATCTTAACGAACTAATTTGTCTATGTGCCATTCCGGAGAGTTGGCATTTCTTTGGGTGGCTTATTTTGGAGCAACTAGTGGAACCGTCAGATTGTGTAAGTAGATTCTAGATGTCTATTGCAACTACTTTTGTTAGTGTGATCATGTTTGATAGCTTTGTTTGGGATTGTCCCATTTTTTATGTCTGAATCCGAGGAGGTGAGATTAAATGTGCTCGAGTTCTACTAGGCATTGGTTTTATGGGTTATTTTTCTTTTCAAAAATAAAAAGCTGCCCCCTACTAGGCAATGTTTTTTTGGGCATTTATATTTTTGGAAAAAAAAAGATCATGCCCCCTATTAGGCAATGGGTTTTGGGCCTTGTTGTATTTAGAAAAAAAAGTTTGCCCCCTATTAGGCAATGGGTTTTGGGTCAAAGATAATGCCCCCTACTAGGCATTGGTTTTCTGGCCTTTTTTTCTTTTCAAAAATAAAAAACTTACCCCTACTAGTCATTGTGTTTTTGGGCATTTATCTTGTTGAAAAAAAGATCATTACCCCCCTATTAGGCAATGGGTTTTGGGCCTTGTTGTATTTAGGTTAAAAAGTTTGCCCCCTATTAGGCAATGGGTTTTGGGTCAAAGTTAATGCCCCCTACTAGGCATTGGTTTTTTCTGTTTCTTTTTCACTTTTTCAAAAATAACCCCCCTACTAGTCAATGTGTTTTTGGGCATTTGTCTTTATAGGCCTAGTCTAGAATTTCTATGTCTTTATAGATAGAATTTCTCTTTCTATCTTTCAAAAATAAAAAAACTTCCCCCTACTAGTCCTTTTATTCGATCTTCACTTGGTACATAATGTAGAATGCAAGTACTTTTAATTCATTAAGCCATAGGAGCACTCTCTTTTTTTTTACTTTAATTCTCGCTTAGGTGGAGGGCATTCTCACTCGCATGATCATGAGGGGTCATGATCATGATCATGCTCATGAGCATGCACATGCACACTCACTAGAAGATCTTTTCGTGGGGTTTTCTATACTATGTGAGTATATCTTACACATGTATGTGTTGTCCTTTATGAACTTTTTTGTTTTGCCATATTTAGATGCCTCTTTCTTGATTCGATTCTTTGTAGAGTCTTTCCTTTAACCCCAAAGTATGTAGGATGTCACCACCCTCTAGGTGACATGTTAAATGCACAAGCATTAATCACTATTGTTCTTAGTGACATGAATATATTCCCAAAATTTTAGTAGTCGGGGAGTCCTTGACCTGATTTCTTTCCCCATGTGTCTAACTTCCTTGACATGTTCCCTTTACGCATATGTCTAATTTCAACTACTATTCCATGCAGTTGGCATTGTAACATTTTTCATTGTTGAGAATATTGTGAGGTATGTTGAAGACAATTCTCAAAATGGAGCTCATAGCATGGGTCACGGGCACCATCATCGTAATCATAAGCGACATGATTCTAGTGATAAAGCCAAATTGAATGACCAAAAGAGTGATCTGAGATGGTAAAGACATTGATCATACTAGTGATAAAAATGTTTTATAAAATACCTAGAGTAAAGTTATTTTGGACTAGTGATATAAATATTTTTCGTGCCATTACTTAAAGTTTTAAACCTACCAATATAAAATTTTCAACCTACCGATATAAAAGTTTCTAATCCTTGAGAGGGAGAGAGATAGAGAGGGGGAGAGAGAGGGTGAGAGAGGGAGGTAGGGAGAGAGAGAGAGAAAGAAAGAGAGGGAGATATATTGATCCAAAATTTTTTCTCAAAACATATCCAACATGGATCTAGTTTCATAGCTCGTCATAATAAACCTTGATGATGGTGCAAACGGTTTCCACTTTTCTATTAATATACACTGTATTGCATGTAATAAGTCGATGTGGTATTATTTGTAGCATTGTTATAGCTTGAATTTGAATCCTTTGTACTACTCTACAAAGGCTCTAATGCAGGAAATAGCCGAACCTTTTGCATGTAGGACGGGGGCACAGAAATGCAGTTTACCTTGGTCCATGAGTGGACTAGCTACTCCATTATAGCTGGATTCATTTGCCCATTCTTTGAACATATTTTCGGGTTGTGGACAAGAGAAGAGAAAGAGATAGCTATTGTCGAGTCATAGTGTTTTTCTTGTTTCACACCTTAAGCATGTACAGCAACAAGGATTAAGCATGTACAGCAAGGAGTGCCATCAAACGATAAGAGACGAAGTTAGCAAGCAGTAAGTGTTTTGATATTGACTTTTTTTTCCTTGGTAGCTGTTAACTAAATCCACATCCAAACTAGCGGCAATGTCCAAAGCCATAGAGATGTACATCATAGTAGTATAATAGGCATTGTGGGGTGCTTATCATATTACTTACTCACACACCCAGATAACGAAAAGTTTGATTCTCTAATCCATATCAAAGATATATTATCAATACATGTGAGTTTTTTTTCCAAATGAGTTCATGCTACAATCTTTGTTTTTGTAAGTATCCATGCTCTTTTTTTTCATGCTCTTCTTTTTCCCTAGGATATCAACCACAATTCTTATAACTGAACAAACAAGTTCGACATGAAAAGGTATGAAGTCTACATACAGTCCTCTTTGGTCTTTTTGATATAGGGCGGGTCTAACACTTGCAGCCACCAAAATAGTTGCTTGTTGCTAATCAATATCATCTATCATAAGTCTTTCGTTGGTGATGTACAGTTCATCATTTTTTTAAAACTTGAAGAGAAAAATATTCAACCTTGGGATGTTATATAGATATACATATAGTGTTGTTAGAGAGACTTCTAATAATTTGTACTCCAAAAACCACATCCTTTTATTAGCAGATCAGCATGACAGGTAGCATGATCTTTTTACGAGTACAAAGTTTCTAATTTGGTAGTTCAAAGTTTTACAAGTATAGAATAAAGTTTATGATTTGATAGGTATAAGTTTTATATATTTTTTTAGGTGTAAATTTATAAACCCAGTACAAAGTTTCTAATTAGCTCACCTTTGTTTTTTTCAGAGATTTTTAGCTACAAATCAAGAGAAGCCACATGTGGATTTGTATTTGTTAATTATTTTGCAAACATATATATTTGTCCTTATTTCCATGTACAAAGTACTCCCTAACTTGAAGTCTTCAAGACAATGAAGCAACATTTATCTTTTCATTTTTTTTTTTTCACTTTTTATCTATATGTGGATTTTTACTTTCACTTTCATTTAAATGTGAAACCATCCCCCGCCCGTATACTTCACCCACAAAACCCGATGTCCTAAAAGAGAAAATTTTAGCTTGTACTACATAATAAATTTTTTGGCCCAATGAAGCTAGACAAGAGAAACGAGAGAAAACAATATGGGTCGGCAAAAAAAACTTGGCCCAATGAAGCTACACGGGAGAAACCAAAAATCGATATGGGCTGAAAAAAAAACTTAGCCCAAATAAGCCCGACAGGGAAACGGGCCGTGCGGCGAGGAGAAATGGGCCGTCTGCGCTGTTACCCAAACTAGTGCGGCGCAATCGGTAACCCAAGTAAGCGCACGTGCGCCGCCCGGCTCCAGTGCGCGTCGTGCGCCGCCTGACGCCGCCGCGCCTCCCGAGCCGACATACGCTCGCCCCGGTGCCGCCCCTTCCCTTTTCGGGTGGCCTCTGCTACCCTGCCTGCCCTATCTTGCGGCCTACGGCACCGCCCCCCACCGCCCCATGCCGCCCAACCGCCACCGTCCCTCGCGGGGCCCTGTGTCATCCCCTCCGGAAGCGCCAGGTCCTGCTCTCTTCTTGTCCGCTCTTTGTTTCCATTTGTAAATTTGTAAATGTGTAAAGATTTTGAACATTTTGACAACATTTGTGAATAATTTGATATATATTTCTCTGTATTTGGAATCCATAGAAAAATTTTGTAATTTTGTTTTACGAAAAAATTGCCATATATGTGTTTTCCTAAAACTGCATCACTTTATACAATAAATTACAGTGAAGAATTATTGTAAACGTAGTAATAAGGTGGTGTAAATATAGCTATTAGACATTGTAAGTGAATGGAAAAAAAAAATCTGGATGTTAGGTGCAGCTAAAACAACCGGATATTACTTAGATAGATCAATTCAAAGGAGGGTTTGTATTTTTAGTGACAAAACTCTAGTATTTTTTTATAATGTTAGGTATATTTTCACTAGCTTTGAATAAATTTACTCCATCCGGGATGGTATTAGAAGTCGTTTTTGGACAACGTTTGGGTCAAACATCGAAATATAAATCATCAATAACTTTTAAGTCATTGAGTTTGTAAATGTAAAAATTATATGAGTAGATTTGTCTTAAAAAATACTTTGATAAAAGTATACATATATCACATCTCCATAAATATTTTTATAATAATAAGAGGTCAAAGTTATGTTTTGGAGGAGGTGTCATTTGCCCTAAACGACTTTAATACCATCCCGAGGGAGTATTTATATTATTCGTATCCCACTATAATGTGTTTTTACCTAAAACGTTTTGAAGCTTGTAGACATTTTCTACCGTTTAAATATCCTCTCAACTGTTTATACCGTAATATCTATACCTAATAATAAAAACATGAAAATTTCTGCCAATCTAATTTCTGTCCGCTCCTGTCTGTTTCTTCCACGGAGAAGTGTCCAGTCCGCCTCGAGTGCGTGTCCGGGCTATGTCCCGTTCCCCGAAGCCGAACAGACGCGCTTTCGCCGGGTTGTAGAGGTCGTCTGCTCGTAGCGACGGCGGGCTGGATCCCGCGCCCCCGCCAAACTAAACCGCACGCCCGCCCCCACGCCAAAACTTCGCGCGCGGATGTAGGGCAGCCGCGCCGTCGCTGGCGGTCTAGCAGCCGGCGGCGCGCGGAGCTGTGTGTGCGGCCGGCCGACGGGAGCGCAAGCAGAGCGGCGCGCTGGCGCGGCCTGAGGAGCTGGGCCTGCCGGCGCATGCGGACGGGCGCGCGCGGAGCTGCTGTGAGGGCGGACGCGGACGGACGGATGGGCGCAAGCAGAGCAGGTGTGCGGGCGGACACCGGCGGCGATTTCCGCGGGCCAAGGAGCTGGGCCTGCCGTTGCATGCGGATGGGCGCGCGCGGACGGGTGGCCGGCCGCTCGAGCACAGGAGGGAGGAGCCTCCGCCGGCCGCTGCACGGGAGCGCTCGCCGTCGCCACCCACACGCACGGGTATAGGGAGAGCTGAGATAGAAAAATGGAGATGAGTGGATGAGGCCGGATGGATGTGTGGACGGTGGCTTGACCAAGAAAACATGGACCTGCTTGCGCCACGTCACTGTCTGGAATTTCTATGATTTCTATAGTTAGCATTTCTGATATATTTCTATAGTAAACAAGGGTACTAGAAATATTCTAGCTAATTTCTATTATTTATGCAGCTGGAGTTTATGTCACTAGCCACACAATGGTATCCATAAATATATTCATAGTTGATCTTTGCTGCTACGCGAGTCGTTAAATAGGCTACGGATGGATCATCCGCATGCGTGGGTTGTATGAGTTGTTGTTTTTGTATACGCCTGCGACGCTTAAATTCGAGATTACGTAGACGACCAAAGGCCGTCATGGGTTGTACATGCCCTTAACATGACCGCCCCACACTGCGCCGGATGCACGGCCTTACCACGGCCCTGGCAGCGCTACTCGGCACCCTGTCTCTGTTGACGCGCCGGCCTACCGCCACCTTTGTCGCCCCATACGCGGCTGACGCCCATACCTCCCAGCTCACTGTTGTCGCCTACGCGAGGAGCACGGACGTGCTTGTAGGATTTTGCCAGGACAGCAGCGCGTCCATCCGGATAGAGCATGGAGCGGTTTTCCCCGGCGGGCGTGCTGTGTGCGATTGTGTCTAGCACCGGCAGGTCACAGCGCCGCGGTCTCTCGAAGTATCCCAATAATCGCCGGTGGATAGGCCAATACTTTGCATATAGGCAACTGACTTTTTATCGACATTAACCAGATATTAGGTATAGATATTTTTACGCATCATCGAAGAATGTCATGAATCTCGACACGTAATAGAACACATAGATAATTTAATAAATAAATATATTTATATCTATACAAACAGTTATGTGCTTTGCAATGGGAGAAAAACAACTTATGTTGCGAATGTATTTGGTCATCATAATACAAATTACAGATTTCAAATTTTATCGAAATATAATAGTGTAACTAGATATGTAATATTTTCATCATTATTTTTCATTATTTTCTTCTCCGCCGCAACGACGGGCATTTTTTCTAGTAATAACTAAAAAGACAAAATTATCCGTAAAATAATTTGAATCCGTGATGAGAAAGGTATATTTGCTTTTCTATACCTACTAACTAGGAGGACTCTCCGCGTTCTTTGCGGGTATGGAAAAAAAAAATATAAATGAGTTACAATGTCAATCACTAAGAATTAGGAGGCGTATACATATGGGTATTGCCGTAGGAATTGGCAATGATTATCTTAGTTCTAATTTTAACTAATAAATAAACCACAAAAGATTTACAGTTTTTTTTTCCTTTTTATTTACTTTAATATTAGTTCCTAGGGCTGTTCATTGTCTTGGACGCATCAATCAATCAACAGATCATGGTTGTAATAAAGTTTACATAATAAGGTATATGTAATAATTTATCTAAGATAGTTCTTGGCAGATGATTTTATTCCTCTAGAGAAAATCTAGATGCGTTGCCGTGGGAAGTTAAGGTTAGTTTTTAGCGATCATTTGATGATGGAGCGAAAGATATAAACATGTGAGTTGATAAGCACGTGAATTGATCATTTGATGATGGAAAGAAAGATATAAATATGTGAGTTATTTAATGAGAATTTTCAACACAAAACCTTAAAACAATTATAAGTTAATGTTTGTAGATTATAATTGTAAATGAGATTATAATGAGAAAGATATAAATATGTGAGTTATTTAATGAGAATTTCCAACACAACTATAAACATGTCTTGCTTGCTTTCATGTAGATTATAATTGTAAATGAGATTGTAATTGTAAATGCTAGCCGACCATAAATGCGATCGTTAGTGGAATGATGAGGCGGATAGCGGGCATGTTGAGATAAGTAGCTAATGGGGGCTGTTAGTGGAATGATGAGGCGGATAGCTGGCATGTTGAGATAAGTAGCTAATGGGGCTGTTAGTGGAATGATAAGGCGGATGCCGTTTTTTTTCTCTACAATTTTCGTTTAAAGATCGTCTCAATCGAAGTTCAATCCGAGTTCATATGCAAACATTATGCTTGTTCGAAAACGATGGCAAGATTCAATTAAACTCTGTTGAGGATAGAAAAATAACTTGAAAATTCTTAAGAAAAGAGATATAAAAAAGTTTCTTTTGGATAGGCTCAAATGACAATCGCTTCTCCTCACACGGCGTGGGTTACTGGAGTGCTAGGCATTTAGGTAAAACTGTTGATAATTACCTATGTTATATTCTTATCATTCACCAAAAGCATATGTACATCACACAACGACGGAAATCCCATGCATGCTAAAAAAGAATTTATATATGGACACCAACGAATGAAGATCTTGAGAGCCGGTGGAAATTGATATGATGTTTCTTTTGTCGAGTAGTGTAAAGACCTCTTATTTCTCTGCGTGTGAGAGAAAAAAATATTACTATACTATTTAGTTACCATACAATGTATATGACATCATATGCCAACAGAAACTAAAAGGAAACACCCGATGGAAATTATCGGAAAAAATATATCATAACGAATTCAGAGAAAGCTTCATGGCAAACTGAGGATGAACAAAGTTCGTGGTGCGTATACCTGCATGCTGGCTGCCATGATAATTTTAGGCTTCCCTCTTCTTAGAATGAATTGCCGCCTCTTGGCCTCTGAGTTCCCTCTTCTTAGAATAAAATTAGGTATGACCCAAGACACCAGATGACATGATCATGAGTCACGACCGAGTAGGAAAGCAACATGGAAATCAAATTCTCAACAACGATAGTAGAGATGGAAAACTGGAAATCGTCTTCTAGGCAACAACTAAAAGCAAGAGCAGTATATATCTTCAAGCTCAAACCCGGGAATGTTACATGTGAGTGCAGGATTATTGCAGCCGAACTCTCTTGTTGAATCTTAATTGCACGGTGGTGGTGGCAGTTTCTAGACTTAATGCTCTATTGTTGCCGGTGCATGGTGGTGGCCGGTGGAGGGACATAGGTGCATGCCGCTTCGCCTGGTCAAGTATATAACTTGGGTGCATGCAATTTCGCCATTTCAATCGACTCGCATCTAAAATGAAACTGAGGAAGCACCGTACCACCCAGCTATACATTAACAGCAGTACTATATTAATTATACAGACTCCATGAATGACAATTCCTATCTAAGATCAAACAGAAGCGCCACGCAACTCTAATTAATTCTGCCTGCTCGGTAGCCGGTCACGGAGGTTGGAAAGCCAAAAGTCAGTGACGCTGAGATGATACGTATGGGCAGGGATGTGCTTGATCTCTTAATTTTGGGGCTTAGTGATGTGTGGGACCGCTTTGATGATGTGTCACCCCTCGTGTCGAGAGAACTCCCCAGTGGAGGTTTCCCATATAGAAGGTTTAGATAAATCTATCTATACCTACTTAATAAAAACGTGAAAATTCTGCCAATTTTTTTCACCATCGTTTTCTTTCACCTTCCTATATCGTTCCTTAGCCGTAATCGAGTCCCAGTCCACGTGCCGTAACAAAGTCTGATATCTGCCTGCCTCTTCCGTCACCGTGTTGTATTTACGGTTTTTTTTCTGGCTCCAAAGAATCGCACCCCGCAACGGAAGCTCGGCTTATCACCACCAGAAAAGATCTCCGCCACCACCGGAAGCCGCGGGAGCTTCGCTCGCCCTTCGTGTGCTGGGCTTTGGCCGAACAAGGATGCTGCCGGCGGCTCCAACCTTCCCAAGGCAGATGCTTCTTCCCCGACTCCATGTCCCTGACCGCGCCCCCTCGGCGTGCAGGAGCTCCATGGCCGTGCACGTGCCCCTTCGGTGTCCAGTGCAGGAGCTCCATGGCCGTGCACATGGAGTTACTTGCGAGCGCAAGCGGCTGCAGCTGAAGCGACGGCTCCGGCGGCAATACACGAGCAGCTGCAGGTGATCTAGCGGCGTCGAGGAGCGGCCTGGCCGTAGTTCCCGCGCGGCCATGGCAGAAGGGCAGGATTGCGAACGAAAGCTGCTGCAGCTGGTGGCCGAGCACGCGAGCAGGAGCGGCGGCGAGGACAATGGAGACGGCAGCGAAGGGGAACATGTGCTTTTGGGCTGAGATATGGATGGCCTGCTAGATGTGTTTGGTTGGCCTGCTTGCTGTCCGAGGCGCCAGCGGCGCGGAGGAGATCCGCAAGCGTTGGGCCATCGTACTTGTCACTGCTTGTTTGTTACTGTACTACATTACTACCTCACGCTTTGCATGACATAGTGCCCCACAACCCATCGAGCCTGTAGGATACATGCTCTAGAACTAGAATCCGGTGCTTGCCTTGAGTGAGATGGGTTGTTTCGTGTCCCATTAGTCATGCACATTTTCTCCTCTTCCTATATAACAAGTTGTCAATTTGTTTGTTTACCTCACTTATTCAAAGTTCGAGGTGATTATATCTTCTCGGATAATCGTGCCTTGGTAAATCAACCACCCACTATAACTAGACATGGAGACGGAAGAGGTAGAATTTTCACGTTTGGCGTTAAGAACAAAAAAATTGGCAATTCTATTGTAATATCAGGGATAGATTTCATTGTTTTTTTTCCTCCCGTTGCAACGCACCGCGGCATTTTCTTAATAACGAGAAAAATCAGACTATGGCGATAATTGAGATAAAACTTTTTTTTTTCACAGAAAGGTATATTTGCTTTTAGTGAGACCGTGTGGGTTGAACATCTTTGCACGCGAGTTTGGAAGGGCCCACGTATCAGATCTGGGCTTAAACCTCTCATCTGGGCCCGCCTTGTTGTCCGAGTCCCCCCGTCCCGTGTCCCCGTGAGGCGTCAGGTACATCGGCCGACGCGGACGGCGGAGGCAGAAGCTATTGTGATGTGCACCTGAGTTCACAACTGCCAATTGCAAAACCCTAGCTACTGCTTCGCCGAATTCCCCCTCCTCCGCCGGTCACCGCGGCGGCGTCTGAGTTTGCCCCTTACGCTTCAAGGAACACGTGCTTCTATCCCGCCGCCGCCAGCACAGGTTCACCGCCAGCCATGTCTTCTCAGGTACCGCCCTCACCTCCTCGTCCTCCTCGATTCCGCCGGTTAATTAGGGTTCGAGTTGCTGTCGCCGCCCATCAGTCGCGCTGGAAGCTTGTTAGCTCTGTTATTTGAGCTCCCTGCGCCGTGCACGTCGACCCCCCCTCTGTATCCCGGCCATCCGGCGACGTCTCACAAATTAGGCCATCCGGCGAGGTCTCACAAATTAGTGTGTGCGTTTGCAGGTCGACAGCCGCAGCCAATCCGCCGGGAAGCGCGCGCGCACAGACGGTAGGTCGCTCTTACCCCGCCGCCTCCTTATTTCCTGTCGCGCCCTCCGTACCTATAAGCTGCATCTCTGAGTGGGTTACCTCTGGTGGGGGACAATAATACCGTGTTCTCAGGCAGCCGTCGTGAGGACGACTGGGTTTGCCCCAGCTGCAAGAACGTCAACTTCGCCTTCCGCACCACTTGCAACATGCGCAACTGCAACCAGTCCAGGCCAGCAGATCACACGGTACATAACGGTTTTGCCTCACATTATTCTTGCTGCAGATTGTTCGCTTGTTGCTTGCGTGGAGCGTGCCTGCGGGCACTTCCTCTTGTCGCTTGCCTGTTTGCATTTACCTCGTGCTGCTGTTGCTTGCCGTTCAGAAGGCCATGCAGAAGCCTATGCAGACCCCGCCTCACTATCCCACGTCAGGGGGTTACATGGGCCCAGGGACGCCACCGTCGATGTACCTTGGTGGAGGCGCTCCCCCGTATAGTTCCCCCATGTTTAATGGGCCTGCAATGCCGCGCTATGGTATCCCGCAGTTCCCTGGGGGTTCTGCGTATCCATATGGATATGGTGGTCGCATACCAATGGGGAGTCCATACGGGCCAATGCAAATGGCTGGGCCAACTCCATACGCTGGTGGATCTATGATGGGAGCAGGTAAAAGGGCTTCTGGCTATGATATGCATGCCATATTTTGATATTGCCCTTGCATTAATTAATCTAGCTACCAAATTAAATAGGCAAATCTGATGCTTTCAATAATTCCTTCCATGCAAATCATAGTGTGTTAAGCAATTAGTTTGGCAGAATATGAAAATTGTAATTTATTTTCACTCAATACCCTTTGCAGTACCATTGTGTTCTGCCACATGTTTTCTATGCCTCTTTGTTTGGTTGGGGTTATGACACTTGATACATGTTTTTCAGTCCAATGTTTCCCACGTGTTTGCTCACAAGATTTATCTTGCTTATTGTCAATAAACAGGTGGAATGTATGGAATGCCCATGGACAGGTATGGGCCAATACCTGCTAGTCCTGGCCCAATGGTATGTGCTCTTGTGATTATTCTTTTGTATACCTATTACTTCATGCTAATCTAACTACTATTGTGTTACATGAAGAACTTTCAACATGTTTGTTTCTGCTAATTTAATTCACTATTTATGATTTCTGAGATTGTGTCTACATGGGAATAACTGTTCTGATTCCTTAAATTTATATTTCCTGAACTTGAAAGGGTACAAGGGCTGGCTCATATTCTGATGAAGGTTCCCAGAAGAAGCCTGCAGGTATATCTTATTGAATTTGTATTTTCACTTATTTAAATGTGGTTTGCACTTGATTAATTCTTTGTGTGTTCTCCTGATCTTTTGACGCAGGAGCTGGCCGTGATAATGATTGGGAGTGTCCAAATTGCCACAACATCAACTTTGGCTTTCGGACAGTCTGTCTGTAATGATGAGAAAGTGCAACACACCTAGACCTGAAAACCAGGTTTCAAGACTTCTGTCTTATCTTACTATTATAAGCGATCTGATATTACTTCTTTTATGTATTTATTAAATTAAGACCATTTCAAAAAAATTGTAATTGTGTGAGTAAATGTTTCTTTACTTTTGTTGAACTTATTATTATAACCATGGAATTGTGCTTGAAGTTGACTTTGCTGCCACAAGATTACTCGTGTGCTTGGAGTGTACATGGCTTTCATTGTATACTGCTGTTGTAAACTGTTTGGTGAAACCGTATGCACATCTGGATATATCTAATTTGCCCTGCTATAGCCCATCGTTCCACTTGTATGCCTTTTCATTTATTGGACATCAGGATCTGGGTACTTGTTGACCATCTTCTCTTTGGTTCATTGATTTACTAAAATTTTCTAGGTTTTTTTTTTACTCTAGAAAAAAAAAAATCAATACAACTTTTGCCATCTGCTGTATTATCAAGGTACCAGAATAATTTTGTGAAAGTATTTCTTCATCTAAACCTGGATCATCATTTCTAATGCTTGGGCTTTTATAGGTAGTCGATAGAGATCGCTTGTTCATCAACTAATTCACTTTACTTACTGATTGCTTGTTCATCAACTCTTTGTGCAGGGATCTAAGCCTGATGGTTTAAGAGGCTCAAGTGAGTTTCCACATTTTAAGTGCTTAGTGCTCCTACCTCACCAAATCTTTTCTGTGTATAACATATGACTTTAAATTAGTAAATTTTGGTAATCTTTATTATGACTGGACATTTCTTTGAAGGAATTAGTTTGTTTTATTTGGATTTTCGCACATAACTTATGGCTAGTTTATCTAATGGTCTATATAATTTATTGTCCCATTAATTTTATTCAAATTCACACCCCAACCTCTTGTTGATAGAACCAAAGATGCCAGAGGGCAGTTGGAAGTGTGAGCAGTGCAATAACATAAACTATCCTTTTCGAACAAAATGCAATCGTCCCCAATGTGGAGCGGAAAAGCCATCACAGACAATCAATGCAAATGATTCAGCTACAGATCAGGACAATCAGGTCTGTGTTTCAGAACCTTCAGTATGGCCCCC
Source organism: Hyparrhenia diplandra (assembly GCA_015847255.1). Taxonomy (NCBI): domain Eukaryota; kingdom Viridiplantae; phylum Streptophyta; class Magnoliopsida; order Poales; family Poaceae; genus Hyparrhenia; species Hyparrhenia diplandra. Next base: position 136,620 of record JADLZK010000964.1, read on the forward strand.
AAGATTTGCTAAACCTTTATTTAGAACATTATAAGTTGCATGCCTTATTATATATTAATACTATTTTAATTATGTTCTTGCCCTCATTTTGCTTGTGCATAGCTTGATATGTCATGTCCTTACTGTTACAGTGAGTCCTAGAACAGTAATGAGGGTCAAGAAGGTCCAGCGTCGTCGTCAAGGTTCAGTCTGAATGTGGGGTACTTCTGTGTCAGTAGTCGCTGCTGTCGTTACAAGTTTCTTCCCCTTGAGACATTAGTTGAGTCGGGGCCTTGGAGTTGGCAATGGAGTCTTGCCTTACCTAATCATTATGGATAATGGTCAAGAACATATTTATCATGTGGTTTGGTCAAGAACATCCATCTTGCCTTTCCTGGCTGAACTTGGTTACTTGTCTTTGTTACTAGTGCTGTGGGTAAATTACAATCTGTTATGTGAATGTCTTTTAGTTATCTGTGTCATAGAATGATAGAATATCACTCATCTGTTATGAAGTATCACAACTGTCATTATTTGTTTTGGTTTTGTTAAGGTTGCGTTCTGGTCGCCGTTTTTCAATTTCTAGTTTGTTTGGTATTTTACAGGTGTTCTTTCTGAATGGTTGGCGATGGCAACCTTTCTTTCCTTCCAGAACAGTTTTCTTAGGGATGTTAGCAACTTAGTGAGGTCTTGACTCTGAAATACTTATGACTCTTTCCCTGGTAGCAATAGTTAGGTCTTAAGTTGACAGTGGACATCTCAGTTGCATAACTGCATATGTTACTGTTATCATCTTCTATGTTCTTGGTGAGTATTTGGTTAGAAGAGACGCTCCTTGGTGAAAGTGATGTGCATCTCATTGTGCAGTGGTAGTAGACTAATCACCTTGCATGCTTGTCTCGATTGTGACTACTTCACTGACTTGGTACCGTTGGACTTAGTTTTTGTCATGTAACATTACGAAGCTTTTATCAAAGCTACGACTTCTGCATGAATTTCAAGACAGCAGTGAGCAGACAGATGGATCCTCCTGGTCCTACTGGCGGAGTACCGACATTGCGGATGGCAGCACTCAGTGAATTGCAGAACAGTCTTACAAACTGATGTGTGGCCATTTCTTGTTGGAAAACAAGGTGAGGAATTTACACCAGGTGGATATATTTGTGTATTGAGCGCGTCTTACGGCCCTGATTTGGAAATTTGATATGGTGGTAAGCATTTTGTAGCAGGGAGGGGCCATCAAATATTTTCATCCTTTCTTTCCCCCGTTTTCATTATGTTTTGTGCCTAGCTTTATTCTTCCATATATCATCCTAATGTAAACTCGTCTTCCCATTTCAAAATTGTACTGGAGACGATTCCTTCCATGCTATGGAATGTTTCTCGGAGGACGGTGGAGCTGGATGTCTCTTGAATCAATTAGTTTTTTTTTTTTTCTCCTTTTCGGCTATTTCCCATTCCAACATGCCCTTACGTTCCAAATTGTGAGGGCTCTCGAGTTAATCTAAATAGTTGTATGATTTGTTGCTGATGGAATGGTGCTCACTGTTACGATTCCAATTCCTCATAGGCCTTGTTTGGATCTATAGGTACAATCGAATCCCATTCTAGGGATCAGACCGATTCTAGCAACTGGATCCAACAAGAAACTAATTACGCCAAATCTGTTTCAATTCAATTTTCATGTTCGGCTGTTTATATGGGTCTTAAATTCCCGATCGTCTTGGTCCTCTCGTTCGTTGCGAGTGTGTGCATTAAGGGCTGTGAGTGTGTGCATTAAGGGCATGTATAGCGGGACGATTTGAGCTGTCTGTATGACTTGTTTTTTTTTTTTAATAGAAAATCCTCTCGTGAGCGTGGAGACAGGTGAGGCCGTCGTCTCGCTAGACGACGATGCCGGCTCGTGCTCGTTGGACAGATCCGTTGTACGGCGTCGTCGCCTCAGAGCGACGAGAGACGGATCAATCTGCGTGCGCGGGAGAATCAAGCATCGCACCAAAATATTCCCCTCCCCTCCTGAAGCGCATATGGCCGGACGGCCGCTGCGGCGTGCGCGAGCTCCTCTGGCTGGGAGGATGCGGCGGCGTGTGCTCCCTTAGCCGGACGGCCGCGACGACGTGCGGTGCCCCAGGCCGGGCGGTTGCTGCGTCGCGAGCTCATGTGGCTGGGAGGCTGCGGCGGCGTGTGCTCCCTTGGACAGGCGGCTGCTACGCCGCGAGCTCCCCTTGCCGGGAGGGCTGCGTGCTCCCTGACTGGGCAGTCGCTGCACCGCAAGCTTCTGGATTGTCTTCTCAATTTGCTTGCTTGGAGGCTGATACACGCCAATTGCAGAGAGTACTGTAAAGTAGAAGCTAGCGTGTGTCCTTCATGCACGCTAGGTGCTCGAGAAAAAATTCGATGAAGTTCTTATGGCGTAAACTGAATTCTTTCGGTTCTTACTGAGGTGAATTCTTACTAAACAGGCCCGAACTGAATTGTTTCGGTTCTTGACTGAACTGAATTGTTTGGGTTCTTACCTTGATTTATCAATCAAATGAGGTGCGAATTGGCTTGTAGTCGATGGTAGGACGGTCAGGTGGGGACGCTACCCAGGGGGTTCAAATCCCAGTCTGCCGACCTTTTCTTGGGATTTTCCCGGGATTTACCGGGCGTTATGCATTAAGTGGTAGCGACGTTCTCGTCGACGACGGCGGCGCCTATGGTGACTTCGAGAATCTCCAGATATGCTCTACGCCCACCCCTTCGGAGGTCTTCATAGGGGTAGGGTTTTGCGTCACGTGTGTTCATAGGGATGAATGTGCGTGCGTGTGTGAGTGTCTCTCAAGGTTGCATCTTTGTGTAATTCTCAAAAAAAAAAAAAAAAAAAAAAATCAATCAAATGAGGTGGCTTGCAATGACATGGTAGTGTGGTTGGCCGGCTGCTACGTATAATCAAGTTGTATGAGTTTCAATTCAGAAAAATAGAAGTTCTAAAAATAGCGTGGAATTATCGATGTCCTTATTTAAACGTGATTTTTTTTTCTATCAAGTAGCAACATAGTGGATTGTTTCTATCTAGTAGCACCACAATGGTACACAAAATTGTGTTCATTATTGATCATGACTATATACCAAGCATTAAAAACCCCGTATTGCAGAGAAATAGACTACTTCATTGTATGACCCGTCTTTATAGTTGTCTTTTACGCCAAATTCGATGTCCTTACCGACGACATGACCGCCGTGGGTTGAACATGCCCTAACATCTGCCTCACGCACACGGATGGTGCAGCTGGACGTGCATGCCCTAACATCTGCCTCACGCCCACGGATGGTGCAGCTGGACGTGCTCATCATCAGTGCCAGCGGTGACTCGCTGCGGTGGGTTGGGCTTGTGACCCTATTGGGTGGCACCGGATAAGTTTTTGGTCAAACTTGCAAAGATTCTTTGAATGACTTGTAATTTGGAATGGATGGACAACTTAGAAACCGTTTCTATGGCTTATGCGCCTATTAGATTGCCAAGAATTTCTTCTTGAGACATCCCCGTCAGTCAACTTCTCTTCGGGATGGTTCGATTCACATCATCCGATTTGAAGTGTGGGTGTGTACTAGGCAAAACATCTACGAGACAGTAGCAGTAATGCACATAGAAACTATTTTAGCTTATGCGCTTAGATTGCCATATCAGCAAAGACATCTATGAGGCAAAACATCTACGAAACAGTAGCAGTAATGCACATAGAAACTATTTTAGCTTATGCGCTTAGATTGCCATATCAGCAAAAACATCTTCGAGGCAAAACATCTACAAGTCTGTAGCAGTAATGCACATAGAAACTATTTTAGCTTGCATATTTTGAACGCTCTTACAAGTCTGTAGCAGTAATGCACATAGAAACTATTTTAGCTTGCACATTATGAACGCTCTTACGGCTCAGCATTGATGAAAAGGATGATGTTTGTTTGAGCATGCAGGTGTGCCAGACAGATTCTGTCGGACTGAGCATCCATTCTGAATAAAAAAGAAAAACAAATGGTGAAACATATATACAGTAACTAATAACCAGCTTTCATATACATATATGTTTTTTTTGCATAAAACACTGACCCAAAAGTTAAAAGGGGCAATTATCTATATGACCCTCTAAAAGTTTGGTTGGATCTCTATGACCTTATTTTTTTCAAAGTTATCTCTATGGCCCTGAAAAATTTTCTGTTACCTATATAGCCTTCCGTCAACTTTTGGCACTTGACGGTGTTAAGTGTTGGGGGAAAAGACCATTATACCCCTAGATGAAAAAAACTACAAAGTTTTGTTTGATTCTCTGTATATCTCGACATATATATTGCACACATAAACATATACTCCCTCCGGGATGGTATTAGAAGTCGTTTAGGGACAGCAACACGGTCTCCAAAACATAACTTTGACCTCTTATTACTATAAAAGTATTTATGAAGATGTGATATATGTATACTTTTATCAAAGTATTTTTTAAGACAAATCTACTCATGTAATTTTTACATTTATAAACTCAACAACTTAAAAGTTATTGACGATTTATATTCCCGATGTTTGACCCAAACCTTGTCCAAAATGACTTCTAATACCATCCCGGAGGAAGTATAATGAAGTAGTTATACTTACGATCAGCACTTTGAACTTATATGCTGGCTAGGAATCTTGTTTAAAAATAAAAGTAAAATTATGCTGATGCAAGCAACTAAGCAAAGACGACAAGCTAGTCGCTCGAGAAGTAATGCATTCCTGTGATTTGTTTTTGGCCGAGCAGGTGTCACAAGTGCGCGGCGTGCTTCCGGCAGTTCAACAAGATGGAGCACCTGGTGGAGCACATGCGGGCGGCGCGGCACTCGGCACACGAGCCTCGCTGCGAAATCTGCCGCTCCTTCGAGGCGCTCAGGGACCACCTCGGCGTCGGCGGCTCCACGCTGCCCAAGGCCGCCAGCTGCGCCGGCGCCGCCCGCGCCGCGGCTGCGACATCTGCCTCAGCGCCCACGCCCAGCACCTCGGCGCTCGAACCCGAGCGCAGCGTGCCAGCTCGCGCACCCGCCGCCCGACAATGCCAAGGGCGCTGCGAGCAGCATCACGAGCGCTGCAGCCGCAAGGAGCTGAGGCGCTTCGCCTTTGGGATGCAAGATGGTCGGCGTCGGCAGCGGCGGCACCCTGGGCGTCGCGCTGGGTGCGTCATCGGCGAGCAGGAGAACATCCTGTTCGAGGCCTTCGTGAAAGCCGTTCCTCCCGGTGGCGCGCGAGGCGGCGGGGATCCGGCGGGAGCACCTCGCGACGGCGTGGCGTGGCGTGGCGTGAAGAAGCGCGCAGCGGCAGGTGGAGGAGCTGCTGCTCAACGGCGCGAGCAGCCGTGGAAGGTCTTGCGCGAGCGGGGCAGGGCGAGGGTTGCTTGTTGGCCACAGCACGGACCACCACCTCGACGCTGGGAATGCACTACCCGCGTGCGACGGGATGGCTGCGGGACAAGCGAGTCTGGGAGCGCTCAGGTTCACTCAAGGCCAGGCAGGGGTATTTTGGTCATTCTTCCACTCCAACAGTGCTAACACTAACCGAAGTTCCCTACCAAACCTAACGGAAGGCCATAGAGATCACCAAAAAAAAATTTCTCGGGGCCATATAGCTAACTTCAAAAAAAAAAGGCCATAGAGATCAAATTTAACTTTGAGAGGGCCATATAGATAATTATCTCAAAGTTAAAATAATGGCTTCATTTATTCTAAGTTGTAAATAAAACTAATAAAATTAAATTATAGATTGATTTATATATAGTTAAACACAAATATCAAATGAATATTGCATTGTCATGTCACAAACAAATCCAACTTGTATATATCTTGAAAAAATCAAATTTCGTTCAAATCAATAAACAAGATCGATTAGTAGAGTGTAATTCAAAGACTAATAAAATGAACAGGATAGACTTACGCTGCCAATTCAGCATTCAATTTAGCAGCCCTTTTCATAGATTCAGGCCCATGAGACGAAAATGTTCGCTTTGATGGCTTCAAGCAATTGGAGATAATCTAGGATACACGAGTAGAAAGATGAAAAAAAATGTTAGTAGCTCCTATAAAAGATTCAGAACTAGATTTTTTACAACTATTCGGATCTATATTATTATAGTTATCCCAAGAGCAACCTACGGAGCTGAAGCACCTCTGCCCCTAGCCAGCAGGAAGCTAAATCTAGACATCCCATAGGCGGAGGCGACCTTTTTGCAGAAGCCGCCCAGCCATCTCAGCTCTCCAATGGTGCCTCGCACAGTAACCTAAAACTTCCAACATTAACTTATACTAGGTGAGTGCACGTGCGTTGCAACGGATACAAAATCACGAAAAGCATATATTTTGAGGGGAACATGATATAGCTAAACGAACTAATATGTTCTCCGTTTTAAGAAATGAATTCACTATATTCATAGTGCTCCATACTTGATCAACTTTGTAAAAAAAATGAATATTCCCTATCACTTAAATACAGTTAGCATGGGTACAACATTGTAATATTTGAGGAACATAATTTTCAATGCCTGCACAATGCATATTGGAGAGCAGCTACCAAGTCTCTTATCTGATCCTCTCATCCTCACCACCAAAAAAACTAATATTCCCTATTGTATTAAAACAAATTGGCTATCCAAAACCAGGGGTTTTTCGGACCTAGGCCTCCTCGTAAAGCATAGGGCAGGAGCAATGAAATATTCAACTATTTCAACTATCCAAAACCCTACAAGTTTACCCTATGAAAAACAGTATAGTTGATCATGATCGTTATGAGTATGAAACAAAGTTGTGAGTCTGAACCTTGTAGGATAGGAGAGGACTTGCAAGCAAGAGAAAACAAAGCCACATGGATGCAATTTATTTTGAGGCATGAATTTGGCCGAGAATCCGGGTGCAAAGCAACCCAATCAATCTAGCTAGACAGTGTTTTTAATGTAAATCCAGTTGGTTCGTGTAAACACAACAAAAAAAATGGACAACGCAACAGATCTGCACAAAAGGAGCATCATTACCAGCTATTTGCCCCGATCCCTAAGGCCTGAGTTGGAGGTGGTAATCAGCACATTACTGCTATCCATTGTAAATCAAAACAGTCTGAAGGAATTGACAAGCTGCTAAGTGCTACCATGGGATATGGACACACAAGCAAATTCATTATATGTGATTAGCTGAATCCATGAGCTCACATGTACCATAAATTACGTCTACCATATAAAAATAGAGAGAATTCACCTATGCATCTGCAAATTGAAGTTCCCACTTATTATAGGTAGGATTCAACCACTAATTATGTGCAGAGAAAGGCTCTTTTATCCATTGCAAGGAAAGCCTGGCAGCCTGTAGCAGGGTAAAGCATATCAAGCAATTCATACAAAAAGATGTAATCATGTAACATATGAAAAGTCTTTTTGATTTGAATGGCAAGTTAACCACCATACTGGTTGGCTGCTAGATGGATCAGAAGATGCAAGCACTGACCTAGGCATGTGGTGTTGTTAGATTTGCTAAAGTAACGCAAGGATGTATAATCAACTGGTACTGGTCGAGCATTCGGAAAACAAGACCCTAGATATCCCTTGTACACATAATTCAATCATCCTTATTACAAAGTCTCATGGTAAAATTCAAATTCATGTGAAAACATATTAAAAAAATTGTAACTTCACGGTTGTGAAACCATGGCCTGTGGACATATTAGACAACCAATCCTACATGTTAAATGTTACATCTGAAAGCATATAGGATGATCTGAGCGAGACATATCACACAGCAAGTGGGTATATCACACAACCAGCTAGCTGCAAGGTTCAGGTAACCTGTTACAAATAATAGTCAAAAGACTGTTTACCACAGCCATAGCACAAGACCAACTTCACTATTAATGCTACACAATCCACCAGAAGTTGATATGTTTCGATACTGCTATCAGTAAACAGATTTCTGGAGCAAGTTGAGTGAGATTTAAGATGCATAACTGAAAATAAGCTGCCTCCTGCTGAAACCAATAATATCTGTAGGAACCATGAAAAATTGAAAAAACATGCCTACTGCTCCAAACAGCCTTCTTAACTATTGCAATATAATTTGAATCTATGCAGTGATTATAAATCCATGCACCATTTGCTCCTCTTGCCAGCTGCTACTACGAGCCTATGGTTCCCAGCATCATCTAACCTCTACGGCAATGGAATCATATATCTGTTCCAAACACGAGGCCCCCATAGTTTGATCTCGCGGCCTCCAGCGACCGGAGTCCCAAGAACCAAACCAATCTTTACAGTCCCAAGAACCAAGAAACCCTAGAGAGCTAGAGGAGGGGCGAAGAACGCAGCACTTTACCGGAGAGAAGTTGGCGGGGAGCGTGTACGTCGGCGGGGAAGCGTTCAACGTCGCCGTAGCCGCCGCGCCGGTAGCCGTGCCGCGCCGCCGCGCCGCCGCCTCCCGAGCTGCGTTCGGTCGCCTCGCCGCGCCTCGCCCCTGAGGATCGCGGGTAAAGAGGCCAGCTCCGAATCCGGCCTTGCTTTTTTTTTTTTCTTGAGCAACCGATCTGGGCCTTCCAACGTGGGGAAATCCAAGTTGGACCAGTTTTGGATTCAAAACGGGCCACAACCATCTACCCAGAACGGGCCCGTTCTTTTTTAGAAGGGCAGGATCACCCCAGCCTTTCGATTGATATCAAAAGACAAAATGTTTTACAGCACCAGTTTGTGGACAGGCCACAGATAAACCATCTCCTCCGAGAATGGTAAGAAACACACACACCAACAGATTAAAACTCCTACTGACATAAACGCCAAGCTAAGTCTAAACGGGCCCGTTCTTGCTCGATCATCACCTCTTTCGTTTCGCCCAACCTGGCCGTCCATCGAATCGCATCATTCGCATGCATCCGGCATGCATCCGGCATGCAGCAGTCGAACAGCGATCCATTCCATTTCAAACAGTCAATCCGTCGGCCGACTCGCGATCCTCCCGCAGCTAGCCACCAGCCGGTGAGTCATGTCGGGCGACCGAGAGGCCCACCAACACAACTTCTTCCTCCGCGACGAGCCGACGCCGGCTTTCTTCCTCCTCCAGGCTCCGAATGCCGACGCCACCGCCCGCTTCCCACGCCCCACGCCGCAGCGCTAGGGCTCGCCGGAGCTCGGGAACCCCTAGCGCGGCGGGGCCGCCCCTCCTTCCCTTCCCGAAAACCGTAACCCCATCATCGTCTTCTCGACTCCCGTGACCCCGCCCTCCTCGCCGCCGCCGCTGCCCATACCCATACCCAGCCGGATGAGTCCTACGACTCACTCGGCGGCGCCCCCGCCTCGCTCGCCGCCCGGCCGACCACCGTCGTGTCGACTCATCGGGCCGCCCAAGGCCGCCCGACCGGATTCTGGCCGGGGAAGGAAGCTGGCATGGTGGTTGCTCGCGGAACCCTAACTCATTTGGAGCTCGCCCGCGGTTGCTATGGCGGGTTAGGGTCGTGGTGTCGTCGTCGCCGGCCTCCGCCTCCGCCTCGGGGCGCCGCCGTGGCCTCCACCTCGACGATGTCATAGCCGCCCCGCAGATCGTGGGCCAGCCCACCAAGGGGTGGTCGGTGCACGCTTGGCGCCGACTGGTCTGTCGGCGCCGAAGATTGCTCGTCCATGTCGTCATCTTGCTCCCGCTTCCGGCCGTGCATATCCCTTCCCTTTGAACGTGTCCGCCCGGATGCAGGGTGAACACGACAACAAGGTACGATGGCCATGATGAAAAAAAAAAGCTAGCGCAAAATAGTAGGGGGTGTCCGGCTCTTATAGATATAAAAATTTAGTATAAAATAATGGTGAAAATTTATTTTTATAAGTGATTTTTTGAATTTTGGGGGTGCCCCTGCTGCCAACATAGCTCCGCCCCTGATGACCAGCCAACCAGGCTGCTGCTTTGTTGCCGCCGGTGACGGTGGCCAAGGACAAGGAGAAGGTGCCGACTCCACCTGTTGCTGTCCCGGTCCTACTCATCATGGTCTGGGGGTGTGTGGGCCCTCTCATCAGCCGCCGCCGACATCGACACACTCATCCTCAACCGCACCCATGAATGTCAGTATGGTCACGTTGTAATTTTTTTAGGGGCCGGGATTAGCTACATGATGTGATGATGACACGAGCTGGTGGTATTCTGTCTGTGGTGCAGCCCATATAGAATCCACTCCAAGGGCTTGTAGCTCATCGGAGGCCCGTTTTGATCGATGCAATGCAACGTATATTGATAATAATATGAGTATGTATACACGTATATATCCTACTTTCCTAGCAGGGAGAGGAAAAATAGTACCGGAGGGATTATCTAAGAACGCTAAACTTGCATAAAAAAAGGAGGCGTTAAACCTCTTCTCGCCAGGTCTAGTAGCGTAGGCCTATAACCCTAGCTTCGGGGGTAAGAGTTAGCAGGCTTGGGTTGTTCGATTTCCAGACGGGGCTCTCTCGGTTCTTGTAGAACACAAAGACCACCATCTGGATGGGGGCCCACATTTAGGTGGTGGTATATAAAGTACAACGTGGGTTGGATCGGGCCAGGTCGCTCCTCGTTTGTCCAAAAATTGAGGGCCAAGAGAGAGCCCATTAGGTAGACGTTGAACCCCTCCTGCCAACTCTTTTTATTATTTTTTATACAAGAATTTTAATTTCTTCTTGAATTTTTATAAATATATAAGCTAGGATCAAGTTGCATGCGTTAATAGGAAAAATAATAATATTCTGATAATTGAAGTCTAGACATCTAGATAATTTTATTATATTTTAAATGATTTTTTCAGGATCTTGTCTCTTTTTTATTATTTTATTTTATACAAGAATTTTAATTTCATCTTGAAATTTTATAAATATATAAGCTAGGATTAGGTGGCATGCGTTACAATAGAAAAAAATAATAATATTCCGATAATTGAAGTCTAGACTAGATAATTTTATTATATTTTAAATGATTTTCTGTCAGGATCTTGTTTCTTGTGATGACTTCTGTGATTGCCACGACGTTTGTTGCGGGTGTTGATTTCATCGGCAGGCGACTAGTTTGTGGTGCTCTTGGGCACTCCCAATGAGGACATTTTCTCTGTGTCATTGACCTCATCGTCAATGCTCGTGGAGAGGAAATCAAGGATTGAACGTCATGAATCTTTCATCCATTTAGAGGCGGTTTGGAATGATTCTAAAATGTTGGACCTTTGATTATATGTAAAATGTTTTAGGATTAATAATTGATTCAACGCACAAATTTGTAGCATTCAACAAGGCTCTGTTCTACAAGACTACAAAGGCTCTATCCTGGTGTATGTGTGTGTGTGTGTGTGGGTGCATGTAGCATATATTTGCTTAGAATTGAAAGACAGGAGATTAATTAGAGTCATATTTTCACGACAGATTTTAGAATTGAATGACATGTCCACCAATTCTTAAGATCCAATCGAATGCGAGAGAGGGGATCAAGTGTTATGTTATCAGATATGAGAATGGAACCTCCTATCCAGAACAGTGATACGAGAAAACGATGTTGTATCTCTTGATTCCCAAATACAAATCCATTAAGAGGTTGACACGGTCTGCTTCATAATATGACAATTTGACCAACATAAATCTCTAAGATAATAGGAAGATGAATAGTAAAATCAACATTATGCTATATCTATCTATGTACTCTCTCCGTTCCAAAAAGAGTGTCGTTTTAAGCTTTTTATACATTATGTTTGATTATCCGTCTTATTCAAAAAAAAGTTTTATAGATATCATTTATTTTTTATGATGTATTTATCATTAGAGATACTTTAAGACTAATTTATTGATTTTATAATTGACACAAAAATTTTGAATAAAATGAAGCGGTCAAACACGATGTCGAAGTAAAAAAAATGACCATCTTTTTCGGGCGGAGAGAGTAACCTTCAAGTCATTTATGGTCAAAATTCAAAATAGTTTTTAATTAAACAAGACAAATGGGCTTAATTTTTAGGATTGAGGAGATGTAGTAGTATACATTGTCAAAGAAAGGACACACATACATGCACCATTGCCAAGCCAAGAATATCCTGTTGTTTAGAGATGGTGAGTACTGTAAGTATGGTCCACCGAATCTCTATATCAAAATGCATGGCTTATATGTATATGTTGATATTTAAATAAACGCATTATATCCTTGCTACCTAAAACCATATATACATCATCGATCCCGATCAGTATATGTTGCAAGGTATACTTAATATAGTCTCTATCATCTATCTTATTGTAGAGATAGAGTTTGCCAGTGCCACTGTTTTGATTAGTGGCAATGCATCCATATAAATATGGTTATACTATAAAAGATTTAACCATTTTTTATTAATCATGTAGACAACAAAAATGGCGCACATCTCACTTTCAAAAAGTCAACCAATTTAAATTCAACGAAATTTATTAAAAATATTCATTTATGATACTCTATTTGTTCTAAATTATAAGTCTTTTTTAATTTTTTTTAGTATATCCATTTTACTACGCATCAGATATAATAATATGTCTAAATACATAGCAAAATGGATGAACCAAAAAAGTCAAAGTGACTTATAATTAGGAACAAAGGAAGTACTGAATAAGTATTATTATGATATTAATCATGAATATATTTTTATAGTTAAACCAATTTAGAAGAAAATAAATATTTATATTATTATAAACATATATAAACTTAAAATAAATTATCTTCTTAATTAAAAAACCGACACACACATTTTTTTTAGGGTAGGGTGAGTATGATTTAATTAACCATTTAACTAGTTAAGAAGGAACAACGCAACCGAGAGACGTACTACAAAATTTGCCAAAGCAGCTCAACTTCGTCGTTGAACCGAGATTGAGTATATGCATGGTTTTTTAATCCTTCGGAGATCTCTCTGCCCTTTTCTTTTCAAAACATAGACACCGAACGCTCACTTGCAAGCTAAGCACGCACACACACTTCTTATTCGATTCTTCTATATCCATTAACACGGTCTTATCTTATAATAAATAAAGTTTCCTCTTCCTTAAGAAAATTATAAGCGAACCAATGTATCCTACACATACTTGTCAAAAAAAAAAAGTATCCTAAACATATAATATTAGTCTTCTAAGATACGAGGAAAGAGTTTACGTGCAGTGTATGCGTTCATAGAGATGAGTATGCGCGTTTGTTATGAGTGTATGAGTTGAACTGTATAATCGAAAAATATTAATTTAATATCCATATATACGCGCACAACATAAATGCAGATGTATCTCTCGGCGTATCCATTTCTAACCTCTACTGTATCAGCCATCCATCCTGTCTATCTAGTACACTCTCCGTCCGTGTCCGTACGATCATGGAGATAGGGCTACTACGTTTGCAAGGCATCCACAAAGTCAACGCAAGTAGACGCGTATACTACCATCGTCAGCGCGAGCGCATGCAGCCACGTGTCCACTCGCCGCGCCTTTAAAACCACACACCCTCCCCTTGGTCTCCACACTCCCACACCACCGCTACCTTTTTCTCGTTCTTGTTTGTACGTTTGTAGGCTTGCAGCTCGAAGGTAACGAGCAATGACGGCAACGGCGCCGAGCAGCAGCACCGGGGCAGCGAGGAGGGGACGTTCCCAGTCCCAGCAGCGCCGCGGCGGCGGCGGGCGTTCGGCCACGCCAGGCGGCGCTCGTCGGCCGCACAAGGACCTGGGCTGGACGGGCGTCCGGGAGCGGCTCTGGGGCGGGTGGGCGGCGGAGATCCGCATCCCGCGTACCCGATCCAGGCTGTGGGTCGGCAGGTTCCAGCACGCCCTGCAGGCGGCGCTGGCCTACGACGCCGCCATGTTCTGCTTCTACGGCGAGCGCCTGCCCAGCCAGCGCAAGTTCAACTTCCCCGGCGCGCCGCGCCCCGCCATCCCTGAGCACATCCGCGTCCAACTCACCGTCGCCAACATTAAGGCGATCGCGGCGGACTACGCGCGAAGCTGTGCCGGCTTCTTCTTTGCTGCGCCGCCGCCGGCTCAGCTGTGCCCTACACCGGCGGCTGCGGCACCGCCGGCACCACCGACGCCACCACCTCTGATGCCGCCAGCGCCGGTTACTGATGGTGTTGCGCTTGCGGCCGCCAGCACTGAAGCAATGATCTCCACAACAACTGATGTCGTCCATGCTGCTAGCAACGCCGGGAACCGCGTGGATGGGGAATTCTTGGCGAGTGATGCTGATTGCCTTCTCTCCTGCAACCCAGATGATTTCGTCGGGGTTTTAGACATCGACGACGTGGACCTCTTTATCGGCCAGAACTGATGAATCGATCCTGCTTGCTAGCTGTGCCACTGATGTGTGCGCGTGTGTTGAAGCTATAGCCATATATGCGTATATATATGCGTGCAATAAATCACTATAACTTTGTAGTCTCTGTCAGTTTGTGCAAAGTGTATTATGTAGTAGTATGCAGTATGCAACAAGTTCTTGAAATGAGAGCTGGTTTATGTACTGCTATGATACACAGATTAATTGTTGGTTATATTGCAGCAAAATATTTGGTGTTTAGATGATGCAAATTTTGTGGAAACAGAGTGAAAAAGAGAAGACAACTCATCTTCGCCAATGTGGTGTTTGGCTCCATTTGCCTAGTGGTTGACCGTTGACATGCTCGTTGGCGCGAAAACGAACATATTTTTTTTTTAGAAGGGACGGCAAAAGCTTTGCCGTGATTTCTATTAGACGAATAAAAGAAAAGGCAAGTGCCAGCCCAGTTTTTTTTTGAAACCGTATTTAAAAAACCATACAAATGTGGAGGTACCCTACTCCAACGCACACCTAGGTACCAAGTCTACTCAACTCGCGCCACAACTAGCGCCTACTCAACTCCTCCACTCAACTTGGTCGAAACGACCCAACTAAAACAACTCAAACACAACTAACAACAACTCGGATGGGAGAAAATACACATGACACTCCGCTCGGTTGGATTGGGTCATCAACACGAGCCTCCATCCACAATGGCCAGTCGGATTGGGACTTCGACACAGCCCACACACCACCACCACCACCTGGGAGAGGAGCCAAAAGCAGTCCGCCGCAACCTGCGCCAAGAAACGCCAACGCCAGCCACGCCCGAAGCCGCAGCCCGCTGCAAGCCCAAGCAGCTACCAGAACTCCTCCACCACGGAAACTATCACCCTTAAGCCGCACACCCACGATAGTCGATCCCCCGGCTCAATGGCGTCGGCGGGGAAACCATCCCGCCACGGCATCATTGAAAACCACTGATCCTGGCTACTCTTGGCTACTCTGCGCGTGGGGCCTCGCCTCACCCAACGCCTCACACTCCACTAATCCTTTGCCCGGGACTGGATATCCGAACCAAGACCGAAAGCACCACTTCCACCCACCGGCACCGAGATCACTACCACCATGCGCGCCAACTCCGTGTCTCTAGCACCCATGGGCCCTCTCGCACCTTGCCGCCAAAGACAACGACCGAGCACACCAACAAAGTCACTGCACGCGGACCATCCAGACCACCAACACTGCCACAGGCTGAGGCGAGTCTCCGTGAGCGACGCCTCCAAGGAGGACACGACACCAATGGCGCCGCCGTAGCTCGGCCCAATAAGCGGACCGGGTTTTCACCCCAAGACTCCATGCAAAAAGGCCCGGTGTTCCATAGTGGTGTCCTCAACGGGAAGAACGACGCCCCAAGGGCGCCGCCACCACTATCACCAACAGGAATGTCAATGAAGGCTTTCGCCTGGATCCACACCGCACCTAACGCACCCTCTCGGACAAGCGGCGGCCGCCTCCCGCCATCTCGAACTCCTCCGCGAAGAAATGGCTCGGTACCTCCCCACCATGTCGCCACGCCACCGCGAGAACGCACCCAGCCCCAGGAGAACCCAGCGCAAGCCACCCAGCCCCACCACCGAGGCGGCGCCGGAACAACACGGGCGTCGAGGAGAAGCGGGAGGGAGCACCACCATCTCACCGCTATCCCGTCGCCCGCGGTGTCCGGCCGGCGGGAATCCCGACCACCATGGCCGAGGTGCCAACCATGAAGCGCTCCCACACCGGGCCTCCCACGAGAAGAGGCGCCCGCCCCTTGCGGAACGCCGCCGCCCGTCGCACAGGTCCACGGTCGCGCGCGCCACTAGCCCCCATGCCGCCGGCCTCCAACGCCACCGACGCCAGCACCATAACCACACCTCACAGCGCCGCTACTGCACCACCCAAACACGCCACCACCACCGCCGTCCCCCGAGCACCACCACTCCCGAACCAGGGAGCACCACAAAGACCCGAAGGCGCGACGCCACCACCACCACCCGAGCTCCCACCGCCACAACCACCACAAGGCTCCCCGGAGATGCCGCGGTGAAGCACCCCCACGCCGCCGCCCACGGGCGACAATGCTCCGAGAGCGGCCAGCAACCCAAACACCCGCCGCCCGAATCCAGCGAGCGGAACGCCGCCCGCCACCCATGCGCAGCGGATCCAGGCTAGAGGTGCCCGGATCTGCCCCGCGGAGGACCGAACCGGCGCCATCAATCCCCACCGCCGGCGACCCGACGAGCGCCTCCATTGCCTCGGTCTTGGCGCCTCGCGACGAGGCGGCCGACACCTCTGGGGCGAGCCTCGCCGCCGCCGCCCTTGGGGGCCGTGACGGGCCTCCCGGCTTTTCCGGCGGCGGCGAGGGGAGGGGGGCGCGGTGGTTGGCGGCGCTGGCGGCTTAGGGTTGGCCGCCCGTGCCGCCGCGAGCGGGAGGGCGACGCTGGGGATGGGTCTGGCTAATAAGTACAGTGTGATCCGGGCACAAGCTTTTGATATTTGAAATCTGAGAGTGTGATCCGGGCACAAGCTTTTGATATTAGAAATTATATGTTATGACATAAGAAAACGAACATATAGCACAAGCTTTTGATATTTGAAATCTGAGAGTGGTGTTGCTCCGTTTTCCTAGTGATTGACCGTTGACATGCTCGTTGGCGCGAAAAACAAACCTATAGCACACGCTTTTGATATTTGAGATCCGAGAGTGGAACTGTTCAATGAACCTATAGCACAACCTTTTGTGCTTTCCTCTCATGTTAAGAACTAGAAATAAACTCAACTTTTGATTGTATCCATATCACTTCACTATACAAGAAAAGTTATTTTCCCCTGCAGGACTTTAGCATTCGAGATGGTTACGTAATCCCGTCACAAAAACGAAATTTCCTGTCGGTTATGATCACAGACACTATAAAGTCTGAGGTTTTGTGACAATTATATGTTATGACATAAGAAATTCCATATCTTTGACCCCATATTTTTGAGATCTTGCTATGGTCTATCGCATTAGAAATTATCTATATATCTCTAACCTCATTTCCACTAGAAGGACCTCTAGCAATGTTCTTTTTTGTGGAAGTTTTATTTTTCCAAAATGGTTCATTGTCGATTTAGTTGTCAAAATCCTTTTCCCCATTTCTATGTTGCCAAAATTAAGTGGGACGATGTGTGTGTACCAATGATCAGGGTGGAGTGGCACTGGAAAATTTTGTCATGATAGTTTGATTGGAAAATTGACATATATGAAGATACAAACTATAGTGTGTGTATATACAACAACTATGTACTATAAAATTTTGGCATTATCTCCGGCCTCCATTTTTGCGATCGCTTCTTATGGTATTCAGAAATATTTAACATCTAGTTGCCGACAAACATCTGCATCTTGTATTTGTCTTTGAGTTATGGCCATGTATGGCCTCATTCCGAGCATGAAATCTGTTGTAGTCTCGGTTCTCACCGGAGAGACCTGGGCAATTCTCGGCAACGGAAGTTTTGTTCCAACTTTTTTTTAAATCATTTTTAACCAACATTTGTATAATCATTTTGATGATTCTTAATAGCCGAGTTTAGGCTAGTCATTTCTAACCAACATTTGTGTAGTCATTTTGATGATTCTTAACAGCCGAGTTTAGGACAGTCAACCCGCGTTGAGTGACGCAATGATGGTACACGTAAATTGTGGACTCGTGCAAACTGGCCATGACATGAGTAGGTGCAACGCCAAAGAATGTTTTGTACGTAGTACCTTGTTGTCAAAAAAAAAAAAAAAAATGTAGTGTATCTCATACTATGTAGAGGAGTGGTAGTACAAAATGGGGAACAGTGAGATATGGAAGAAAAATCAATCTTTAACATTATTATATTGTATTAGTAGATATGGACTGCTATATAACAACTATAATAATATATACGTGAAGAAAGAGTAAGAGGTGTATGAATATTATAATATTGAATAAAGATAACATTATTATATTGCATTAGTAGATATGGGCTGTCATATAACAACTATAATAATATACTCCCTCCACAGTTGAAAAGAAAAATGTTTTGGAAAAGGTTTGGGTCAAACATTGGGAACATAAATCATAAATAACTTTTAAGTCGTTGAGTTTAAAAATGCAAAAAATCATATCAATATATTTGTCTTGAAAAATACTTTCATAAAAGTATACATATATATTTTTTTGATAAATATTTTTATAGAAAAAAAGAGAAGTCAAAGTTGCGCTTTGGAGACCGTGTCGTTGTCCTAAACATCTTTTTCTTTTCAACTATGGAGGGAGTATACGTGAAGAAAGAGTAAGAGGTGGAAGAATATTATAATATTAAATAAAGATAACATTATTATATTGTATAAGTAGATATGGGAGGTGGAAGAATATTTTGATATTAAATAAAGATGCATAGATATGCATAGTTTATTTTATAATTCTTATATATTTTATAAATATAGATATAGGTATAGATAGGTGTAGTGTCTCCCTAGATGTAGTGTATCCCATGCGCAGATGTACATGGACAAAGAGGAGAGACAGTCAGACCCGAGAAAGTGAGATATGGAAAAAAATTATTCAATCTTAAATGTTATTATATTTTATTAGTAATAATATAGATATAGATATAGATATAGACTGATCTATAGTATCCCTTTAAATGTATGTTTTGACTTTTTTGGTACATAAAATTTGTTATGCATAATTAAATGGATGTATCAAAAAGTCAAACAAACCTGGAAGTATAATAATTTATTAGAGATAGAAGGCAAATAAAAAGTAAGAGGGTGAATGATTTTTTAACATTAAATAAAGATATATACATATAAATAGTTTATTAATATTATATATCTATACAACCTAACATCTCCGTTTGTGATATCAAATAAATATTATTAAATTCATTATAAACTGTATTTTTTAATAAATTGATTTGGAGCCGTAAATATGAATAATATTTACTAGAAACTTGATCAAACATAAACTATCTTTTGTATCACGCAACCAATAGTTGTATGTTTTTTGGATAGAGGGAGTACTCTATAGATTTATGTCTAGTCGATACTCTCGATCTCCATCCCATTTAAAATGATGTTTTTGATTTTTGAGTACTGTGTTTGACCATTCAATTTAATCATTTTTTTCAAATCATACATAAATAAAATATGTTAAAGTATATCTAATGATAAAATAAATAATAATAAAACAAAAATATTTATAAAAAAGTTTGAATAATGTCATGTACTCCAAAATGACATTTTGAATAAGATGGAGAGGAAGTACAACGAGGAGAAGGCAAGGCAAACGTAAGCTGCTGATGCAATCTGTACGTGAATTATGTTTCGGCTTCTTCTAAAATATAATGTTTTAGCGCCAAGTTCAATTACCCACCTGCGGTGAAAGCACAATCCTCTTCCTCTGGTGTTGTGTTTTTAGATGAATTCCTCACACATTTTTGTGCACAATGTATGGATAAATAAAAGATGTCACGAGTTAATTTACCAAATATTGAATCCCATGCTAATTTGATAAGTTTAAAGTACTTGATCCCAGTGATGTACTACTGCTAAAGGAATTCAGTCAAATTGGTAAGTCATACCATGAGATTAAGCTAAAGGTGCATATGCATCTCCATGATTTAAGTAGTGAACTTTACAATTTGGAAGGGATGACTTGTTAAAAATGGTAATTGTAGAGAACAACAATGGATATTGGGTGTAGGAGTATATAAACCTCAACAACAATATTTTTTGTGCTTTAAGTGGATACAACAGAGATGCCATTATCTAACAATTGCATCTACTTGTTCAGGATAACGCCGCGATATGTGTTGATTCCTTTTTTCTTTGAGAAACATATGTGTTGGCTCCTACCATACCTTCGCCACCTCATGCTACTTGTTGGTATGATACACCGTCCTTGGTTTGAGGCCCTTGGGACTCTAGGGATGGGACCCAACTATTGATATGGCCATAAGGTATTGCCTGCGACCCATAGGCACAACCCATGG
The DNA here is from genome assembly GCA_015847255.1 of Hyparrhenia diplandra. Lineage (NCBI taxonomy): Eukaryota > Viridiplantae > Streptophyta > Magnoliopsida > Poales > Poaceae > Hyparrhenia > Hyparrhenia diplandra. The sequence goes on from JADLZK010000964.1 coordinate 156,929, forward strand.
CCTTTTGGCCTAGCTAGACCTAGACCGACAATTGTCAGCCCGCCCCGACTCAAGGGTCGTTCTTGGGCCCTGCTTCATCAGGATTCACACCTTTACTTTTCATACAAATATATCAAAACCCTAATCAGTCCACCCTACTCCATCCGACGCAACCCTCTTCTCGCTTCCATGACCGCCGCCCATACTTTGACTACGTTGCCATGGTTTCACCGCCATTGCCACATGCCCTGTTTCCCGATTGCTTTCGCATGTCTACTTTCCCGATTGGCTCCTCTTTTCCTTTTTTGTGACTTGATTGACTCCTCGTTCCTAATTCACCTATGTTGCTCGTGACCGATGTAACTCACACCAATGCTACTTGCAGCCTTCCATCCCTTCTCCCCCATTGCTTATCGAAAAACACCACTAGGCACTAGCGGGTTCGAGGGTGGCGATAGTCCTACTGGCGACAACAACATGCTCTAGCTCCAATGCCGGTGTCCCTCTTCTCCACCTATGTATGTGGGTGACAACGGCCTTGGCCAGTGCTAGCAAGAGTCACATGTGAGTGTATGTAGGGAAAGCACATGCAGGGTCTAGCATGGACCAACC
>JADLZK010000965.1:0-113956 GCA_015847255.1 Hyparrhenia diplandra
CGATTGAAATCTCGTTTATACGCCAATCACCAAAATCTCTATTACAAAAACGAATGGGATTTGGGGTTGGAATTAGGTATCTGGGGTTGGAAGTTACCTGTGACTTCTACCAAATTTGTGACTGATGTAAAAATTTTTAAGCCCGTGTGCATTCTGCCGGTCAACCTTTTTCAAGTCTTGTGCTAGCAAATTGCTATGTCAGATTAGAACTAGGGCTAAAGGTAGTATTGGAAGGGAATATGATGAGTCAGCAACATGTTTCTGGCATGCTCACTCAGAACATATTCATTGTTGCTGTTGCACAAGCACAACAGATGCCATGTTCTATTTGCAGGTTTTTTTTTTCTCTTCTTTTTGTGACAGCAGTTTCTTCCTATTGGAAGCAACCGGTTATGACTGTTTTTCGGAAGATGTCATTATGATTACAACCTCGTGGCGGCGTGGACTTGCGGAGCCGTTGGCACCCATATGATGGCTAGGATCTCGCCCTCCCTTGCCTCCCGGGAGACATCGTCTAGCAGCACCTTCGTGCGCGATCGGTGCGCTTGGCGGTGACACGGTCGGAGCGGCGTTGGGGGGCAGCCCGCCGGTTGGAGTGCAGGCGTTGCTACTGGTGCTCGACTACCTTTACAACGGCCGCAGCGCTACCGCCCAAAAGGCGGCCTGCCTCAAGCGCGTCAACGAGGATGCACGAGCGCTAAGTCGCTGCCGCCTTGCCATTGCCTTTATGGCGTAGCTCGTCTTCGCCCCGGCGCCCACACCCGATGTCGCCCGACTTTAGCAAGCTCTTCGCAGCGGAGGGCGCCCGATGTCCTACATGTGTTCAATGAAATGTCAAAGAGGGCGTTTGAGGTGGTAAAGTTACCATTGTCTAGGTCAGGGGCGAAGCTATATTAGAAAGAGTGACTGCAAATGCACTACCAAAAAAGTGCAAAAACAGTTTATTTAGTTAAAATTTCATCATATATGCACCCTATAACACATGTTAATGCACCCACAGTGTAAATGCACCACCATCGGATTTGGTCTAGCTTCGCCACAGGTCGAGGTGTAGGGTCACTGAACTTTTCTCTCTTCCCTATAGGCAAACAAAACACGTTCACCACTTGGCTCGGCTCTAGTTCGACAACAACCAAACACGGTCATATGTACCGCTCGGATCGTGTTCTGACTGAACATGGCCAGGTCAGCCGGCGAGGCCTGCCGGATGCAGCAGCAAACACTGTATTGCTCGAGTATCGTCGGCTGGAACCGCAACAAGTTGCGTGCTCTCGGGGAATAAAAAACATGGCATGCGTCTCAGGTGCTGGGATTTTATTCGTTAACTACTGCTGCCGTCTCACCTCACAGAGGCAAAAAGATATATCTATACCTACTAATAAAGAGCCAAAATTTCTGTCGTCCGTCGTCCAGCCAGGGCTAAAGCGGTTCGGTCTCGGCATTAGCTCCCGAAAAAATCCAACGTCCGTTTTTTTCCCGTAAGATGGAACTATCCGATTTCCCGTTAAAGACGTTGTGTGCTTTTCCAATTCCCCTTCCCGTATGCAGATCTATACTCGAGGCAGGTTGAATCCTGGCATGGTTGACTGCTCAGCCCGTTGGGAGTTTAATGTTTTCTCTTATTATTTTGAGCTTATAAAATATTACGAACTTGCTTGGTTGTTTCCGTAAATATCGAAAACAAATAACAAAAAGTAATATTATGGATCTTTTTAAACTCTTCACTCACTTTTAATAATAAAGAGATTCTCACTCTACTCAGATATTAATGCAATTTTGAATAGTTATCTTATTGTAACCAGTTTTTTGTCCGATCTGGTCAAACCAATTTGTCTCTAAACTATATATTTGTAACATTGCATTCTTTGGCGAAGGTTACATGCGGAAAACTTCAAAGATGTCTACTAAATTATAGAAGTTATCGAAGTCGATATTTAACTATATCAACGAATAAATAGTATGAAGATATTTATTTGCTTTGTAACAAAGAAAAAAATCTATCATACGGACTTAATAGGACACTGTTATGTACTATTGCCAACAATTGCTTAAATTATGAATGTCCTAATTATCGCAAAAATAAACTATTGCTTTTAAATTTTATAGAAAACCAAAAAGAAATAAATATCACCTCGCCGTCGTTTTTTCACAAATGTTTGATTTTTTTCAAAATTAACGCAACGCATGGGCATATTTACTAGTAGTAATAGATAAATAGTATTATTATTATTATACTATAATATATAAGCTGATGATGCTTGTGCCTCAGCTCTGTGTGCAATCCACTCCGACGACTTGTCTTCACCAGCCGTATATTATAGTGCGTAATTAATACTATACATGTGGCTCAGGCGCTCAGCAATGCAATCCTTTTCAGTTGGTCAACGAAAGAGCAAAGAGATGAAAGTGAGAGGGCATGCAATACAACGGTACCGTGTGCATCAACGACTTTGGGCAGTTTTCGACGGCTCCATCATATCAGGTGTCCAACAGGCCGGCCCGGCGGCGCCCGTATTCGCCGGGCGGCCGGGCTGGCCCGCCACGGCCGTGCCGGCCACGGGTCGCGCACCGGCCGCGCTCTCCATCGCGTTCGCCGCGCCTCGGCCATGGCCCGGTCCAGGCCATTTATCGCCACGGTCGCTGCCGCCACATTTCATCTGGCCGACCACGTACCGATGGCTTTTTTTTTTTTTGAGAAACGACAGCCCAATGGCCGACCACCATTTTCGCCGCCGCCGCTGTTGCCGTCCGCCACCGCCATCACAAGACCTGGCTGCAAGGCCGCTTCGCCGCCGCAAGGCCGCGGCCGTCCGCAGCTGGCGGGCGCCGCCGCTACCGCCGCTGCCGCTGCGGCGCTGCCGCAGACTGGTGATGGCGAGGGGCGGCACGGGACTTCGCGCCGCCGATCCCGCCGCTCTGGCGACGCCGCTTCGCCGACGCCGCGTTCTGCTCCGCCGTCGCGCCTCTCGCTGTCGCTACGCCGCTTAGCTCGCAAGATGCAAGTCCGCCCGCGCCGCTTAGCTCTAGCTGGGCCGCGCTCCCGCCGCGCGCATGCAGTCCCGGATGCGTGGAGAGAAGAGGGAGAGCCGAGCGCGCGGGTGGAGTGCACGCGAGTGGAGGAGAATCGCTGGTCAATGCGCCGGATACGAGTGGAGGAGAATGCGCCGATAGGACGAGGAGGAGAAGAATGCCGCGTTTTATACGCCTTAGCAGGCCGGGCCAAGAACGGCCAGCAAGGGGCCGGGCCGCAAGTGACGCGGCCACGGGCCAAGGCAGCGCCCATGGCCCGCCGCACCGGGCCGGGCCGCCAGAGCCCGAGCATAACGGACCGGCCGCCCAGGTACCGGCCATTTTGCCGGCCTCGACCGGTCATGGGGTCACGGGCCAAATGGCCAACTATAGCAACATGTACCAGAAGCAGAGTACGTCGGCGCACGCACGCACGCACGGGTTCAGAAATTCAGCAAAAACGCCCTATATACGTGCCGGCAGTGCTTCGGTTCCATCGGATCTTCCAACGCCACCGGCCCACCGTCGGCACCGGCCTCCCTCTCCCTGCTATCTATCCTTCCTCGAGCAGCACCACCTCCGCGTCCACGAGAGCCTCGCTACGCTAGCTAGGCGCCGGAGCTAAGAGATCGGTCGATGGCGTGGCCTACTACGCCGCCGTTCCTGTACGCGCCGTCGCCGTTCGTGGCGGGTTCATCGGCAGCGGGCGCCGTCGTGATGGCCTTCGTGGCCCTCTCTGAGTTCCGCGGCGACAACCTGTCCAACTCCAAGTTGATCTGGCGCGGCGGCGGCGGCGGCGGCCAGCAGCAGAGCCGGCGGGGAACGAAGAAGCCGCAGCAGCTCCTGGTGTCAAGCCGACTCGGGTTGCTGCTGCTCTACGCGCCGGCGCTCGTCGCCGCGCTCGCGTCCTTCGCCGTGCCTGGCGCCGTCGTCGGCGCGCGCGCACACCTCCTCAGCGCCGCCATCGCCGTTCACTTCCTCAAACGCGTCCTCGAGGTGCTTTTCGTCCACCGCTGGCGACGTCGCTGGTAATCGCCGGCTACTACCTGATCAACGGCGGCGCCATGATCTACGTGCAGCACCTCAGCCGGGGGCTCCCGAACCCCGCCGTGGACCTGCTCTACCCTGGCGTGCTCGCCTTCGCCGTCGGCCTTGCCGGCAACTTCTACCACCACCTCCTCCTCTCGAGGCTGAGAGCCGGCGCCGACAAGAAGCAGGGGGTACAAGTACAAGATCCCTACAGGCGGCCTGTTCGGGCTCGTCACCTGCCCGCACTACCTCTTCGAGATCATCGCCTTCTTCGGGTTCGCCATGATCTCGCAGACGCTGTACGCGCTCACCGTCGCCGTAGGCACGGCGGCCATCCTCGCTGGCCGGAGCTACGCCACCAGGAGGTGGTACGATTCCAAGTTCGATGAGTTCCCGTCCAGGATCAAAGCTCTTGTGCCCTATGTCTGGTAGGTAGCTAGTGTCCTTGTAGTGAGTTGCAACTTGCAACCACACACTGTATTCTTTATGTGTAATAATAAGAGATGGATGACGACCTTCTCTTCATGCTTCGATGGATCGATTTGAATATTAGTACTGTACTAGTATCGGTGTCCGCGCGTTCTTACGGGATAGCTAAATTTTTATTAAAAAAATTCATGGATCGCACAATAAGATAACAATACTATAAAATTAAATAATAATATTGAAATAACATTTAATCCAAACGAGCAAAGTTTGTGAAATTACAATGTCACAAAGATCATAGTGTAGCAAGTTCTTAAACTCTATTGTATAAACTTTTTCGTGATTTACCTAAGATAATGTTTTATATCAACCGAAAAAAATGTTTCGATATCCATTTACTTGGTGCGTTAATAAATCAACGATTAAGTTCAAACGAATATCTTGTGAAATTACAATGTCACAAAGATCATAGTGTAGCAAGTTCTTAAACTCTATTGTATAAACTTTTTCGTGATTTACCTAAGATAATGTTTTATATCAACCGAAAAATGTCTTCGATATCCATTTACTTGGTGCGTTAATAAATCAACGATTAAGTTCAAAGCGAATATCTTGTGAAATTACAATGTCACAAAGATCATAGTGTAGCAAGTTCTTAAACTCTATTGTATAGACTTTTTCGTGATTTACCTAAGATAATGTTTTATATCAACGAAAAAATGTCTTCGATATCCATTTACTTGGTGCGTTAATAAATCAACGATTAAGTTCAAACGAATATCCATATCTTCATGTGCAAAATATATGCAAATATTAGTGCATGTCACATATGAACACAATACTATGTCTTAAAAAAATTCTCACAAAACCTAAAAAAACAATGTATGTTATCGTCACCATATAAAACTCACAAGCATATACAGATATTGTGATGCAAAACTTTTGGACAAATGGCACAAATGGCCGTATGTACAAACTTTTGGACATTTAGTGATGCAAAACTGAACTACTGGTAAGCTGAGTGCAAAGTTTTTTTTTTTCATTTTTTTGACAACAAGCTGAGTGCAAAAGTTGAGGCACGACAACGAAAGGAACCCCTAGACTGGTGTTCCACATTACTTACCTGATACTGCTATTATATATGTAACTCCCGGATTGATATATGCTACTCCGCCCGAGGAGCTGCCTCCTTCGCCCCCGCTGTCGGTTGCTAGGTGTTGACGACTAAAATCGTCCTGGAAGTATGGAACAAGTTTTAGGCAATATTTATTGGGTTAATATGGAATCAAAAATATTTGGAACGTTATATGGAAAGCTAGAAAGAAAAGGAAAAAAAAAAAAAAAATCAGCATCATGCAGGGCAAAAACCGGCCTGGCCGATCGTCAGCCCGGCTAGGCCGTTTCTGTTGCCGTATGGCCTACAGGGCCATCAGGGCCGATTGGGCTCCCTTGCTGCTGCTCTGTTGGCTAAGCAACTTGATCGGCTAATCCCTGCTGCTGCTGTACGCCTTGCTTCCCACCAGCCTGACAAGCAGCTAGGCTGCTGGGGCCATCTGCTTGGCTTTTTTTTTTTTTCGAATCTATGTTTTGTTTGCCTTGTGCAAGTGCAATGTGCATGCATGCTAGGATTTACCATGTTCAACCGCTAATAATTACTGTAATAAATCTGCTATTATCTGGCTGAAACACCAGCACATACAGCATAGTGTTTGTCACCCATTTATTTGTCACACTTTTTTTATAGGACCAGTTTGATCCCAGCTGCTAAATGTTTGGTGTTTTGTGTAATTGTTGTGCTTAACCAACAGCAGAAAAGGTATTGCCTCCTGCTAGTGTTGAAAACGGACGGAATTTTTCCTTTTTTTTCGTTCCATTTTCTACATTTTCCGTTCGTTTCCGCATTTTCGAAAAATCCGAATCCGGTCGAATCCGGGGACAGAGGTTGTCGGAATGCGGACGGAAGTAGAAAGCGGTGTTTTTTTTCGTCCGTATTTTTCAGAATTCGGATTTTTGTCGGAATTGTTCCGTATTTAATCCGAATTTTACCGGATTTGAACAGGCCATCTCAATTTCAATTCTCAAAGGGAGGCCCAACAGCCCATTAAAAACAGCAGCGGCTGCGCCATGACATTTAACACGCATGAACCAACCCAGACGCGGAGACGTCCTGTCCTCTATGAAAAAACTAAGTGTATCCTGTTTTATGTGTTTGTCGTGATCTGAAGTTAGTCGTGATCTGAGCTAAGTATGTTCTTTAATTTATTATTTTCCGGCTTAAGTTCCGGCTTCCGGCCGTTTCCATTTAAATTCCGTTTGTATTGGTTCGTTTCCATGCACCCGCATTTCGGTTTCCGTTTTTCGAACCTGCATTTTCCGAACCGAATCCGTTTCCGCCAACAAATATAGAAATGGAAATAGAAATGGGGTTTTTTCGGTCATTTCCGTCCGTTTTTCATCACTACCTCCTGCCAATTTTGACAGCTGACTATTATATTTATCTATGTTTTTTTATTTAGGCAATTGCTAAGGTACTCCCAAATGATTGTGCACCATCCATTTATTTCGATCAAACGGTCATGATCATCTATTAAATATAAAAACAAAAAAGAAATAAGTCAAATTATCTATGTTTTTATCTAATTTATGAACTGTTAATTTTTAGCTGGCCGTTTGGTAATGTACTAGCTGGTTTTATTGGCTGGATTCAAACAGAATCGAATATTGCACAGCCAGATCAAAGAACATCTCTGAATGATACGTACGTCTTGGCACATGGAGTACAGTATTAATGATACAAATCGATCCATCGCATCATGAAGAGAAGGTCCCCATCCAAGTTGCAACTCACTACAACGACACCAGCTACCAGACATACGGCACAAGAGCTTTGATCCTGGACGGGAACTGATCGAACTTGGAATCATACCACCTCCTAGTGGCGTAGCTCCGTCCAGCGAGGTACGCCGCCGTGCCGACGGCGACGGTGAGCGCGTACAGCGTCTGCGAGATCATGGCGAACCCGAAGAACCCAATGATCTCGAAGAGATAGTGCGGGCAGGTGACGAGCCCGAACAGGCCGCCTGTAGGGATCTTGTAGTACCCCTGCTGCTTCTTGTCGTCGCCGTCGCCGTGCGCTCTCAGCCTCGAGAGGAGGACGTGGTGGTAGAAGTTGCCGGCGAGGCCGACGGCGAAGGCGAGCACGCCCGGGTAGAGCAGGTCCACGGCGGGGTCCGGCAGCCCACGGCTGAGGTGATGCACGTAGATCATCGCGCCGCCGTTGGTCAGGTAGCAGCCGGCGATTTCCAGCGACGTCGAAAGCGGCATGCTCCCGCTGTACCGGTGCACGAAAAGCACCTGATGGAGATTCGAGAGAGAATTATACCGATCAATACCGTACGTACGTGCTCTGTAGAAATTCAGTAAAAAAAAACACGCGATTTTTTACCTCGAGGACGCGTTTGAGGAAGTGGACAGCGATTGCGGCGCTGAGGAGGTGTGCGCGGGCGCCGACGACGGCGCTGGGTACGGCGAAGGACACGAGCGCGGCGACGAGCGCCGGGGTGTAGAGCAGCAGCATCCCGAGTCGGCTTGACACCAGGAGCTGCTGCTGCGGCTGCTTCTTCGTTCCCCGCCGGCTCTGCTGCTGGCTGCCGCCGCCGCCGCGCCAGAACTTGGAGTAGGTCAGGTTGTCGCCGCGGAACTCGGAGATGGCCAGGAAGGCCATCACGACGGCGCCCGCCAACGACGAACCCGCCACGAACGGCGACGGCGCGTACAGGAACGGCGGCGTAGGCCACGTCATCTCTTAGCTAGCTCCGAGGATGAGGATGGAGGCACAGGTGCTGGAGGAAAGAGAGGCAGCGGAGGGAGGCCGGTGGTGCCGACGTACGGTGGCGTTGCAAGATCCGATGGAACGCTGTTAGAACCGAGGCATCGCCGGCACGTAATATATATAGTTTTTTCCGCGACGGCGAGAACAGAGCAGCTCAGCCGCGTCGGCGTCGCGTCCGGTGTAGAGTGTGAACGCGAGTGCACGTAGAGAAATCAGAAATGGGATTCGCAGGCAGCATCAGATCAGATGTGGAGGAGCCGAGCCACACACAGTCTGAAGGCAAGCTTGCATGACAGCTGACAATACACGTTCACATTATTGCGCTAAGAGATGACATTAATACGGCCGTATCATGCAAGCTTGTCAGCCGAACGTGTATTGTCACGGCCGGCCAAGACAAGTCGTCGGAGTGGACTGCACACATGACAGAGCTGAGGCCAAGCATCATCAGCTTATATATTACTCCCTCCATTCCAAATTATAAGTCGTTTGACTTTTTTTTAGCTCCAAGTTTGACCATTCGTCTTATTCAAAAATTTAGCCAAATATAGTCATATTTAAGTAATTCTTTAAAAACTTTTATTATTAAAAAAAACCACAACAAAAAAGTAATATTTTATACAAATTTTTGAATAAAACGAGTGATCAAAGTTGTTGTCAAAAAAATTCAAATGACTTGTAATTTGGGATGGAGGGAGTATGTAATAGCACTTTTTACTTATTACTCCGTAGTATATATCTTTTGCGCTCGACGAGGGACGGCAGCAGTAGTAAACGAAAAAAAATCTAGCACCTGAGACGCATGCCATGTTTTTTTTTTTATTCCCCGAGCGCATGCAACTTGTTGTGGTTCCAGCCGACATGCTCCAGCAATAATGTGAACGTGTACGGCCTTGCATGTGCACACGTGGATGAAAGGATCGATGTACTCCCGCTAATGAGGCGGGGCTTGACGGGGCGGTTGTTTGGGTAGGTTTTAATACGGGGATGGTGAAAACGGGTTGGGGTGCTATGGTCATAGATCGGCGCGTAATACACATATCATCTTCCGTCTTGAATTCGGGTTGAGGCATTGGGTGGGTCGGGGAGGGTGGTAGTTAGGGCTCTTGAAAATATGGTAGGGGCGGGTTTGGGACGGGTTCAACCCTATTAGCAGGTGGAAATTGATGCAAGATGATCGAGGGACAACTCAAACTTGTGCCTCTCGCCCTAGCCTAGAAGCAAGAAGTATATAGGCGGTGCCTATGAAACTTTAGCACTTCACTTTTACCATGTTTTAGCATTAGGATCTAAACAAAAGTGGTAAAAGGTGTCCCAAAAACCTATAAAAAGTAGGCTCAAATTTTTAGCATTCAAGAAAACCCTACAAAATTTCCTTTTTTTCTTTTTTTTTTTTTGGGACGAAAAATTTCCTTTTCTTTTTATCCAAACACCCCCAACTTGTCAGCAGACTCCTAAGTATCAACAGTCCGCAACCAGACAGGCAACCGGGTAAGAGGATCTTCCGAAGGCCGAGCAACGCGGTCTTTGGGCTGTTAAATGATGGGCTTACATAGCTGCCTCCACCACCTGCGTGTGGGGGTTGGTTAGGGCTTCTTCTCTAGTCGTTGTTGGCTCATGTCTGACGTGGGTTGGGCCCAAAATGGCTCGTCAGAAGCCCAGATACCGGGAGTGGGCCAGTCCAACTATTTACTCTCCCGGATCCTAAGCTAAGCCCAGAGACTTGCAAGCTCGTGCTCAGAAGAGTCAGTACAACGTGGAACATGAGAAACCTTTTTTTTAAGAGAAACATTTAGGCATGCAAAATGATTATATAGAATGCTACGAATATCATTGAAGAAAATCATTGAAGATAACGCCACTGGGAGCACAGTTACGGGAGTCCGACGTGATAGCAGCCTTCAAATATTTTTTGTACGTCTATTAGTAAAATGGATATGAAATACGTGCTAATGCACGCTCTCAAAAAAAAAAAAAAAAAATGTAAAATGTTGGAGGAGGCATCATGGGAAAACACGGAAAAAGGGGCACACAACTATCTACCGGATTACAACGTGTCGAATTACATGGTTGAAACATTTGTCGGCTCTAGTTGTTGTAACGCATCTTTCACAAATTCCTTTGCTGACTGCCAAGTTATGTGGGGTCAGCACTACTAGTTAGCCTCAAGAGTCCATTCAACCATATTCTGATCACGACTGGAGAGCTGCCCTTAAAAAAGCGGACGAATATCTCCAATATCTTGTAGTCGTAACACAAGATTTCCCAGCTGAATCAATCAAATTAACCTTCTTCGACGTCCGTTCCTACTTTGCCTCTTCGTCCACAAATTCCAATTCATCTCTTCCCTTCCCCACGGCTGAAAGCCTTCCAATCATGTCGTCGTCGACAACAGCGGCGGCGGCGGAGCCACACGTGGTGCACGACTGCCGCGGCGTGCTTCAGGTGATGAGCGACGGCACGGTGCGTCGGAGCACGGAGCTGCCGCCGGCGCTGCTCAGTATGGACATCCCCGAAGACGTCGACCGCGGCGTGGGTGGAAGGACGTGACGTGGGACGTGGAGCACGACCTGAACGTGCGTCTGTACCGTCCTCGCCACAACGACGGCGCGGCCACGCGGCGGATCCCCGTGGTGGCATACTTCCACGGCGGCGGCTTCTGCATCGGGTCCGGACGGTGGCCCAAGTTCCACGCCTGGTGCGTCCGCCTCTGCTCCGAGCTCCACGCCGTCGTGCTCTCCTTCGACTACCGTCTCGCGCCCGAGCACCGCCTCCCCGCCGCGCAGGAGGACGGCGCCAGAGCCATGACGACCTGGCTACGCTCCGCCGCCACCGACCCCGACCCCTGGCTCGCCGACGCGGCGGCCGACTTCGCGCGCGTCTTCGTGGCAGGCGACTCTGCCGGCGGCAACATCGCGCACCACGTCGCCGTCGGGTTCGGCAGGGTCGGTCTCGGTCCCGCCATCCGGATCCGCGGCGCAATCCTCCTCGCGCGCCGGCCATGGGCGGCGAGACACGCACGCGCGCGGAGCTCGAGTGCCCGAGCGACGCGTGGCTCAGCACCGAGATCTGCGACAGGTACTCCCGCCTGGCGCTGCCGGAGGGTGGCTCCAGGGACGACCCCGTGCTCAACCTGGCGGGGCCGCGCGCGCCGGCGCTGGAGGCCGTGGAGATGGCGCCCGTGCTGGTTGTCGCCGGTGGCCGCGACGTGCTGAGGGAGCGGAACGCGCAGTACGCGCGCCGGATGAAGGAGGAGTGGGGCAAGGGAGGTGGAGTATGTGGAGATCGCCGGCGCTGAGCACGGCTTCTTCCTCAAGGAGCCGTGGTCGGAGCGCGCCGAAGAGGTCGTCCGGATCGTGCGCCGGTTCGTCGTCGAGCACATGGACTTGGAGTAGGTAGGATGGGGACGGGTGACCTGACCTGGTTGGCTACATGCCGAACTGGAGGACCAATCATGGTGTGTGTTGCGACTTGGATCATGAATAAATGAATGAATGGTACAGACTCCCAAGTGATAGGCAAATCACTTGCATTACTGATTCAGCAGAATCGCTGGTCAGCAGATCCTCCACAAAATGTGGTACAGACTCCCAAGTGATAGGCAAATCACTTGAGCGGTTACAATCATATAAGACACAAAGGCATCTGCTACATACCCTATTTACAGCTCTTGGGCACACAAAATTTAAACCTTTGGAACTCCAACATCAACAACAACTGAAGCTCGGTGATAATCTCACTCATGGTCATGACGATAAGCGTTATTTTCAGAAGCAACTTTTACCAGGACTGCATCCGTCTCCAGAACCACGCTCCCAATGCCCACACATGCCTGCATGGGAAGCGTTTTGTAGAAACGGTTCTCTGCCTGCCCCAGCCATCACCATAGAACCTTGATCGTCGCGAATGATGTAGCCCCAGGCACCTGATCTAGTTTTGTAATCAAACGCTGCGTCCGAATTAACTTTGAACTCCCCCAATCTGTGGCTTGACCCATTTTGATCTCTGACAGGGATCCGACAACAGATTTTGGGAGTCTTTTGCCTGAAACCTGTCAGCTCACGCGCAGCCACAACCAATCTTCTACTTCCCTCTTCTCTGAATTTATTTCGTTTGTTCATCCAACCAGAGCCAAAGCAATAAGTTACTTTAACACTCGCATCAACCTATCAGCATGAGGGAACAAATACACTCGCATCAGCCTATCATTACGGGTGAAACAGAGCAACCTGTATCAGAAACTGGAGTACACTAGGCAGGATCAACCTGTATCAGAAACTAGAGTACTCTATGTAGGATCGGCTGCTGCTGAACGAGCCGGGCCTAAGTGATTCATGAGAGGTCCAGATCACTCTAGTTGTTATTGATCGATATTCTAATTTGGCATTCTCGGTGGCATCCATTGCATCAATCTAATGCTATACCAACTGATCATTTTGTAGCACTACCCTACTGCTGGCCAAATGATGGTAAACATAAGGGACGGAAATAAACAGTGTTGTAGAAACACTCCTGGTCTGGCCCATGGGCGTTGACCCAATCCACCCCAATACATGTGGATTAATGTGGATGTGACTACATCCAAACAAGCCCACGTAAGATGAGAAATAAATTGGGTGGAACCTGAGTGCACTGGCTTTTCCATGTAGCCGGTACAGAGGTCATCAATGCTTGCACTAAAACATGGATTTCAACAAGGGCTAGTGCATATACTATACGTGTTGAGTGTCTTTAAGGCCAGTCTCAATGGGGGTTTCATGAGTATTTCATGCATATTAAATGCAGCCGCCACATCAGCAAAAATTTTACTTTTTGCATGAAAACCCCTAGGAGAGAGAAGGAAAAGAGTTTCACCATGGTGAAACCTTTGGACACTGTTTCACATGTGTTGGAAACTGTGTGAAACCCCCATTGAGACACAAATAGAGTTTTCACCATGCAACTATGCAATTAAACCATGCAATGAGAGAGAGGTTGTGGGACCCTTGTGTCTATGAAACGTGCAATGAAACCGTGCATTGAGAGAGACGCCTATTTCATACCAAAGTTTCATATCTTGGAAACCGGGAGGTGAAACTCTCCATTGAGACTGGCCTAAGAGTTCCCGAACTCGATTCCCTTATATCCTCTTTTATAGGGTGCATCCAATAACAAAAAAAAAAAAATTGAAAATAGTTCTCTCCAACTGTTCTTCTATACCAAATACTAGGGGGATTACCCAGCGTTCTGCTCTTGGTATGGAGATTGAATTTATATAGGTTAGGTTTCTTTTTTTCTTACTTGTCGGACTCATATATAAATTTTTGGTACATATGAAAATTTTAAGAGTGTGAAGCAAAAACTGCTGCAATATTTTTTAGTTCTATTGATCTTTCTTACCGAGGGAAAGAGAGCTCATAGGCCAGAAGGGTTGTCAACTCGGTATCCTGTATGAACATATACTTTCCATGCGTTTGATGATCCATGGAGACAGCAAAATTGCATTATTTTTTTTAGCAATGCATCACGTAAACTCAATTTTTTTGTTAAAAAAGAGGAGATTACAATCCCATCCTAACCCAATTTACCTCAACCATCACTCACACGCTGACTAGATTGAAAGGGGATGGGGTTCGGGCTACTATCGCTACTCGCTTGATGGCTTTAAAAAAAAAAAAAAAGAGAAAAAAAAAAGAAACAACCGATGGACTGCATTCATGCGATTGGAAAATTGAATAAATAAAACCTACCGAGGATTCGCGGAGACATGATTACAATATTTAAAAAAACATCAATATAAATAATATGTTTTATATAATATGGCAATATCAGAAGTTCACAAAAACCTCATATTGCTGCTTCCCTGAAGCAGGTATGGATCAAAACTGCAACTAAAACATGACCTCTTTGATAGTGTGATTCTCAAATTCATGACAAGGACACTGTAAACCTCAAATTTGGTAGTAGCTCATACAAATATCACTCATATACCTCCCGTTTGTTGCTTCCCTGGAACACGGAATAGCAGTACATTTTCTTTTGCTTCCTTCCCTCAAATCCAGATCATATATATCTACTTCATACATATCTGAACTCATCTATTTCTGAATCAGACATATATACCATAACAGTTAGCTTCGTAACTGAATATGTGCTCTTCATATCATCTCCAATCTTCTCTTTAGATGATCTCCAATCTTCCATCTAAATTCAGATGAAAATAATAAAAAGAAAGGCAAATTTGATTTATCTAAAATAGAAATAAACTAAAAACGACATTTAGCGAAAAGAATAGAAACGATCACACGAGGCCAACTATTGTGCTTCTTGGGTAAATCGGACGATGGGATGAGATTGGGAAAGCAGAGGCAGCGTATGCTAACTGGTACGCAAGAGGATGTGCCGGTCAGCAGCGTCTTCCGAATTCCGATCACGAATTTTTATCCAGTTATTGGCGCCCGCAGCTTCCCTCGCTATCAACGGAGGGGTCTGATGGAGGCACGGGCGGCGCATGGCGGCGCAGCAACGCCTTCCTCCGTACCTGACTTCCACGTCCCTCCTCGTTTCCCCTGCGGACAGATCGGAGCATGGCGACGGGTCGAGGTCGGGCGAGGCGCTGGCGCGGGCTGGTGGCGGCTTCCTTCCCGGGCGAACTTCCTCGTCATCGGGCGGCCTCGTCCTAGGGGGCGGATCCGTGGCGGGTCGAGGGCAGGCGGGGCCCTCCTCCCTCCTCCCGACGAGGCAGGCCCGACCCCGCGGGGGCGCCGTGGACTAGCGTGCAGCCTCCTCCTCCACCAGGTACGGCTTGTCCCAACTGGTTGTCGGTCGCTTCTCAGGCCCTCTTCGGTGGACGCCTTATGGATGCGGCGGTGGGGAGGCGAGGGGAGGCGGCGGACTTGAAGGCACGATGGGAAGGCGAGGGGGCGGCGGTATTCAAGGCACGCAGTGGGTGGCTGCGGATTCAAGGCGCTGTGGTAAGTGCGACGCGAAGAGGCATGGCTGCATGAAACGGAAATAGAAATGGAAAGATATGATGTGAGGCCGCCGGTATGACGGAGGAGGCGGCCGGTCACGAACGCCTGTCCACGCGTGAGGAAGGGGGAAGAGGCCGCGGGACTAAAAACCAAGGATGCCACGGTGGATGCCTACGTGGATACTCGCATGTTCGAAGAACTCCCCTGTAGTGGGGGTTTGCTACTAAGAAGATATAGATACTCTCTCCACTGCAAATTATAAGGGTGTTTTGGTTTTTTTAGATACATTGTTTTGTTATGCATTTAAATATACACCATGTATATAGATACCTAACAAATGCAATACAATACAACTAGAAAAAAGTCAAAACAACTTAATTTGGAACGTACGAAGGGATCGGATTAACAAATATAGGGTACACAACATGTGTCACATTAAAATGAGAGAGTAGGGTGCACAACATGTGACACCTATTTTAATATCTGGTAATAGTCAAAGAGACAGTGTTGTAATTTGGATAGCAATGGTTTTCCAAGTGGTGGATAAAAGGTGATCAAATCAATCAATCAAGGGAAAAAAAGAAATCCCCATGAGTAATCCACCCAATGCAAGCATAATCAAACCACATCGTGATCAAGAAAATAAATGACACCAACGAGAAATAAGAAAAGCAAAACATTTATTCATGATGCATGTCATGTGGCAACAAACCATGATTGGTCCTCCGGCCACGCCAGGTCACCCTTCACCAACCGTCCTATTCCGAGTCCATGTGCTCGACGACGAACCGGCGCACGACGCGGACGAGCTCGTCGGCGCGCTCCGACCACGGGTCGATCTGGAAGAATCCATGATCGGCGCCGGCGATCTCCACATACTCCACCTCCTTGCCCCCTCCTCCTTCATCCGGCGCGCGTACTGCGCGTCCCGGTCCCTCATCACGTCGCGGCCACCGGCGACCACCAGCACAGGCGCCATCTCCATGGCCTCCAGCGCCGGCGCGCGCGGCCCCGCCGGACTGACCACGGGGTCGTCTCTTGTGGCGCCTTCCGGCAGCGCGAGGCGAGCGTACCTGTCGCACATCTCGGTGGTGAGGAACGCGTCGCGCGGGCACTCCAGGCTCTCCAGCTCCGCGCGTGTGCGCGTCTCGCCGAGGAACGCCGGCGCGAGGAGGAGCGCGCCGCGGATCCGGACGCCGGAGCCGAGTCCGGTCTTGCCAAGCCCGGCGGCGACGTGGTGGGCGATGTTTCCGCCGGCCGAGTCGCCTGCCACGAAGACGCGCGTGAAGTCGGCCGCGTCGGCGAGCCGGGGTCGGCGGCGGCGGCGGAGCGCAGCCAGGACATGGCCCTGACGCCGTCTTCCTGGGCGGCGGGCAGGCGGTGCTCGGGCGCCAGGCGGTAGTCGAAGGAGAGCACCACGGCCGGGAGCTCGGAGCACAGGCGGAGGCGCCAGGCGTGGAAGTTGGGCCACCGCCCGGACCCGATGCAGAAGCCGCCGCCGTGGAAGTAGGCCACCACGGGGAGCCGCGCGTCGTTGGCCGCGCCCAGGTGCCGAGGACGGTACAGGCGCGCGTTCAGGTCGTGCCGCCAGTCCCACGTCACGTCCTTCCACTCCACGCCGCAGTCGTCTTCCGGGATGTCCACCGGGAAGAACGCTGCCGGATCCGCGCTGCGTCGTACCGTGCCGTCACTCATCAGCTGCAGCACGCCGCGGCAGTCCTCCACCACGTGCGGCTCATCCGCCGCCGTCGACGACATGGCTGACTTTCCACTTGATGATACTTGTGGGTGGCACAGGCTGGTTTGATGCGTCGCCGGAGTAAGCAGTGGGTGGCTGGGTGCTGCTGTGGGGTCTACAAAAGTCGTGTTGTCGTAATTCAGAAAGCAATTTTTTTTTGCGAGGAATAATTTATAAAGCAATTGATCGTGTCATGTGGCCTGAGTGGCTCCACGTTTAGCATGAGCACGGTTAACCTTTAGCAGAGTTTCTAGAAGTGCTTCAGCTCCTCTCATCTCAAAAAACAAAAGAAGTATCCCTTCGTTTTAAAATTCGAAAATATATATTTGGTTTTTTAATAAATACATAGCTTTCGCGATGCACTAAATATACTAAGTATAGTGCCCGTCTCGCGCTAACGCAACGGCTTAATTTTAGGGATGCACGTTAAAAACAACAAAATGAAAAATTTTCCACAGTTCAACGTTTACACAATTATATTTGAACATATATACGATCCAGGAAACACTTTTGTATAAGAAGACAATGTGTTATTTCTCGCATTAAACTTCTAATTTATATTCTGCCTAAGCCCCTTTAACATGCCTTGGAGATCTTCCGCGAAGCTATTTGCACGGCTCTTCAAAAAATGTCCGCCAAATGTTTACTCAATTTGGCAAACCAAAAAAAAAAGTATCATTTTCGGAGCCAAATGTTTTTCTTGTTTGGCTGACGCTACATCAACTAAAACTTGATTTTTTTCTTACTCTGTCAGTTTAGTGAAACAGTACAAATTAACCTAGCCATGAACAGACCAAGCCAAATCACCCAAAAATTAAATCAAATGCCCTATGGATTCAAACCGCTAGCACTGCCTTAAGACAGATCTTCAACTGGAGCTAGTCCAGCTCGTTCTTGCTCGGCCTCGGCACCCTCCTCTGCCTTGACCGTCACAGCGGCCTGGTGGTTAACATGCATAGTTAAGATGACAGAAAAAAGATAGGAGTATGACAGAAACTGATGCAGTTAAGATAAAAATGCATTGCACTTTACCTATGGGATGTTTATTAGTTTGCCAAGGTGTATCAAAGAGATTGTAGTAGACCGAGAGCAGTATAATTTTTCTGAATTTTATTCATGCTGCATTAGGCCAAGCAAGTGCAGTAGTAACTACACAACCATCTAAAGGCATACGTAGCTGATTAGATGATAGACACAGTTCTGAAAAAAGATCTGACAATGTAGTTAAATTTTTGTTACAAAGGAAACAAGGTACCTCTGAGAGCTGCAAATATACTTGATTAGGAACTCTTTTAATTGGCATTGCAAGCGATCATTCCTAAGCTTCTAACACTGCAAGCAACACAGGGAAAATAATAAATGATGCAATCTTGTAGTAGAAGAACTAAATTTTGGTTGATTCGTGCCATGCTCAAATTCAACATGGGGGTTACCTCGGTTTGGGATAAAAAAATTGAAATGAGGAGACTGAACAAGGCAATATGTATCAATTAACACTCTCATTGCCATTTGAAAAATGAACATCGAACAAGATCGGGTGGCAACATATTATGGGGAAACAAGTAACACCAAAGAATATTGTGCACCATAGGCATAAAAAAAAAGAATAAAATTTCCCCAAAAAATTGTAGCTATCTTCCAAAAAACTAAATAAGATTCTAAACATAGAAGGTACTTACATGCCGCTCTTTCTAATTTGGTTGAGCAAATATTTGGTACTCTATAGTCTACAATATGCATCTCTTTGATCAAACTCTATATCTTCTTGCTGCTCTTGTCGGCAATATCTGATTATAGCCATACAATTATTAAATTATAGCTAGTGGACTTTATGAAATTCAAGCAGCAGAGCAATAGTATTTATTCTATAAACAAGTGACTGAAATTATTGCAAATCGAAGAATATAAATATAGTTCATGAGGAGCATACCTCGTCCATATCCTAGTTCCGGCCCCTTGCAGTGCTCCTCCCAGAATTTTTTTATTCATGGCAGAGTGCTCACAATTTCACGACCGTTAGGTTTATAAATTTCCATTGGCTTATGACCAAATGATTATTCCTCTATAAAGTGAACCTGCATAAATTACTATACAGTAGTAAAATAAAAATATAGCATGTCGTTTGCCAATTGACAATGTCTGATGTCAAGGGGACATCACTGAGCCTTAGCGCATGTTCAAATGCTCTCTGCTCATACCCATGGAGACCAGGATAAAAAACACTAATGTTCAATATCACAAAAAACAGTAATGTTCCCGAATCATTGCACAATTGATAGAGGATGCGATCAAATCAGGGAAGAACTTATCAAAAAGCGTAGCCGTTATAAAACAATATTTTGGATTGATGAAAAGCTGGCTCCTTACTGAAGTCAGCACGATCGACTGGCAATGCAAAGAAAACAACACTGATAAATGTCGAATTGCTGGTTACCAAAACATTGAGATACCAAGCTGTTCCTGCTATAATACTGCAAAGAGAAAGCAATTGAGTCAAGCAAGATGCTACTTTTGTCTAGAAATGATGAAAGAGAGTTGAGGTGCGGCTAGACTGACATACTCAAAAGCAAAACAGAATCATAATGTGCGGTTGGAGACTGAACAAAGAGAACTGCATCTCAGTCAGCTTACTGCAGATAGGGCATACAACGAAGGATGAACCACAGCTTACTCGCATTGTCGACAATCGAAAATTTGTACAGATGATTCTGAGAACTTGTACCTACTGAGCTCCAATTATCAACAGCAATTTACAATGTGGGAAAACAATGAACCATCCCAATTCCGAAAAGGAACAACCAACAACCTGTCTACTGAATCAAACACCTCACGAACATGTGCAAACTAAACAGCCTGCCCCTCGTGAATGGCAAGCACCTTCATCATGCGTCCCCACTGGTTGTTGGTTTTCATCGTGCTAGATGTTCGTGAGGTTGCCAGGAGAAGATAGGAGAGGCAGAAGGAGATTGGAACAGAGTCGATGACCTCACCTCGATAATGGCAATGCCACCGAGATCTGCCTGTGCGAGCTTGGTCGGGATCCAAGCCGGAGTGAGGGGCGTGACTGTGCACCAGCCCGTCGCCGCCGGGGAGCGTGCGTGTGGCCGGGCGCCGCGACGCGGCTCGAACAGAGGTGGGTCGGCCAGGCAGGGCAGTGGCCTGAGCACGCCGCCGGCGATGGCCTCCGCTCGTCGGGGGTCGCGAGCGGCCTGGTTTCCATGGGTGCCGGCGGCGTCGCACCCTCGCATCATGGTGCGCCTGATGGACTCGTCCGTGGGGAGGAAGGATCGAGGAGTTTTTCGCCTCACCGCCGCAGGCCAAGACCGAGCACTCGAGTGCCGTCGCCGGGCGGGACTCCCAAGACCGACGCCGGGCGCAATTGGCGTGACTCGATTGGCGTCGCTGGCGTCGGGCGGAACGCGTTGGGAGCCAGAGGAAAGGAAGGACAGGGGAGGAAAGGAAGGATCGCTAAAAAGGAATCAGCGCGTGCATTCGGGAGAAAAATTAACCGCGAGGTAGGAGGAAGGCCGCGTTAGGAGTTAGGAGCAAAGCCCATACACTTGACGTCGGATGGTGTTTGAGTGATGAGAGAGAAGATTAAAGAGTAATCTGGATCGTTTATTTGAATAATTTTAAATACAGCGAAGTTGGTGCATTAGTAGGGTAGATATATTACATATAATTAAATGCTAAAATTAGTGTTTCTACCACAAAATGTCATATATAATTTATAAATGGAGGGAGCATCTCATGTTTAGCTTCTCAAAAAGACCAACTAAACGGGTAATTAGAAAAAAACAGCTTCCCCTTAAAACTATACATGGTTGTTTTCCTAAGCGAAGTGAACACGGTTATAGTCCAGGGGAAGAAGCGTACGGAAGAAAAGAAGTGGTAAAAAAAGTGGTAGAGATTTTAAAATCCTGCGCGCATAGGGGCGGTGAGACCGTGGACTGCAGAAAAGCATACACGAGGAAGAGGCGGAAGGAAAAAAGGTGAAAAAAAAATTTGGTGAACCGAAATTTTATCTGTTTAAGCATATACTATGCACATCAATTTTATATGCACACGTGCACACTAGCGATCTGGGATGTCTATCATCTATCCGGTGGCCAGCAGCAGCTGTGGGCAATTTTACAGAAAACCGCCCGCCCCACGGAGGCGCCTCACCATGGAGGATCGGCGGGGCGCCCATGGCGAAGAAGCGGGCGAGGCGCCCCACGGCGGCCCGGCGAGGCGTTGTTTCTCTGTTCGAGGATGGCAAGGTGCAGGTCCTGTTGTGGATCCCGTCCAATCGGGTATGGAAGGAGACGTTCAGCTTGTGCAGCATCGTGAGGTTGGCAAGGAAGAGGGGGCGTGTGGCAAAGATCTTGGTTCCAGTGATGGCGTCTGTGCTTGTACTCGCGGCCGCTGGCATGTACCTTGTTTGGAGAATGTTCAGAGCTTGTCTTGTGAATGTTCAGAGCGTATAGTACTGTAAATTGTGAATGTTCAGAGCGTAGTACTGTAAATTGTTCCTTCTGTGTATTGGCACATGAATTTGTGGTTCGACCATGACAATGAATAGAATGAAATTGTGCATACTACTGTCAAATGATGTTATTATGAATTTGTCTCTGATTCCAGAACCTGATGTTCAAATTCAGCATGCCTGGTGAATGTTACAGTATTCCATAACCTGATGCATGGTGCTCTTTTCCATAACCTGATGCATGTCTGATTGGACAAGATGAAGTTGATTCGAAAATAAATGACACAGGAAATTAATGGACTCGGATGACAGTGTTTCAGTCAAGCAGTCAGT
The DNA here is from genome assembly GCA_015847255.1 of Hyparrhenia diplandra. Lineage (NCBI taxonomy): Eukaryota > Viridiplantae > Streptophyta > Magnoliopsida > Poales > Poaceae > Hyparrhenia > Hyparrhenia diplandra. The sequence continues at coordinate 21,789 of JADLZK010000965.1, forward strand.
ACCATAATGTGCAGTGGACGAACCTGATCAGCATTCTAATACACACACCTGCGATGAAAATTCATGTTTGGCAATGGAACAATGGTTGTACATTATTCTTCAATGACAATGAATATTTGACAGAATTTCAGCAAAAATAAAAGACAATGAATATTTGATAGAAGTTCAGCAAAAACAATGGCTGTACATTATTGTGCAATTCACAGTGTCACTTCATGTGGAAAATAAATGAAAAATGTCTGTACAGCAGGCTCTCAATATCAACTAGCAATACCCCTCATAAAGTTTATTCAGACAACTTAGCAAGCTGGTCTTTTATTTCTGCTTTGCCGGCATTGCCACTCAACACTTTATTATGTTTAATTCCTTTTCTGAACTTAATATGATACTGTGAGTTGCTCTTTTATTTCTGCTGAACTTCTAGTAGCTCTGAACATTCAGATTATCGATGATTTATGGTCACTCATTCACCAGTGAGAATTGATGAACATTCACAGCAGTAAATGTTGCTCTTTCATTTCTGGTAGTAGCATCTAGTACCATGTTTTATGGTTTACAAAGTGTCAAATTTTCATGGTCGGTCATTGGCAAAGAATGTACGGACATTGTCATTACCAAACACAGAATTCTCATTGCAAAACAAATAATGTACAAACATTTTTTATCCATTCTCCATAGAATTTTCATTGCCAATACACAGAAGGTACAATTTACAAAGCCATACAACAGGCCATAGCACTGGGCAGCAGTGAACATTCAGAACATTCAGGCCTACGCCGACGCCTACACTGTCAATTGAGTGTCAGCACTGCCAATTTTTATTCTCGATACACAGAAGCTCTTGTTGCAGATCCCATCCTGCTGCTTGTCACCTTCCAACAGATCAACGGCGAGCTGCCTTGGCAAGCACCAAATTGGCCGCACCTGACTGCACCTGACTGCCAATTGAGCGTCAGCACATAACAATTGAGCGTCAGCACACAAGCATCCTGCTTCAAAGCATCCTGGTGCCCATCAGCTTGCCGCGGAAAGCACCATGCCATAATCTCGGCACCATGCCATAATCTCGAGCTGCCTGGCAAGCACCAAATAAGTCATTAACTAAATCAAAATTATTGATACAAGAAGCAGCGGTGTACAGAATGGCCTGTATATGAACCAGCAATGTACAGCTTCGTAAGCCTGACGGACTGTATCATGCAGGGGGAGGGAGGCCGGCGAGGCGGCGATGGCAGGAGGGGCGGCTATGGCCGGCGGGTGGCGATGGCCGGCGGAGCGGCGAGGAACGGCAAGGGCTGGCGGGGCGGCGAGGAACGGCAAGGGCCGCGACGGCGACGACGAATGGCAAGGCCAGAGAGGCGACTCCCCAGCCTGCACGAGCCCGGCTTCCTGTTCGGCGGGGCACCTCCACGAGCCCGGCGAGGAACGGTGGGGCAACCCCCACCCGGCGGCGGCGCATCTCGCATGAACAGGAAGAGTGCAGGGGATGCGGATCCAGCCTCCCGAGTACGGACCTGGATCAGGTGCAGTTGCTATTGTAACTGCAACTTAAGCAGTCGCATGATTGCAGCCATCCAAAGACCATCCAATGGCCCAAACGAAACTAGCAAAACTTCCTCCTCTTCTGCTTGCCTGCTTGTCTGTCTTGTTCAACGAACCAAGCAGTGCTGAGACAGGTCCGGGGTGCGCAACGGCGGCGAGGCCGGGCGGTTTGTGCGCCCACGCAGGGTGCCGCCGCGCGAGATGGCTCGTGAGGAGAAACGCAACGGCGAAGGAGAGCAGTGCGAGGACGGCCGAGGACGCGAGCAGCGCTTGCGAAGCTTCACGGCGCGGGATTCGAGCGCTCCTTGCTGTCCGCCTGTTCGCCGCCGTATTTCAAAATTCGCCAACGCCAGCAGGCCATGGCTGGATTCCTCGCTCCAGTAGATGCTATAGGAGGTTAGCTATCCACCCGACGTTTTCTTGCCGGGAACCGTCAGGGTAAATCGACGAATTTTGAGTTTCCCCGAAACCTGTCCGCCATGGCCGCTGGGGCAAAGCTCCGCAATGGCCGCGTCGTTCTCCTTTCTCTCGTTACCCTTCACCCCGTCCTAGCATCTCCTTGACCTCTTTACACTTTTCCTTTTTGTACAATTTCGCCGGAGGTCAAGCTGTTTGCTTGAAACGTCGTGGGCCACCGTCGCCGCGAACTGACTGTCACCGTTCGGTCGCGGCGGTGGGCGCGCCGATGGTCGCCGTCGTGCAGTAGACGAGGCTGCTGGGCGTGGTAGCGCGGGCAACGAGCAGCGCGCTCCGGCAACGAGGCGACCGTGCTGTTGGGCTGTTGGCCATGGAGAGTGGAGGTTGGAGACCACCGTACTTTGTTCGAAGGAGAAGACAGATAAGCAGCAGGGAAAGAAGAAGGCATCGTTTGGGCCATTGGATCGTCTTTGGATGGCTGAAAACACGCAACTGCTTAACTTACAGTTACAATAGCAACTGCACCTGATCCAGGTCCCCGAGGACCGAGTACTAGCTTGAGGGCAGGGGTGTTAGTGCAAAAACAACATGGAGATGAGGGCCGGCGGGAGGTATTTTGTAAAATTCGCGTCCCTCGTTCCCTGGTCATCGGATGCAGTTTTTTACGGCCCGGATCGCTTGTGTGCATGGTTTGCCAGATATAAGACGCGCACATTGCACCTAGGATAACGTTCTCTAGATTATTAGTTAGAGAAAAGAAGAAACGATATAGATTTACCACAATGCACGAATTTTTGGTATGGTATGTCCTTTTCATTTAAAACTACTCTTACGAAACAAGGATTTACGCTAAAGGATGTTGGGTTGGGTTAGTTACCCCAACCAACCTAACACTCAGGAGGCACCCTCAGTCCCCGAGTTCAAATCCTAGTGGGAGCGAATTTCGGTCGATGGTAATAAAAATCCCCTCCCTTGCGGAGCGGGGTTTTCGGTTTTTTTAGCGATCGGGAGGAATTTCATTCTTCTTAATGAAATACGGTAGAGGGGCGTCTCCCCTTCGATCGTTTTTTTTTTTGAAACCAGGATTTTGGGATTGAACCTAACACTCGGAGGCACCCCTCGGGTTTCGAGTTCAAATCCCGGTGGGAGTGAATTTCGGCCGAGGGTAATAAAATTCCCTCATTTGGCGGAGCCGTGGTTCGGTTTTTTCCGCGATCGGGGAAGAATCGCATTCTTCTTAATGAAATACGGTAGGGGCGTCTCCCCCTCCGATCACGTTTTTGAAACCGGGATTACGGGATTCGAATTTCGCCAAAAAACTCGCCCGGCTTTGGAGGGTCCAAAACATATTTAGTGTTTAAAATTTGAATATTCCCCACAATCTATCCGAAACTTCGACAAAAATTGATCGAAATCCGTCCATTACGGTTGGGACCGAATTTTGTCCCCAAATTGAATCCGAAAACCTTGTCTCAAACATTAGAAGTATGAAGGCGCCGTCTAGGCCGTCTCTGAAGGTGTCCACGTATCCTTCGTCCTTTACGTGCGTTAGATAGAAATTCCACGACTCAGATGAAATTGTGTTTCACACCTAGCGTCCTTGCATGCATGCAGTTCACTGAAGCCAACATCTTTGGATGCAAGTGGATGTATTGGATGGAACATCTTTACATGCAAGTGGGTCCATTCGATGAGACATAGAAAAAATGAACATATGCATGCATATGCCAACAAATGGTACTTGAACATGCATGCATCTCATCTTTAGTCCTTTGGGCCAATGTCGTAAATGTCCATGCATGCACAAGTACTCCCTCTGTGTGTTTTTACCGTCCACTTTTACCTCGCCCCCATGTGCGCCCTAGCAATAGTCCCAAATTTGTCCATAGCAAGGGCTTCTCTCAGAGGCTAAGAATTTATCGGAAGAATTTACGCATAGCTAAATCCCGTGTGATAGATTCCATGCATGCAAAGGTGTTCCGTAGGCTATATAATTTTTATGTTCTTACCATATAGATTTACTATGGCCATATACAGTCTGGATCCATCCATAGCAAGGGTTTCTCTCGCATGCTAAGAATTTACGGATAGCTAAAACACGTCTAATAAATTTTCAAACTTGCACTGGTGTTCTCTAGGCTATATATATTTTCCATGTTCTTATTATACAGATTTTATATGGCTATATTTTTTATGTTCTTATTATATAGATTTTATATGGCTATATGCACAGTAGATGAAGAACTACAGAGCACCTCAGAGCATCCTTGTATGCATGCGTCGGCTTAAGCAAGTGGATGAATTTGATGAAGCGTAGACTTAAGCAAGTGGATGGATTTGATGTAGCCGACGTCCTTACATGCATCACGTGCATGCATGGATAGGTTGAATCAAGTGGGCAAGTGCATGCATTTATTCAATAAGACTGTACCTTCGCATTGTAGAAAGTTACCATAGGAATTTACATTTGTCTTCCTTCTTTTGCATGGAATAAGAAAAGTTGTAACACCCTCGGTGTTACCACATAATCAACTTGCTAAAACATGTCATGAGCATCATGTTGTCTGTAATGCATGTGTGATGAAGTGTATACAAATGTTTTTTTATTTTACAAATTGATTACTCAAATGATTATTAAATAGATTTGATTTCATAAAGGAATAACCGGTTTCTATGTATGGATATATGTATGCGCTCATATGCATATATATACACGCATGCGCTGCACCTTGCATGCTGCCTTGCTTTTGAGCGCTGCTGCCGGCCAAAAATAGTGGTCGTGGCATGCAAAGTGCAAACCTGCTTGTATGCTGCTCCACTAGCCGGCCTCTGCACGTACGTCCTGTTGCATGTCGTTGTCTCAGCATGCCTGTTGCCACTAGCCCCGTCGTCGCTGTGGCCAGCGACCAGGTTCCCTGTGTTCGCCTGAGCACGTCCGCTAGCGCCATGTCTGTGCTCATGTCTGTTGGTTGCGCCATGGCGGGGACGGTGCCTAACTTTGCTTCTCTCTGTCGCCCCTGCAAAGTTTGGCATGTGTCGCTGCGAATCCAGCACCACCATGTACTAATCCTCTAGCTCTGCCCAGTCCCATCCGTCCATGCTCGAGCTCGACCCTGCTTCAATTTGGAGCCTTCCGTCATCGGTCACCGTCGAAAGTGGAGCCCGTCGGGTTGAACGGTTCCCTATAAAAGCTCTCGGTTCCTAGGCCTCATCAACCCACGCACCAAAAGGTAGCCATGGTAGTTGCCCGGGCCGACCACGGAAGCGCCCCCATCCGCGGGTCGCACGCGACCGAGGACCGGAGCCGCCGAGCCTCGGGCGCCACCTTTGCCGCTGCCGTTGTCGAGGTTGCCGCGGTCACCAATTGGGCCTCCCCGCCTTATGCCTTCCGCAGCTTTGCCGGCACGCTGCCGATTGAGCCGCTTTGAGTCGACGAAGCCGCACGCCGCGCGTCAACTCATCGTCGCGGCGCGGCCCGCGCGCCATCTGAACACCTCAATCGCTTGTCGCAGCCCTTGGCTGATGCCGCCATAGCCCGACGCGCCCCAAGTGCCGCAACCACCACTCGTTCCCAGGAGTTTCTCGCGACCGAAGCCGCGGCACGTCGCGACGCCACCACCTAAGCTAAAGCCCGCCGTCGAGGTTGCCGCAGTCATCGTGCTTGCTTTGCTCATTCCCCCTCCCTCCACGCGTACTCAAGCACTCCTTCTCCTCTCGCTCTCTGCCGCTCACACGCGCCAGAGTAGCCAAGCCGCGCTGCCATGGCCGCCGCTGCCGCCGTCGCGCGCCGCGTTTTTCCTCTCCCCATTTCTCTCTCTCTCTCCTTCTCATTCTCTCTGCTTTTTTCTCGGCGTGGACAGGCACGAAGGGCTGAGAGCCCGTGACTGGAGGATGAAAGGGATAAGCCTGGCCCATGAAAGAGTAGGAAATTGCTATGAAAACATAGAAAACGTATACAGTAGTTAAAAAAAGGAAGTAAATAATAGTAGAAAAATTCCAGACAACTTTCTAAATAAATTATGTTCCTAGATCATATTAAAGTAGGATTTACCAATGAATTGTCGATCGGTCATGTTTACCAAGTTACACCATCGTGGCATGCGCTGGTCCAATGTGGCATGCGCTAGGTGTCGAGGTTATTGATCGGTTTTCTTTACCAAATTACACCATCGTGTTACTCTTGCAATGAAATATTCTCCTTGGTAAAAATATTCTAGTGTTCAAGCCGAAATCCACAAAGTGGGACGATGGAGTAGTACTCTTTCAAAGCGACTAACAATGATAACATTGTTTTTGAAGGGTGAGAAGGATGACGGGGAAAAGTTAACCCTTGATGACCGGAGGCTCCACTGCGTCGGCTCTCATGGCCTGGCGTTGTGTCGCACTTTCGCCGCTCTCTATGTAGTGTGCCCCTCCTTTTTCTTGTACCCGTGCCTTCTCGTCCCTGTGCACGGACCCCCTCTTCTTCTTCTCGCTTTTTGACGCAGCCTCTTGCATGCCTCATTGTCGGCGAACCCATCCGTTTCCTCCTCTTTTTTCCCCACTTTGGTTCGCGCAGCAGAAGCGTGTCTGTCTCCTAACCCGTCGACGATTCTCCTCCACTCCGTCTTAAATTCTGGCATGTTGTACCACCACCTCAGTCCACACGACTATAAGATCCCACCTACGTGCCCATTCTCCATTCCTATCCCTGGATCTGAAGTAGAGCGTGCATGATCCTTTCTCTGTCAGCACTCGTGGTAGAGAAGCTCAGGAAGTAACCGAGTTAGAGAGAAAGAGCAATTGTAGGCAGCACTACGAGATCCAGCTGTTGCTCGAGGACCTTGAGTTGCAAGTTGGAGGTAGTTATGTAGCTTGAGAAGAGATCTGGTTTTCTACCAAGAAGCTCAAGACACCTTGGGTTAGTTTTGGTCTTAGGGTTCACAATGATCGAATTTCCACTCGATTGTTTCTAGCTTTATTGGTTTTACGCCATGTTCTGGATACTTATTATCTTATTGTTTCTTCATTGTCCCCGTCTATCTCGGTTGTTCAGCTTTGCTCTTAGCGGTGTTATCCCTAAGTCTGAGTGGTTTATTTTTGAAGTCGTGTAAGCCCTATGTGTAATTTCAGATCTATGAAATGTAATCACGTTTCTTCCCCTTTTGGTCCTCGACGGTTCTGTCATTCTTCCCTGTCGTTCCTATTACGAGCACATCACCCGCAGCGAAGCGCGGGCAGCAATGGCTAGTGGATCATGAAAGCCGGCTGCAATACACCCTATTAATCAATAGAATTTGCGAGTTTCGGCTCTCTCCCACTTCTCAAATTTGTTGGAGTAAATGATAAATTCAATCAAATAGAGCAATGAAAAAGCATCAAGAGGTAGCAAAACAGGGATGTGGCTTATTTACCTGCACTTACAAAATCCTCTGCATATACCACCATGCCTCCTCTTACACGGGAGCACACAAGCGTGCACCAATGGTGGTGTCTCCAGCTCGTACGGGTAAACCTCACCGAGGAACCGGTTCCGGCTCTGCTCACGCTCTACCTGCATCGTCCTGAGGTCGACGGAGAAGAGCCATGTCTCCTCGGCCGGCGTTAGCACAACATAGCCCGTGCCAGCCGTGACGATCTTCGCCGTGCCGCCGAAGTAGCACTCCTTGCGCCCCGGGAGCCCTCGGTCGCCTCCGGCAGGTGTAGACTTCTCTCCAGCTCCCACTCGCCGCCGGCGCCGCCATGGTTCACAAAGACCCTGAGCTCATCTCCCATGAGGCTGACCACCCGCAACCTGGAAGGGTACACCCTTCTGCCGTCGTCGACGAACATGAACGTTGATCGGTGGTGCGACTCCCTGATATGCTCTGGCAACCGGAAGTGCGAGAACACGCCGGCGTAACTCTCGCGGGATAGCACGGTGCCGTCGGCCTCGACGCCCCAGAAGATCGACCCCATAGCGCGCCCCGCGTAGTGCGCCGACTCGGCGCCACGGAGGTGGATGCGAGAGCAGGCGGCGCGCGACATGTCCCAGCCGTTCTTCCGCCGCCGGTCCGGCGAGCCGGCGGCGCGCGGTAGTTGTAGACGCGGGCCGTCACGGCGCTGACGCCGTCTGCCATCCCCTCGGCGGCGTCGTGGAGCACGCAGGTCACCTGTAGCCGAGGAAGGAGCCGAGGCAGCGGGAGTACTTGATGCCAGGGATCGGATGGATCCTGACGCAGCGCCTGGAGATGGGCTCGCAGACGACGAGGTCCGGGAAGAAGTCGCGGCGCTGGCTGGCGAGGAGCAGGAGGCTGCCGCGGCCGTCGACGAGCTTCCAGGGTCGGCCGCCGGGGTCGGTGGGGACAAAGTCGAGGGAGAAGTGGCGGGCGTCGATGGACGGCGACGCGGGGACGAACGCCACTCGGCCGCGCTGCGCAGTGGCCGGCTTCTTCGGATCCGGCGAGAAGGATGGATCCACGGCGTGGTAGTGGCCGATGCAGGTGACGAAGTCGTGGCGGTTACAACGGCGCAAGTATCCGCCGCAGATGGAGGCGACGACGGGGCGCCACCGCGTGCACACGGCGGCGGCTCGGACGACGGCATCGTGCGAGTCGAGGAGGCGGAAGATCCGATGCAGCAGATGGTCAGGGACGTCGTGCACCGTGGTCGGTGCCATCAGCGGCGGCGGTTGCGGCGACGGTGGCTTCTTGATTGGGCCGCCTCGTTTTTCGCTCGCAATCCAATAGGGACCGGTATTGAAGTCAGTTCTATTCCGGCAAGGACGCAAGGTGAGTATTCTTGTTTCTATTTGATGAAAATAGATATTAATTCTATATTCTTACAATGGCAGCACAATAACAAATTTTTGTGCTCAAATCTCAAATGCAATACAATAATTTTTTTTTTTGAGATTAATACAATAAATTTTTATGCTTAAATGAACGCACTAAATCATAACAATTGAGTAAAATGCATGAACCGCCATTGCACTTGTCAATATGTGTTTCAGTTTGGCCCTTGTACTAAACTTGCTCTCTATACACCCGATCTGTCACTACCATTAGAGATCTGTAACAATTTGCTAATTATGCATGATGCAAATTAATAAAATAGATCAGGATCATGCCCGTGCGTTGCTACGCGTGTTATACTGTTCACTTGACACTTCCGTTTAACAAGATTACATACTTCCAATAAAATTACAGACGACTTGTACTCACGATAGTTTTTTTTTTTTTTTTTTTTTGAGATTACAGACAACGCAGACGCTCAACACGCACGCACACTCATCCCTATATGAACACACGCACGCGAAAACCCTACCCCTATGAGCACCTTCGGAAGGACTGAGCCGGCAAATCTTGAAGTTCCGAAGTCACCACTGACGCCTCGCTATCGACGGGGACGTCGCCTACCACTTAATGCACAGCGCCGAAAAATCCTGAAATAAATCCAGAATAAAGTGTGACACCCAGGATTTGAACCCTGGGTGGGAGCCCCCCAACCAATGGCCTTTGCCATTGCACCGTGTTGTGTGAGGAAAGAAGAGAACAATATACCACAGTTATTGGCCTTAGATTTTATAGTTAATATGCTTATAATTTTAAAGCTACCTTTATTTCTCACCGGTTTAGATAATTATACTTTGTATGAGAGAAATACTTTCTTCGAACACGAGTTTGCTTGATCCCCATAATTCTCAACCTCTTAAAATAGATAGTGCATGTACCTAAAATTTTATTTGTTCAAATTCAAATATCGGGACTACCAAAATATTTACATATAGTATTAGTGATTCATAAATAATACTTTTTGATTTCAGAATGTTTGCATAGTATGGATACAAATTCAAATTCTTGAGCGGTAGTGAATCGGGGCATATGAAACATCGAGATGCAGTTTTGCTACATTCATCGCTCTCTCATTCTTGCTCCCAAAAATAATTATGGCATATGAAATCATTTAGTGGCATTAAGCTCTCGGCCCGCTTGAGGTGGAACATATGCCATAAAGCTTTCCAATTTTCTTGTTAGAGACATTGAATTTTTAATAGAACCAAATCGAATATATGGAGATTTGTTTAGTTTTTTTTCCTTATGTTTTCTTCTATAGTCTAATCATATTCCTTGCGTTCACTTGTGTCTATCAAATCTAAACTATAGTGTACCAAATATTTGATTAGTTCTTCTTCCTTATATTTTTCCTATCTAATGTGTTTTGTACCGTAGATTTTTTTTTCTAGACAGAATCTGATCGTACTCCCTAGCTCTGAAAACATGTAATCATAGGAAGCATGTGAGTCAAATGATACCATCTTTGACCAAGCTTATAGCAAAAAGTATTAGCATTTATGACTCGAGCAAATCTATACCTACTAATAAAGAGAGGAAATTTCTTGTCCACCTTTTTTTCCGTCTGCCTTCGGTCTGCCAAAAAATTTTCCGTCCGCTCCCGATGTCCAACTCGGCCTCGGCCAGACGCGCGGCCAGAAGCGTTGGCTGGATTGATCCATGGTGGGCGCCCGACACGGAGTCCCTCCACCTCTAATATATGTCGTGGGTGCTCGACACGGAGTCCTGGCCCTCTACTATACGTCGTCGTTGCCAGATACGGAACCCCTCCGCCTCTACATCGGTCTAACAGGCAGACACACAAACGGGAGTGGACAAGAATTTTTTCTCTTTATTAGTAGGTATAGATATAGATATATATTATTAGTAGATTATAAGTAGGTATAGATATAGATATATATTATTAGTAGGTATAGATATGTCTTGATTCGTTTTCCTGTTTCCGTACGTCTAAAACGGGAGAGAGGAGGTTTTTTGGAGTTCTTTTCCGAGACGCAGGGGCATGTGTGTGTGTGTTTTTTTGCGTATAAAAGAAAACACAGAACACCTATCTTTTTGCATGTTTTAGGTTTTTGCACTAGCTATGTCGCCCACGCTGCCGGTGGATCGTGGTGGCCGGGCGGACGCGGCGCGGAGCCCCGGCAGACACAACGGAGGCCGACGCCGAGGAGGCCATGGCGCAGCTGACCTTGGAGGACTCCGCGAGGACACGCGCGGAGGAGCTGGCCGTGACAATCGCGGCACCTCCGGGGTTCCTGTTCAGCGGCACCTACGGCCGCGCCGAGACCCGCAATAACGCAAGGTAGGGCGGCGCCCGCCGGTCGGGTCGTTGGCATACCTCGGCGGTGCGCGACCAGTCACGCAAAGGTACGGCCGGGCCCAGCAATGAGGCCTTCGCCGCCCCCAGCGCCGGCACCGGTTCAGGGCCCCGCACCCGCCGGGCGACCGGTCATGCATGTGATGAAGCCGCCGTCGCCCGCAGCAGCAGGGAGCACATCAAGCCAGCGCCTACGGCCGCGGCCGCACGTACCGCCGATTCAAGGGAAGGCGCCGGTGGATCAACTGGCGGCGCCTGGTGCAGGTAGCTTGCCTCCTCGCTGTGAAAGTTAGGGGAAACGTGATACCGTTCTGTGCTCACGGCCGTGTTATATAGGCCAGAAAACGCCCCGGCAAGGCATGTACATCATCTTGGATTACAAGCAAAGAAAGAAAGATTACAGGATCCAATCGGATCAATCTACAACAAGAAATCCTATACAAATATTCCATATCGCATGTAGTACATTCCATACAATACACGAAGCCTGGCCTGCACGTTTACTTCACCGTTTAACACCCTCCCTCAATCACAACGCTTCGTAAGGTTGAGATTGGTTCTGAAAAATTCTTAACTTATGAACTGGCAAAGCCTTGGTGAAGCCATCGGCAATTTGATCATTAGTGCCGATAAACTGAATCTTAAGTTGCTTGGCTGCCACCTGTTCTCTCACAAAGTGATAATCAATTTCAATATGCTTAGTTCTAGCATGGAAAACTGGATTTGTCGATAGATATGTGGCGCCCAGATTGTCACACCACAACTATGACGCCATTGGATGAGGAACCCCTAGTTCATCAAGCAACTTTTTACCCACATAATTTCTGCAGTAGCATTGGCCATTGACTTGTATTCAGCTTCTGTACTTGAGCGTGATATAGTGGCTTGCTTCCTTGCACACCATGAGATCAAGTTGGCTCCTAGATAGACAAAGCAAATCCTCCCCCGTCAAGCCGTCGTCATCATCTGGACATCCTGCCCAGTCAGCGTCCGAGAATGCACTGACCAAATTCGTCTTGGACTTACCAATGCGCAGCCCAAGACTTAGTGTCCCCTTAACATACCTCAAAATACGCTTTGACTGCTTCCCAATGTGTTGTAGTTGGACAATGCAAAAATTGACATACCTTATTAACTGTAAAGGAGAGATCTGGCCGAAGTTAATGTAAAGTATTGCAGAGCCCCAACTATACTTCTATATCTTGTGGAATCTTCTGATCCTAAAGGGTGACCACTAGTAACAGATAACTTTTCTGAGACAACCAGGGGTGTATTCACCGAATTGCACTTGCTCATATTTACTCTTTTCAATAGATCAGTTGCATACCGTTCCTGAGTCAAAAGAAGCTCACCATGTTTTCTTTTTACTTCAATGCCAGAAAATAGTGCAACTCACCAAGATCCTTAATTGCAAAGTCCCTTTTAAGATCATCAAGCAAAGCATATACTGCCTCCTGTGAAGAACTGCTGGCAACTATTATGTCATCAACATAAACCAACATATAAATAATATACTTGCCAGATCTGTAGAAGAATAGAGAAGTATCGGCTTTTGATGGTACAAAACCGAGTCTCTGCAATTTCTGACTCAAACGTTCATGCCATGCACGAGGAGCTTGCTTAAGCCCATAAAGAGCCTTGTCCAACTTACAAATATATCCCGGGTTTTTCTTATCAACATAACCCGGAGGTCTGTCTCATGTACACATCTTCCTCAAGTATACCATGCAAGAATGCATTTTGTACATCAAGCTGATGCAAGTGCCATCCCTGAGACACAGCTAACGACAAAACAAGACGAATTGTAGCTGCTTTAACAACAGGACTGAAAGTATCCTCATAATCAATACCATATCTTTGTTTAAACCCCTTTGCAACTAACCTTGCCTTGTATCTATCAATATTGCCATCAGCTTTTCTCTTAATTTTATAAACCCACTTGCAATCTATGATATTCTGTCCTTGCCGAGGAGGGACAAGATGCCATGTTTTATTTTTCATTAATGCAGAAACTTCCTCATCCATGGCTTGTTTCCACCGAGAATCAACTAAGGCATCATGAACATTTGTGGGTTCTTCACCAAAAGAAACAGCACCACCATACCTGATTGTTCCATCCGTGTACACTTTGGGCTTGCGAATGCCATGCTGCAACCTGGTGACCGGACGTGTAGGAGGTGATGCAGGCGCTATGGGTGAAGGAGACGACACAGATGGTGCCGGCGTAGAGGATCCTGGAGCTTCTATCGGCGCTGACAGCAGTGGAGCACCGGATCCCTGTGGTACTGAGCAAGCAGGCGAAATCGGCACAGAAGATCCGTGCCCCCCTGTCGTCGACTGCCGGGCTGTTCCCCGCTGAGGCGATACAGCGCCACCTGGAGCACGGAGAGCGGACGACGCGGGATCGTGCGACGTCGACAGGTGATCCGGCGCCTGATCCGAGGTAGATGCACCCTGCCGCGCCGTACGTAGATCAAGCCCGGGATCCACGCCTGTCGCAGCCGGGGAGGCAGGTTCAAATCTTTGCAAATTTTCTCCGTTTTGCTCTGAAATTTCTCCATGCTGTTGTACATCTGAAATCACAGTTTCTTCCACAAGATCATTAGTGGATTAGCACATGAAGAATCATAGTTTGTTTCTCCTCTATGATCGCGAGAAGGAAGAAGATGATCGGGTAAAAGCTCTATTTCAGATCGAAGTCTAGCACCAGCATTGGAATGTAAATTGGCAAACGGAAAAACATCTTCATCAAAGATAACATCCCGAGACACATAGACACGACCCGTGTTCACCTCAAGGCATTTGAAACCTTTATGCATAGGACTATAGCCAAGGAAGACACATTGCTTGGATCGGTACTGAAGCTTTTTTGTGTTATAGGGACGAAGATTGGGCCAGCAAGCACAGCCAAAGGTGCGAAGCATCGTGTAATCGGGTTGCTGAAGAAACAAGCGCTCAAGGGGTGACTGGTTATGGATAACTTTGCTAGGCATACGATTTATGAGATAGGTTGCTGTAATAAAGGCCTCATCCCAAAATTTGAGAGGCATTGATGCTTGAGCTAGCAAAGTTAAGCCAGTCTCTATAATATGGCGGTGCTTTTTTTGCTCGCAAAGACCGTTTCTTTGTTGATGCGCATATGGGCAGGAGACTTGGTGGACAATGCCAATGCGTTGGAAGAAGGGACCGAGTTTTTGATACTCCCCTCCCCAACTGTTTGAACAAGCAACAATCTTCTTATTAAACAGCGCCAACCATATTTTGAAAATCATGAAAGCACTTGAAAACTTCAGACTTATGCTTTAGCAAGTAAATCCATGTATACTTACTAAAATCATCAATAAAACTAACATAGAAATTGTTCCTGCCAACTGACATGGGAGCTGGCCCCAAACATCTGAGAAAATCAATTCTAGTGGACTCGATGACACACTAGACGACTTGGGATACGGTAACCGGTGACTCTTGCCTTGTTGACAGGCATCACATACCCTCCCTTTATTCGACTCTGGGAAAAACTCTAAAGAACTTTTATTGAGAATTTGGTGAACAATTGTCGACGTAGGATGACCTAGACGAGCATGCCACCGAGACTCCGAGACCTTGACGCTGTGGACGGCTTTATTTTGTGGTGTGGCTGTGGGCGTCAAGGGATATAGGCCGCCTCTACATCGGCCTTCATGCAGAACCATCTCTGTGTCCCGATCCTTAATAAGAAAACGATCAGGAAAGAATTCAATATAAACATTATTATCAGCAGTCAATCGATGAACAGAAGCTAAACTTTTGTTTGCTTGGGGTACATGAAGAATTTTATCAAGGACAAGATTGCGATCAGGAGTATGAAACAAACTGCGACCAACATGGCTAATTTTCATACCGATCCACTAGCAAAGTGTGGACTTGATCGTTCCCATGGTACTTGTCCCTCATGGAGAGTTTCTCATTTCGGCGGTGATATGGTCGGTTGCACCCGTGTCGACATACCAGTTGGTGTCAACACCATAAGAAGTAGCAGATGAAGCCGACTTGTTCCCCTTTGCTCCTGTCTTGACCACCGTGATTGACATTAGCATCAAATCGCTTGAAGCGCCGATGTGCGGGGATGGCCCTCCTTGCCACAGATCTGGCATATGAGCCCGGGCTCAAAGCTAGAGCCGCGTCACGCCCACGGCCTCCGTGAGCATTGAAGCCCCCACGACCGCGGCCACGTCCACCATTGTTGCCACCACCACGGTTTCCACATGCAAAGAAGCATTTGTGGAAGAGTTGGAGCCCTAAAACAGATCCATACGTTGCTCGAAGCTCGTCATCCGAGAGAAGAGCTCGATTACGCGTGATGGGTTCCACCCTTGCTGCAATGGCGACACACCGGATTGAACTCAAGATCGAGTCCCGCCAAGTATGTAGGAGATGATCTCCTCATCATCAAGCTTCTTTCCTGCGGACGCCATCTCGTCCGCGAGCATCTTCATCTTGGTGAAGTATTCGGTGACCATGGAGGTCCCCTTCTGAGTCGTTGCGAGCGCCATACGTGTGTTGATCACGCGCGCACGCGACTGAGCAGCGAAAGAGTTCTCGATCGCCGTCCACGCCCCGGCAGCAGTCTTGGTGAAGTTCCCAAGCTGGGACATGACCTCCTTGCCGATCGATGAAAGGATGAAGTTGAGGACCTGCTGGTCCTTGGCAAACCAATCCTTGTACTGTGGATTGGGAATCTTCTCGCCGGGCTTTTCCGTGGACTTGGCAATCTCCTTCGGTGGGATCATGGCGAGGCGTGGGTCGATGGTATGCGCCATCTACGCCCCGTTGATGGCCGACATGACTTGGGCCTTCGACATCTCGAAATTGCTCCGCCCTAGCTTTTCGGTCGGCGGATAGCCGATGGAGTGCATGGCAGGCGGCACGGAGGAGGAGGCCATCGCGATGAAGAAAGTACCAGAACTGGGATGCTCTGATTACCATGTGAAAGTTAGGGAAACGTGATGCCGTTCCAGGCTCACGGCTTCGTGTTATATAGGCCAGTAAAACGCCCCTGGCAAGGCATGTACATCATCTTGGATTACAAGCAAAGAAAGAAAGATTACAGGATCCAATCGGATCAATCTACAACAAGAAATCCTATACAAATATTCCATATCGCATGTAGTACATTCCATACAATACACGAAGCCTGGCCTGCACGTTTACTTCACCGTTTAACACTGCTTCGAGCAACGCGATGGTGTTCCCCGCGCGACCAAGGTACGGAACCGTCGGGGAGAGGTGCCAGGTGCGCGCCAACCATGTGCAAGTCGAGCTCGCCGACATTGATATCTACCAGTACGACGTAAGTATGCATGACCCCTATATATGGTCCTATTTCTTCTTTTTTTATGAATCATATGGCCCTATTTCTATCTCGATCGTATGCTATATCTCGATCGATCAAATCATAAGCCTTACACCAAGTTCGCCGGCATTCGTCGGCATCAACCCGAGGGATCGTGTGTTGCACCAGGGGGCCAGGGCCACCGCGGCCGCGAAAGTGCTTTATATATACGGTAACGGATTTCGTATCACCGGGTGCGATACGGATATAGGTGGGGCTTCATATCACCCGGTAGATCGACGATGACACTTCGCTTGTTCTATAGCTGTAGTATAAGTAGAAGAAGAGAAGAGATTAAAACCACACGGCAGCGGAACTCAAAGTGCCTAATCAAGAAGATCGATCGTATGCGGAGAAGCTTTCTGTGGAGAGGCGAGACTCCGGACAAACTGTATGGTGGCCACTCTTTTGGTCAATTGGCCTACCTCCCTGCCGACCAAAAAACAAAGATGGGCTTGAGTTCTCGATCTTGAACGATTCGGCCGAGCGCCGGCTGCCGTGGCTCGGGTTTCATTGGCGTCACAAAGATAGAGCATGGAACAAACTCGAACTTTTTTACGTGCGATAATAGAGACAGAGATCTATTTGCAACTTCGATAGTAGTATCAATAGGTGATGGAAGGACAACATTTTCTTGGACATCTTCATGGGCGAATGGAAGAGCCCCGAAGGCAATTGCTCCGAGTTTTTTCTAGATGGAAGGCAAAAGGAAAGAAAATTACGCTTGAAAAGGCTGTACAAGGAAACAAGTGGGTGGCGCACATCAGACCAGTCTCCACAGTAGAGGAACCACATGAATACATTGCTCTGTGGGAGGTCCAATCAGTTCTAATTGACCCCAACAGGGAAGACACAATTATTTGGCGATGAACTTCTAATGGTGAGTACACATCTAAAAGTGTGTATAACATTCAATTTGAAGGCTCGTATATGGCAATTTAAGGATAACACCCATCTAGAAGGCTGAACCAAAATGCAGATTCTTTGTATGGACTCTACTACATAGGAAAATTCTAACAGCTAACAATTTAATGAAACCGAATTGGCAACACGACCCATATGCAAATTATGCGGCATTGACCCGAAACTCCCACACATCTGTGCAAGGACTGCACCTTCACAGTTCCAATTTGGTCATACTTGAAAGGCTGGTTTGGGTCCATTTTAGATACAGTCAACATGACTGGTTCCATACATAAGGTTTGGCGAAGACGTGGCAAAAATCGAGATCAAACAGGAGAAAATTTGATGGCCTAATAATCTAGTTTTGGTGGAACATTTGGAAGGAGAGAAATAGAAGAACTTTCCAGGACAAAAAGTTTGCAACCAAGGGAAGTCACCTATTTATGCAAGGAGGAATTCGAGCAATTTTATTGGGCTTCAAGACCAAATAGAGAGATCAACGATTAGTAAGGGAGCGTTTATTTTCTCTGTAAATGTTTTCTTTCTTTTGTCTTTGTTTCCGGTAGTAGCAATAGATAGTTGAGAGTGGTAGTGGTAGACGCCCTGGTTGGGTTGTAATCTCTCTGTTTCTTCCTTTTTAATTTCTATCGTCTAATAAAAATCGGCAAAAGATTTTTGCCGCCCTTTGAAAAAGCCACACGGCAGCTTTCTTCATTTTTTATATATGTCTTTATTTCACAGGTGTCAATCACTCCCGAATCGACCTCACGCGCAAGAAACAGATGGATCTTCAACGAGCTCGTTAACTTTTACAAGCAACACTTGGGCGAGCGCCTTCCTGCTTATGATGGAAAAAGCCTATTCACGGCAGGCAGCCCATTGCCATTCAAAGCCAAAGAGTTTGTTCTCAGGCTAACAAACCCCGAGAGAGCAAACCAAGGGTATGTTTGAAACTTGGAACCCTTACCACAACATGCATCCAAGCAAGTTCTATGCATTCACTACTCCAATATAGGTGTTTATGTGTGTGCCAATTAGTTAATCCTTCGACTGACACGACTTGCAGCGAGAAAAAGTACAAGGTGACAATCAAGCATGCTACAGATATTGATATGGACAGCCTCAAAATGTACTTGGATGGCATGAGTCGAGATCGGCCACAAAAACACTATCCAGGCTCTTGATATCGCTCTGAGAGAATCCCCAACTGCTAGGTATTATATATTGCATATATTCATTCATGCACTCATGCACATGCATTTCGTATATCTTCTTCTGTCTGTTCAAATTACAAGTCATCCAAATTTTCTTAGAGAGTCAGAGCATCTCATAAAGTTAGAATGACTTATAATTTGGGACCAAGAGAGTATGTGATAGCACGGACATGTGTATATTTCACCCGAGTTATTCATTCCGACATCATATAATTCTTGTATTTATTTACTTTATTTCCGGTGGCAGGTATACATCGATATCAAGATCGTTTTTCTCACCACATGCATTTGGAGATGGTGAGCCTCTAGGAAATGGTGTGGAATGCTGGAGGGGTTACTACCAAAGCCTACGCCCCCTACACAGATGGGGTTGTCTCTTAATATAGGTAGAGTTGTGGTATATTGTAACTTTTACATTAACCTGCTGCTTGTCAACCTTTGACATGAATTACCTTTTAAAAATGCTTGCTTCCGAATTAGAAAGATCAATTCCCATATGTCGCCTTCTCTATACCTTTATTATATCAAATATAGATAGGGTTGCACCGGCTAGTTTTTGTTACAATGCTAAATGTTAGTCTACTTACTATATATAAATAATTACACAAAAATAAGATCTTGGTGCATAAGTACAACAAAGTATATATTTGAACTCCAAAGTATATAGTTTATATTTAGTTGAAGTATTTGGATTTATAACTACTAATTCGACTAAAGTTTCAATTCCTTTCACTACCAACTATGTGAAGTATTTTATACACATTAAAATCAGCATCATTCTGAATAAATCAACAATGTGATGTATACCAACCTATCAGATAAAAATTTACCCTATATATATATATATATATATATATATATGTGTGTGTGTGTGTGTGTGTGTGTGTGTGTGTGTGTGTGTGTGTGGCAGTCATAATTTGTAGCATACCATTTTTCTTTTGTTTTGCTGTCTGCTAGAACATTAGGTTTTTATTTTAATTTGAGTTATAACACATCTTCTTCAATGTTCAATCTTTACCTTTGACGAGATCTATATTTCTTCTTTCTCGCAGATGTTTCTACAACTGCATTTTACAAGGCTCAACCTGTTATGGACTTTGCAATGGAGTATCTAAATCTAAACTTTCGTGATACTTCAAAGCGTTTGTCTGATCACGATCGCATAAAAGTATATATAGACCATATGCACAGAGCCTTTACCTTGCCGTACCCCTCATTTAAGTTAGTTTTCTGTTTAATTATCTCACCTTTTTTTTTTTTTTTTGCATCACAGCTAAAGAAAGCACTTAAGGGGGTCCGGGTTGCAACCAATCATAGACATGATATATCCATTCGTTACAAGATCACGGGGATAACCTCAGCTCCATTGAATGATTTGACGTATCTATTCTACTATATATATTTTGTTGATTCAAGTTATGCAATCACATTATATATATATATCGTTAAATATTTCATTTTGTGTATATATACAGGTTTGATCAAGATGGCACAAGTGTATCAGTTGTGCAGTACTTCAAACAACAATATAACTACTCTTTTAAAATACACTCACTGGCCATGTCTTCAAGCTGGCAATCCTAGCAGGCAGATGTATTTACCTATAGAGGTTGCACATTTAAGCTTTTTTTTTTTTTGCCATTTTGATTACTCTCACCTTTTTTTTTGGACAACTATTATTTTTATTATGAGTAATTTTATCACAACCTCCAAGATTTATTGATATATTCACATGTTATTATAACTTCATACTCAGGTTTGCAGCATAGTTGAGGGACAACGCTACTCTAGGAAGCTAAATGAGAATCAAGTGAGAAAAATCCTAAAGTTGGCCTGTGAGCGACCAGCAGAGAGGGAGAATAGAACTTTGAAGGTGAACATGGTCACCAAGCCTAGCTATCTGTGACTTCACTTTGTAGTTTGTACCTTTTTGTATATAATTTTTTTTTGTTCACGTCATTTATGTTTGATTTATTTAATAATAAAGTGAATATATGTTGTGTGCATCTCAGGTATTTAGTAGTAGCAACTCTGACAAATCATATGCAGAAGAATTTGGTCTCAAGGTGAAGAACCAACTTGCCTTGGTTGATGCTCGAGTGCTCCCAGCTCCTAGGGTAAATGTGTTTCTTCGTTTCGAGTACTAAAGAACATCAAGCACTTTTTCAGTTATTATATATCTACTAACAATTAACCAATACTTTTTAGCTTAAATACCATGACTCAGGAAGAAAAAAGTTTTGCGAACCATCCATGGGTCAGTGGAACATGATTAACAAGGTATCATGTCTTGTTCTTCTAATCTCCATCTCTTCTAGCTCCCTTCACATAACTAGTATATTGCCCGTGCTAACGCTTACGGTGACATTTAGGACAATACAAATTAAACAACCAAAAATGTTGTAAATACTTTGGTGATTTTGAAAGAAAAGAATAAAAACATGATTCACCTATTGCATGTATAGAACAAAGAAGAATGGAAATAAATGTAATTAGCTGACTGTTACTAAAAAAGAGACTACCAATGCAATCTTTTAAAAGAACCACCATGCATTTGAATGAAGGGGATAAAAAGAAGCATCCTCTATCCACCATCCAGGTCTGCAGACAGCCCACTCGTCCGTTGTCGCCTGCGGCCTGCTGATGCATTTAAATCATCAATAAAATTCTAAGCTGTGACATGAAAGGAAAGCTCCAATGCATTCTTTCATTAACAATGATAAAGGACAAATAATTTGCTAAACTAATCCAAAACTCACTGCTTATTTAAGTTTAGTTAATTTTCTCAATGAAAATGCAGTAACATGAATAATCATGCCATAATCAGACTTACTTTAAACACCAAATCATGTCAACACAGGATGCAGACAGATCAATGCACTTGAGTAAAAAAAATTCAGTACCAGAGCATAAGATTTCTTATTCCTAAGACCTGATATTGGATATAGTCATAGAATAAAAAAAAAAAAAAAGTGATCTAATTGCTCTGGTTTTTATACATGTCCATGGTCATAGAAATGCAAGAAGGACGAATAGATGTTAGGGGAGCTCGAATACAGTGAGTAATGGTGAGATCTTCATAATTGGAGGCAATTACTTACTGAATCAGCTATCCTATACTATCCAATTGAGACAAGTCAGGCACATCAAATAAGTCCATCAGCAACAGTAATAGCCTTCTCATTTTTCTTGACAACTGACTCGTCGGGCACATCCAATTGAGAGATCAACTCAACAAATGCAAGTTGGCAGCCATCCTAAAATGAAAGAAATGTTAGAACAATGGAAATCAAATAAGCACAAAAAAATTGCAGCCGACCAATTTGATTAGGTATGAATACCTGGCTCCTCAGCATGAAAGCAATGCCTGCAAAGTTGCATTCAAATATCTCCTTGGGTGACACCAGCAGTCAAACTCAACATGAAGTCGAGCGGCAACCGACAAGATTGGCATGGAGAGGGCATAAACTTTTGAAATATTATGGCCAAAGAAAAGACTTTCCATCATCGCCAAGTCTGATCTTTACCTCTGTGTCATGTCTAATTTGCTTAACTTGAGCAGGCAAGTGACTCCAGATGAAATAACAAGCTAGAAAAACAAAGTGAAATCAAACACAAGCTTGATATAACTACCTGATAGATTTCCTTTTTAGCTTAACCAATTTTCTGTCTGTGCAATATTTCAATCTCTTATAGCCCAAACTGAGAACAAATTCTACTCATCACTAACTGGCTAACTTCTTAGACAGACAGATCTATCAAATTGAATTATCTGCTAGATCAGTTCTACTTCCAGCTTAACATACATGTGCAACAAGTTATTTTTTAAAACATCTGGAACTGTGGTCACCATAATTTTTTCGGCATAAATGTGCAAATATTTTGAAACTGCATCATGTGACTTTGTTCCTGTACACTGTATGTCAAATACTTTTAAGTATTTCAATGTTAATTATCACTGGAAACTCTGAAGAACTATAATGCATACCCTCAAAAGTCAAGCAGAAAAGGTGCCAGACATATAAGACATCTTAGTAAATCAAAACAGATTTCTACCTTATGATCTTACAAATACACATACTCAGCATGGCTTCACCCTTAATAGCATTATCTTCTCACTGTGTATGTCTCGACCGTAGTTGTCAAAGCTGCAAAAATAAATCGACCAAATCAGCTTCATTTCATAGTTGTCAAAGCTGGAAAGGAAAAAAAATGCATTGATCGGATGAAGCAAAAATAAATGCATTGATCGGATGAAGCAAAAACAAATCAATAGCATGGCTGCACGGGCAAGTGATGCACGCATTATCATCATTGTCGACCGGCTGCCGACCGCCGAGCGGATCCGTCACCTACGCACGCATGCGCACAGGCAGATCAACTTGCAGTGGCAGATCAACGATGATGCATGTGCGTGCGGTGGCGCTCTAGACGACGATCAGACGTTTGATCTTGCCGCGTGCCACCCGGCCCATCCGTCACTGTGCGCATGCAGATCAACACGCGTGCGGTAGCGCTCTAGACGACAATCTGCTACTGGCCGACGTGATGACCGTGATGGATGAACTTACCGCTGCACGCCGCCGCACGCCCACGAGACACGAAGGACCGCGAGATGAGATTGATGGCGGTTTCCTCGTCGTGAAAAACCAAATCAAGCCATCGCCCTCTTCTACTCCTCCCCTGTGCTTGCGCAGCAGCGCGGCACGTTGAGGCCGATCCTGATAAAGGGCCACGAGCGCCCGCTCACGTTCCTGCGCTACAACCGCGATGGGGACCTGCTCTTCTCGTGCGCCAAGGGCCGCACCCCCCGACGGTGCGCTACGCTGACAACTGCACCGTGTGGACCTGCAACGTCTCCCGCGACTCGGCGCGCCTCATCATCGGATCCGCCGACCAGACCGCCAAGCTCGGGAGGTGAGCACGGGAAGGAGTTCTTCACTCTCCTTTTCGCCGAGATCGCCTTGCAGGCAAGCGTCGTGGCCCGTGATGGACCAAGAGATTGGCATGCTGTCACGGAGGAGGAGGCGGCGGCGGCATCCGCTCTGTGGATTTCGTATTGACAGCGGTGATGTGTTTTTTAAGTTTTGTTTATTGCGGTGATGACGATTCGAACGCTGCTCGCGTGAGGGGTAGTTGCTCGCGTGAGGAGGACGCGGCGGCGGGAGGATGAGGGTGTCCGACCCGCATCAAACTTTCGATCCCAGCCCTCCAATCGGGGATGACGTTGTTTTTAGGTGGGCCGTTGATTTCGTGGAGCCCTCCAATCGTGCCATTATAGTATAGATTTGGAAAAAGTCCACATAACCTCCCCCAATTATCACACAAGTTCACTTTTCCTCCCTCAACTCCAAAACCGGACAAATCGCCTCCCTCAACTTTTCAAACCATGCATTTTTCCTCCTCGAGCGGTTTTGAGGGCGGTTTTGCTACAGTAACAGCGGGTTTGGTACAGTAAGCATGGTTTGCTACAGTACCAGCACCTTTGCCTTTTCTTTTTTTAAAAATTTTGGTTGAATCTTTGAAAAAAACATAGTAAATCATAGAAAAATCATAAAAATAAAAATCCGATTTTGTTGGACTCCACATGAGTAGATCTACAAAGTGAGTATATAATATGATATGCTTTAGTACAAAGTTTTTTGCTATGAAAGTTTTGTCTTTTTTTCTTTTTCATTTATTTGGTGAATCTTTGAAAAATCATAGAAAATCATAAAAAAATCATAAAATAGAAAATCTAATTTTGTTAGACTCCACATGAGTAGATCTACACAAAGTGAATATTTAATATGATATGCTTTAGTACAAAAGTTCTACACGGTGAATATATAATTAATTAAAATAATTCGTAGCTGCAGCTTCTATAATTATTTTGTTGAACTAAAGTATACCATATTATATGTTCCTTTGTGTAGATCTACTCATGTGGAGTCTAAAAAAAATTAGATTTTCTATTTTAAATTTTTTCTGTGATTTACTATGATTTTTTAAAGATTCATCGGATTTTTTAAAAAAAAAGGAAAAGGCAAAGGTGATGGTATCAGAAGAAACCATGGTTATTGTACCAAACCCGCGTTTCTAAGCAGCAAACTGCCATCAAAAACCGCCGAGGGAGGAAAAAAATGCATGGTTTGAAAAGTTGAGGGAGGCGATTTGTCCGGTTTTGGAGTTGAGGGAGGAAAAGTGAACTCAAGGATAGTTGGGGGAGGAATGTGGACTTTTTCCTATAGATTTTCTATGGGCCCGTTTGGCACCGCTCGTGCAGCAGCTTCACGAGCGGCTTCACAGCTTCGTCCGCCAAACGGCCAGCTCCCTCGTCAGCTTCCTGGTCAGCTCCCCTGAAATTGCGCTGAGAGAAGGACGGGCGCGGCGTGAAGCTGCCAGATCACAGCTCCCTCCCGCTCGCTCTCTCAAAAAGTCCATATTGCCCCTCGGTTTACCCCGAAATTACAGGATATTGCCATCCGTGTCCTCGCTCCTCTCCCCGCGTCGTAGCGGCGCCGCCGCCGCCGCTAAGAGCTCCTCCAATCCGCTGCCGGATCCAGCGCCGGGGATCCGCCTGCTCCCCGCCGCATCCAGGGCCGGGGGTGCGCTGACGCTATGCCTCCAGTCCGCCGCCGCCGCCGCTGTGCCTCCAGTCCGCCGCCGCCATGGTTACGCCCTCGCCGGAGCACGAGGTCGGAAGTGGAGCACAAGACGATCTCCTCTCATCGACGACTCCCATCTCCGCTCTGCTCGCTCAAGTTGGAGGAGGTCCGTCAGCCGGAGTTTCTTGGCCCGGCGTGGTTCATGGCGGCGCGCCTCCCATCGGCGGATCCTGCCCGCCGGATCTTGGCCCGGCGCGGGTCGCGGTGTCCCCTCGGCCGGCGGCGCGGACTGGCCTGGCGCCCCTCGTCGGGACTGGCTGGTACGGCGGCGGTTGACCAGGAGCAGCAGCTTGCCCTCCCCGGGACGTGGAGGAGGAGGTGGTGGACGGCGACGAGTAGCTCGCCGGCTGCCCCGACGCCGGACGTTCGTCAAGTGAGTGAGATTTCCGCTGCATTTGTCGCGTTGGCGTGGGCGCTCTAGTTCTTGGCTTCTGACGCCTGTGTTCACCTCTATCCTCCTGCCCATTTCCAGTAGCTCGATGCAGGAGGCCATTGGCGCCCAGTACATGCAGAGGCATCTGCCCAAGCTGGAGCCGTTTCTGCGCAGAGTCGTAAGCACTTCTCCTCTCATAGCTGTTTTGCACACACCATTAAGCTAGCTTCCTGCAGTGTCATCTGGCAGAATTCTGATGGTCATTCGTGTTCACAAATCAGGTGCAGGAGGAGGTGCATAATGTTCTTATCCGACACATCGATTCCGCAAACAGGTTAGCCTCTAAACACTGAATTGCTAAGCTTCTCCATTAGCGTTTGACGTTCAGACTGCCTTGTCCTCTTGGAATACATTCATGCTAGTAGCAGCTAGTTTCTCAGAGCTATGGAAGGCCTTACATGCTCTATAATTCCATATTGCCATACACTTACCACTTACCAGGCAGGGTTTATATTGAGCACAAGTGCTCACAATGGCTAGAACAGCATACGAATACTGGAGTATACAGTTTACAGTTTTAGTTGATGTAGCAGCTAGTAGCCTAGTACTTCTCTAATTTGTTACTCATTATGCTGCTATGATTCCTCGAATAAGTGCTTTTATCTTCTGTAATCATACTGTTAGTATCAATGTGTGGTCACTGCAGGTATGAACCTATCTTTTTTCTCTCTTGATAATTTTTCGGTTCGTATCATTCTTGAAATAACTCGCTACTGCCATGAGAAATAATTGTACATGTTCTGAATTTATGAGATATACAACATGCTACTATTTTTAATGCTACTCACAATGCTTCTATTCTTGTTCATTTGCATTGTACGAGAGAGGATGTCGATCGCTATTCATGCCTAGCAATTGTGCCGTTAGTACAAGCCCAAAGCCCCCTCTTGTGTATGGCTGTTGCCATCTTTCCAGCGCTGTAGTGCTTGGTCCATAAATGGGGCGCACACACTCAATCAACTTGGTTGTACATGATCATTACAGTTAGACCTCTGTACCTGAACTGATCAAGTACATAACAATCAAATTTACCTTACCGGTGCATGTTATCTGAACTCTTATTCTCTGAATCTTGCAGCTCTCAGCTCATATTCAGCGGAGTCGGGTTTGCAAACGAAGAGGCCCGTGGAGATCATCGCCCCACCATAACCTATCGTGTGGTACAGGCAACCACATCGATGACTGCTGACACTGTGACTCGGATTGGCACAGCAACTGCTGTGTTCTTGTTTGCTATTTTTCCTTGTCACAACAGCTTGGCTTCAAAATGTTCTGTAAGTGCCATATTCTGTGACATTTCTGTAAGTGCCATAAGAAATGCAAGGTTCTGTAACATGAGTTTTGTAAGTGACATGTTCTGTAAGTGCCATTAGTCTGTTGATGGGAACGTGGGTCTGAATGTCTGATGATGGGAGCCATGGTTTCTTGATGGGAACCTGGCTGAACGTGAGTCTGAATGTCTGAACGTGAGTCTGTTGATGGGAACCTGGCTGAACGTGAGTCTGTTGATGTCTGATGAACGTCGTACCTACAGGATGCGTGGGCTTTCCTGCCCAGACGTGTGGATAGGGGCATGTTGGACAAACACAATTGAAAAGTTGGTGGTGAAGAGGGTGGTGAAGCTGCTTTTACCAAACACAATTATCAAAACAGCTCCACTTAATTAAGAAAGTTGGTGGTGAAGCTGTCATGTCAAAAAACAGCTTGCTTTGTGAAGCTAAGCTGTTCCAAACAGGCCCTATATATTGTTCATGTTACTTGGTTTAGTTGATTATTTGGTTGGTAACTGATCGATGACGTGTAATACCTAGTTTTGTCAACAAATGAAATAGTTATTATTATGTAATGAATGAACTGCATATAGATTATATAATCCTGGAATATTTGGTGACATTTCAGAGAGTCGTTAACGGAGGATCTATCAATAATTGGGCATGTCTATCTTTTTTTACCTCTCATTTGCAACTAAATGACATTCGGAGGTTTTGTGATGATCTTGTCAGAATGTGCAATAATATCGGCATGGTAAGTTTATCTCTAGATGGCTTCTCACACCATCAAATATGGTGGTTAACAGTATTTGACTGTTTTGTGTGTAGAAAATGAATGCCAGACCATGTGTAGAAATCAAGAGAGCACACCAAAACAATTTAGAAGCCGAAATCAGAGATATCCATTTGCGTTCTGCACAAGTGCTTGCTCAACATGGTCCAAAAAGGGAAACAACTTGAGTTACTCATCATAATTTTGCCAGATATGAGTGGCTTTTACGGTAAGTTGTTCAAATGGGTCTTCAAGCTGAATGGTCTTGGACCTTTTAAATTAATTTTTATTTTATTTTCAGATTATAGCTGTAAATTGTAATTTCATGAATTTTACCTGATGTGTAGGAAGGATAAAACGATTGTGTGAAACTGAGCTTGGTTTAATCACTCAGTGTTGTGCACCTAATAATTTAAGCAAAGCAGGAAAACAATATCTTGAGAATCTTTCCCTGAAAATCAACGTAAAGGTAGGATGAAGCTTTTTTAAGTGTTTGAAGATACTCTGAACAAGAGAATATCCTCTTTAAAATCAGGTTGAAAGAACAGTGACAGCATTGCATTTTCCAATTAGGTTGGTGGGAGGAACACAGTGCTTGAAGATGCTCTCAATAAGAGAATACGACTTCTGACAGATTGTGCTACAATAATCTTTGGAGCTGATGTTACCCACCCGTCTCCTGGGGAAAGTTCATCTCCATCTATTGCAGCAGTATGGATTCTCTCTGAGCTTGACATTTTTCTTAGTATTACTTGCTAAGTTTTCATTTGGACAGACGTGACGCTAATTGAATGCATTTGTATTTGATGGTTGTAGAATCTTGTTCTTAATTCGTTCTGTTTCAAAGTTAACCCCCTTTTTAGTATATTTCTTCGTGGACAGATCTTATCTAGCTTAGAAACATGAGTTTGCATACTTGAGTAGATTCTTCCAAACTTCGCTTTAAATATTTTCAAATTCATATCCACTTAGGTTGTTGCATCCATGGACTGGCCACAAGTTACAAAGTACAGAGCCTTGCTAGATTCACAAGATCGTAGGGTCGAAATTATAAATGGTCTTTATACTGAAGTGAGAGATCCACAGAAGGGCAATGTTAGCGGTGGAATGATAAGGTTAGTTATTAAGACAATTTAATTAGTATATTTTTTTTTTTTATAGAAGTACTAATTAACATTTATGTGTATTGCAGAGATTTGCTCTTGGAATTCTACAAGTTAAATAACAAAATCAAGCCTTCGAGGATTATATTCTATCGGTATATATGCAATGATAATTTCATACCAATATTACTTGTCTTTTATTGTTTGATACCGATATGGCAGACATCTCCCCATTTTTTGCAGTGATGGTGTTAGTGAGGGGCAGTTCAGCCAAGTCTTGCTTTATGAAATAGATGCGATTCGGAAGGTCTTTTCACCCTCTTTAGCCAGCAGCAATCTACATCTTTTGAATTTAGTTTAATGGCTATTTGATTTGATATGCATGTTATCTGTGATGGTTCTGCTAGGCATGTAAAAGTTTAGAGGATGGATACCTCCCAAAAATCACATTTGTTGTTGTGCAAAAGCGGCATCATACCCGCCTGTTTCCTGAAAACCATCAAGCACGAGATCAGACAGACGGGAGTTATTCTCAAAACAAAAAAGACAGACGGGAGTGGAAACATCCTGCCTGGTATGCAAGTCGATCACTTAGCTAATTAAGCAGCAGTTACTATTTGTTGTTCATGATTATCTTTGGATACCAATTCTGGTTTTGAACCTATTTTGATGTTTGCAGTAAACTCTAAAATCTGTCCTGTCCTCAGGAACTGTTGTCGATACAAGCATCTGCCACCCCAGCGAGTTCGATTTTTACCTCTGTAGCCATTCTGGTATTCAGGTAAACTGCCTGTGAATTCTCCTCATTATTACTGTATACATTGATAAAGATCCTTCTGTAGTAAAAATTTGCACAAGATTGAGATATTGCTTTATTTCTTCGCCTTGGACGGGGAACAAGCCGCCCAGCACATTACCATGTTCTTTTCGACGAAAATGGTTTCAGTGCTGATGAACTGCAAACCTTGACTTATAACCTCTGCTACACGTAAGCTCCATTGACGATTTTTCATCAGTTTGCATAAAATGTATGGTACCAATTTACCATGGTTTGACCTTTTAATGTCATCGTGCTCTTTCATATATATCGCAGCTATGCCCGGTGCACTCGTTCAGTCTCTATAGGTGAGCAACTAGAGCTAGTGCATTTAACATTTACAAAATTGTTTTATTTTACAGATAATTACACTACGGCTGATGTTTGTTCACCAGTCAAATTTCTCTTCATTTTTCATGTTTTTCTTCTCTTTTGCTTAAAAAATTTGGCCTGCTTATTTTGGTATTGTATAACAGTTCCTCCGGTATACCTCGCACACCTGGCTGCGTTCCGTGCCCGTTACTACATGGAGGACGACGGTTCTGATCAGGACTCATCATCTCTGACGCATGATCAAGCTGTCCCAGTGAAGCAACTCCCCAAGATCAAGGAAGACGTTCAGAAGTTCATGTTCTTTTGCTAAAAGCTACAAGTGTGTGGGCAGGATATCTAGTCTAGCTGTGTCAGAATTGGGCCAGCCTTGGATGGCTAGGAGGGCCCAAACTGGCCGCGGCTATTCCGATCTCCACCTCTTCCGTCTTCGTCACTATTTCGTCATCAAGTTAAGGATTATCTTAGGACTTTTTGGTGTGTGCAAAGGGGATATTCCAATCATATAAGGAAGACCCTTATTAGGAAATAAATAAATATTGCTTGTAAAAGGTATTCCAATCGTATAAGGAAACCTTATAGAGATTGCTTAGATTACAAGTCCCATTTAGTCGGGCTATATAAGCAAGGGTATGTAATCTCTTTGGGGACAAGCAATAAAGAAATAGTTCGTGTCTATCTCTCTCTCCCACCTCAACCGCCGCCGCCTCCACCCTTGTAGCGCCGCCGCCGCCAAGCCGCTCCCCCTACCGCCGCCATCACCGCCGTCATCCCCCGAAGTTCGCCGATGGCGTGTCACGCCGCCGGTCCAATCTAAGCGGGTTTGTGACAAGCTGCGAATTCCGTGTTCAGTTCCGTTTTCTTTTGAGTCCGGTCGAGTGAGTCGAGGAGGATTATATCCGTTCCCAATCCTCTCCTCAACTAGCCCAGCTCAAGATCTTCTCCGTTTAAATTTGGGGCAATTATTTATATGGCCCTCCACGAAAGTTCACGCGTGTATCTCTATGGCCCTATTTTTTTTAAAGTTAGCTCTATGGCCCGAAAAAATTTGTGTTAGCTCTATGGCCTTCCGTTGCCTTTTGGCACTTTGACGGTGTTAAGTCTTGGGGAAAAGACCATTATACCTTTTGATTAAAAAAATAAAGGTTTTATTTCTTTCTTTTTAAATCTGGACATATATATTGCACACATTACACATATTTTGACATAATCAAGGTGCTGGGCCTCGAACACCAGCCGCTCGTACTCGTTGAGCAGCGTGTTGTGCCGCCCGCCGCAACCCGCGCTCACGTCAAGGCTGAACCACGACATGGCGTCCTCGGCGAGCTTTGACGTGGGAAGGACGGCAGGATCAGTGCGCTGACTAGAGTATTTTTGCACAGCGCGCTATAGAATAACCTAAACATGCGTGTCTGTATCTAAATCTCTACTGTAACCTGTCGCATGTGATGCTGTGCATGATCGCAAAAACGTACTGTAGCTTGGTAAATACGGAGTACTAGTAACGATCGATTTTGTGGTTGTGTACTGGTGTCCCAAACGAAGCTGTCGCGTTGTGAATCTGTGAGTCACTCGGCAGCAGTGTTTTCCAGGGACCTATCCACGCAAGGAATAAAACGCCGCCATAGGATATTAGGATCCGCTGGAAGGCCCGCTGCGTCAGTTTTTTTTCGCAAAATCGGAGCGCTCGGTTCAGTCGAGGGATAGGCAGGGGGTATTTTAGTCATTCTTCCCCTCCAACAGTAGTAACCCTAACAGACTTCCCTACCAAATCTAACGGAAGGCCATAGAGATAACCAAAATATTTCTCAGGGCCATATAGCTAACTTCAAGAAAAAAAAGGCCATAGAGATCAATACTAACTTTTGAGAGGGTCATATAGATAATTCTCTCTTTAAATTTCCCAATTCTAGTTTCTGGATCCTTGTGTTCTTCGCGGAACATAACATCCTAGTCCCCAAAAAGCAAACATCTGGCGTGGCATATTTTGAATGATTGATTCTTATTCAGGACTATCTTGTCTATCTAGAAAAATATATGTCTTTGATGTTTGGCGCTTGCCATACTGTATTAGTGATTGATTATTTTATTACAAAAATTTAGGATTAATTCACACTAATCTCTACAACATAAAAAAGAACGAAAGTAAAACTGCCTAACGACGCGACAATTTTTAGTTTGCCTGGCCACCTGCCTCTCTGCATGGGATCTCCCCCGCACTCACCTATTTTTAGAAAGCCGCAATCACCACCGATCATGACTAAAAATAGCAGCACCCCACGCGACAAACAAATGCCACGCATGCACCTCACCAATTAAAAAATGGAAAGAATTAAAATTAAAAAAAAGGAAATCAAAATGAAAAAAAGGAAACTTCGTTTAGCCCTCCGCACCCGACACATGCCGCAAACAACAGCACGTCAGCCTGTCGTGTCGGCTCTCCCAATCTGCCCCATTGCGCGGCACACCCGCTCCCCACGCTGCCGTCGTGCGCCGCAATTGCCATCGCCTGTGGTCATCGCCATTGCCGCGTGCGCGCACGCGACCTGTGAATTTGGGGGCAACCCTAAGCCGACGTAGTTCGAGGTCCGAGAGAGAGGAGCAGGCGTTGTTCCACCTTCCACCCTCCGACGCCGCTGCTCCACCCGGCGGCGACGATGCGGACGCCTTCTTCAAGATCCCGTCCAGCCTGGTTCACGGCGAGTGCACGACGGTGTTCTCTCACGGTCAATTGTATGTTGCGATGTCTAGAGCCACGTCAGAAGCGAATATCAAGATCCTCGCACTCCTCCGCCTCGATGCAGGGGCGCATGGGAAGAGGAGGCCAAAAAGTTGAAGAAAAATACTAGAAAGAATGACATCGGGAAAAATAAAAAGAATGCACCAAGTAAAAAAGTAAGGATAAAAAGGCGCCGGCCAGTTGATGGAATTTTCACGAAGAATATTGTATGGAAGGAGGTTCTAATACAATAGGCGAGATAATACAAAGATTACTAATACTTACAATGCAATTTTAATTCAATTTATATTGTACAAATATTATTTAACTAACGCCATATTTGTTGATATTCCTAGGTACTTATAAATGGTTTGTCGACTCTACACAGAGGTGTTATATGCACAATACATGAATGTAAAATCATATGTATATGTTATATTCTCGATCTGTATATGCACCTTCATTGTGTTACTTTCGCAAAAAACTTACCTTGGTTGAATTACAGAAAAGTCCATAAAATAGAGTTTACAAACCCGCTGAAATTCATGATTGATTGTGTTACTTTTCACAAAATTTGTTTGAATTAAATATCACTTTAATATCATTGTTTAATTTTATAATATTGCTATTTTATCATGCGATCTATTTTTTTATATAAAATTTAGTTATTCCGTCGGGCATTTAACTTTTTTTTTTGAAAAGACGATTAGGAAAATTTAGTGGTTGTAAAGTACTTGCCAGACTGTATTCTGGCACACGCGCAAACGCTGACCCATGGGACCATCTCATCAGCGAGACAAAGGAAAGGAGTACTCTGCTCTCTCTCTCTCTTACGTGGGCAAGATCGCTGGGCTCTCGCCGCAGGACTGATTACTGGACCGGCCCATATACAGGGAGAGGAGGAACGCGGGGTGCTGACCTGCCGAGCCCAGGAAGTGAGGAAACGGAGGACGACGGGCCCAAAACAAGGTTGTGTTCGGATGAAAACAGAATTAGGTTTTCTATTTTCAGAAACTTGACGAAAAAGTTTATATAAACGATTTATTTTTCTAGAGCAAAGCATTCCGAGCAACCCAGATAAACCATGCGGCAGAATGGATGCATTCAAGAAATATATGTATCCTATAATCCAATGATTTTTTCAAAGGAAATTAGAATAAATAAAGATGCTATTATCTATATATATATCTTCTGCCAGCTAGTGTACCAACGGCTACTGCAGCGACACGTAGAGCCGCTGAACGTCCCACCATTTGCGCGCGAGAGCCAAGCGCGTACGCCGTCTACATCACGCACTTCGCGCCGCAGCAGGCCGGCCACCGCCGCACGCCGCTCTTCACGCGCGCACACCGATCGATCCAGAGTAGAGTAGGGTGGGTGAGGGTGACCACACACCGGAGCCTGGCCGGCTGGGAGGGATGTCGACGTCGTGGCTTATCCCGTTCCTGTACCCGCCGCCGGCGTCGGTGTACGTGGCGGCCATGTCGGCGGTGTCGCTCGTATCCATGGCCAACGCGGGCCTCGCCGAGCTCCGCGGCAACCACATGGCCTACTCCAAGTTCTGGCACGTCGCCGTGGCCGCGGTGGGTGGTGCTGCCGCCGGCGGGAACACCAACAACAAGCAGCGCGGCGCGAAGCTCTTGAGAAGCCGCGACGGGATGCTGCTGGCCTACGCCCCGGCGCTCCTCGCCGCCGCCGCGTCCTTCGCCGTGCCAGGCGCCGTCGATGGCGCGCGCGCCCAGATCCTCAGCGCCGCGCTCGCCGCCCACTTCCTCAAACGGGTTCTCGAGGTAGGTACCCCCTACCTGGATTTCATCTTTTGATCTCCTTCCTCAATTCTTTGTCTTCCGAGGATCCATCGGTGCAGAGCAGCTCAACATCTATCCGTCATGTCCTCTTCATCTCGATCTCTCTCATGTGGTCATGCCAGGTGCTGTTCGTGCACCGGTACAGCGGGAGCATGCCGCTGGCCACGGCGGCGACCATCTCGTGCAGCTACCTGGTGAGCACGGCGACCATGATCTACGCGCAGCACCTGAGCCACGACCTCCCGGACCCCGCCGTGGACCTGCTGTACCCGGGCGTGCTCGTCTTCGCCGTCGGCCTCGCCGGCAACTTCTACCACCACTACCTCCCTCTCGACGCTGAGAGCAGGCGGCGGCGACGACAAGGGGTACAAGATCCCTACAGGCGGCCTGTTCGGGCTCGTCACCTGCCCGCACTACCTCTTCGAGATCCTTGGGTTCTTCGGGTTCGCCATGATCGCCCAGACGCTGTACGCGCTCGCCGTCGCCACCGGGACGGCGGCTTACCTCGCCGGACGGAGCTGCGCCACCAGGAGATGGTACCAGTCCAAGTTCGACGAGTTCCCGGACAGGATCAAAGCGTTGCTGCCGTATGTGTTGTAGTGAGCTCCTTGTAGAATGAATGAGTGTACACAGAATCATTTACTACCTGTCAACAAATTCTTGGGTGGAAACCTGTCGAGCTCTGTACCTATGCTGGCGAACTCTGCTCTTCTTTCTTTGACGCCTCACTCTTATCGTCCACACATTCTCTATCCTAATTTAACATGAAACCATGCAAGTTTCTAATCTACACCTAGCAGCATTCAAATCCAAGTTTCAAACGTCCACATAATCTCAATCGAAATTCAACATAGAACCGTGTTTTTAATCTAAAGCTAGCACAATCCAATTAAATCTAAGATGCATGAGATCATGTTTCGAACAAAGTCCAATACTAAGGCCTATTAGAACAAATGACATGATCATGCATTATATGAATCTCCGAGCCACAAGTCCGAAAGTGACCACGCAATAAACTATACTCCGTACGATTTGTTGCAACAATAGGACATATTTGTTAGTTTTATATCCCTGTTTGGTTAGTAGGGACTAGGGATCACTCAATTTTAGTTCTATTTAATCCCTAAATTGTCAAACCAAACAACTAATCATCAAAATTTTAGTCTCATTTAGTTCATAGTCGATTAGCCTCTTAAGAGGTGCTAATTAGGATTAGTAGTCCAAATTTCTAGCCCATTTAGTCTCTACGTACGCAGTTTTGGTTTTGCAGCCACACGCGTTGCCTCGCCATGCGGGCATTTTGCCACAATGGTTTGGCTATTGTTTGGTTCATGCATAAGTTGGGGTAAGGACTTGCCTCTATCCGGCCGACCTAGTATATCCAAGGTTCTTGGTCCCGGTGCTTCGACTCACGGGGCTTGGTGTAGTGATGCTCCAAAATCGTTTGGGTGGTCTCGGTGTTGAAAAACATAAAACACAAGCATAACAATTAAAGCCACAACGACGTTCCTACATGGGTTAGCTCCATCGAGGGGGTGGATGGGTTTTGCGATGTATACGAACATGCATACGCCTAGGGTTAGAGAGGGTGGGAGACCTAATCTAGGGTTAGCCACACATAAGCGTATACCCGTATGGTGGTCGATGTTGACAAACATAAAACACAAGCATAACAATTAAACCAACAACGACGTTCCTACGTGGGTTAGCTCCATCGAGGGGATGGATGGGTTCGCGATGTATATGAACATGCATACGCCTAGGGTTAGAGAGGGTGGGAGACCTAATCTAGGGTTAGCGTAGTTTATACCCGTATGGTGGGCATACGTATGTATGTAGAGACACGTATACTAGGGCATGTGCCAAAGGAAACACACACAAGTATACGGCTAGGTTAGAGGGGTTAGCCATGCGTAGGTGCAATTTGGTAGGTACATATGTATATGTATGCTTATGTATATGTCAACAAGCACTCGTTATTTATGTGTATACATATACACGTATACCTATCAAGCAGATATATCTAGCATGTGAACAAGCCGTGAGAGTACATTCAAGTAGTCACGTGACGTGAGGATGTACACACATACACGAATATACGATTGCATGGTGTGGCTAGCGAAAAAAGGGTAAACTAGGGTTTACGTGATCTATAGAGCATGATAAAATATAAATAGAAGAAACAACTACTAGAATTTAGATGGGCACCCAATAATGGAACAAGGACATGAATAATTAGGGTATGATTTCAGAATAATTATGGAACTAGAATGGAGGGATTTGGAGTTGGAATGGAGGAGATATGAATTTCCAAAGTTTAAAGAATTTATAAATGGATTAAACTTTGGAAATAATTTCTGGAATTTTGAGTAAAGGAAATGATGTGGAGTTTTGTGGGAAAGATCTTGGGTGTACCAAGTTTATTTAGAAATTTTCTGAGAATTTTTCTAGACTTGGAAAATGGGTTTTCAAGCTCCCGTGTACACTTCCTTGGGTGTACATAGCGTTTTTGAGCTGGCTGAGCGTGGGGTCCAGCCAGCAGTGTTGGCCGGGCGGTGTGCTGTGAGCCGATCTCCTTTCCTTTGGTTCACGTGGACCGAGTCCATTTAGAGGGAGGAGTAACTACTTCCTATGACGCTTGTCCTCCGTTTTCGCCCAATCGAGCGAAGCAGAGAGGGGAGGAGAGACGGGCGGCGCCGACGGTGATCTCCCGGCGGCTGTGCCGTGTACCGACGACGTTGGTGGTGGTGGATGGCTGGGCTGAGAAAAACTGGGCGGCGGTGTGGCTTTCGCGTCGCCGGCGGCGGGATTAGGCAGATGACTGGTGGGGTGCGGTGCGGTGGCAAGCCCTGCGCCGGTGGTGGCTCTGGGGGCTGGATGGGCGAGTGGGATGCGGCATGGCTGGTGGTGGTGACGGATTGGGCGGCGGCACAGGGCAAGTTGGTGGTGGCTAGCAGCAGGGTGGAGCAGCAGACGCGGCCACGGCGAGGCGCGAGCGTGGCATGGCATTCTGGAGCCGCGGCGAGGTGACTACGGTAAGATGGGCAAAGAAGCAGGGAAGGTGGTGGAGCTCCAGCGCAACCAAGCGCGGCGGCGAGCGAATGGCGAGCGTGGTCGCGGCGTCTTCGTCCTCGACGCAGCGTCGAGCTGGGTGGAGTGGCGGCGGCGAGCTGCAGTTTGCCGACGGTGGCGCGACGGAGGCAGGGTCGCAATGCACCCTTGCAGGCCTCGGTATCGGAGGAAGGAGCCTCGCCGGAGATATTTTCCGGCGTCCATGGGTGAGCTGTCCATGGAGCAGGGCATGGCGAACGAGCAGGAGGGCAGGGCGTGCTGGGCTTGAGCTGGCGGTGGCGAGGTGGTTGGGATGGGTCATGGCAGCGACGCTATTGATGTCGCGCGTCGTGACTCGTAGATAGTTGCAGATTAGGTGTCAAGAGTTTCACCAAGATTAAACTTTTTCCCTTCTCTCTCCTTTGTGGACTTTTTTGGTGATGTAGAATATTTATTTAATGTGCATTTAAACGCCTATAAAACCTCCATTGAGACTGATCGATCTTACACTTGCAACAACAATAATAAGAATTACGCTAACCCCCAACCGCCACCCACACAACACTATTCTTCGAGTGTACTTTTACTAGCACACGCCCCCTGTACAAGAGTGCCGCCTCTTTAAGGCAGAGGCTGCGGTCCATCGACAGGTGTAGTCGCAAGCGAGAAAGCGCGCTTGGTTTCCTTTTTTTTTTTTTTTTTTGCTAATATATATAGGCGAGGAGACCGAGAAAGCACAGCGTACGCGAACAAGCGAGATCGAGTGAACCGCTGAGTCGATCGTTCTCACGCCCGAGGCGAGATGGATCGCTGGCGGCGGGGGTACGCGTAGGCGCCGCTGACGGACAGCCCGGCCATTTGCCCGAATAAGCTCTGGTGTCAGCGCGATCATCGGGCCCGGGAGCAAGACGTAGCGTGTGGCCGCGCCATCGAGGGAGGAGGAGCTGGGGTGAGCCCGACAGGCGCTGCCTTGAGCCGCATTTCGCCGCCAGATCATGATCGTAGCCTGGCTTTCGGCGCCCGGTGGACCTGCCGTATTTGGGTCGAGGCTGTATTGCCTTTCGTCGCCACTCCACGCCTGCAGTCGTCCGTGTACGTATGTCCTTCATTGCTCACTCCTGTCAGGTTCCGCAGTTTTCAGGGCATCACAAAGTCGGCGTCAATTCCCTCTTTGTGCTAGTCTTTTTGTGAACTACTACGGAATGCTTTCGCTGTGGATAGGGGCATAGGCCCGGGAGTGTTTAATTGTACCAACTACGGACAAAAGCCTAAAGCCTAGTAGAAACTGTAAATCAATCCTTCCAAGAGGCTATTGGACCACGGATAAATCAGACTACAATTTAGTCCCCTGGTCTTCGTCTTTAGTAATTGAGATCAAAGTTGTGTTTTGGGAGACTGTATCATTTGTCCCTAAACGACATTCTTTTACCAAATCGGAAGGAGTATATAATTACCGATAGTGTTTTTTCGGGAAGCGAGAAGATAAATATAGATGGAGGGAGTATGTCGTTGTGTTCTTTGTTCCAGATCCTTGATTAGAGAGAGAATCCACCACAACCACAATGGCTGCAGGTGTTAAATGAGTTGGAAAAGGATGCCAGGCCGAAGTGGGTGCGGACAGAGGTGAACATGGATGACCACGTCCTTGTCCCTGACCTGGACCCCACTGCCACGTCGGCCGACCCGGACAAGGCCCTGGAGGACTACGTGTCATCCCTGTCGACGCGGCCCATGGACCTCTCCCGCCCGCTTTGGGAGGCCCACGTGCTGGACTTCCCCACCACCGAGGCAGCCGCCGCGGTCGCGCTCCCGCATGCACCACTCGCTCGGCGACGGCGTCTCGATGCTGTCCCTCTTCATGGCCTGCACTCGCACCGCCGCCGACCCGAGCGAGCTCCCTTCCTCCCGCAGGCGCGACGCTCGGGCCCCGTCTACGCGGTGCGGCCGACGTGAGCGTCGGCCGCGGGCTCCCTCGATGCGCTGGCGGCGCTCGCCGCGTGGCTCCTGTCCTTACTCGTGCTGGCGTGCCACACCGTGGTGGACGTGGTCTGCTTCTTCGCGACGGCGGTGTCGCTGCTGGGCGACGCGCCCACGGTGCTCAAGGGCAAGGAGGGCACCGAGTTCCAGCCCAGGCGCTTCGTGAACTGCACGCTCAGCCTGGACGATATCAAGTACGTCAAGAATGCAATGGGTTGCGTAAGTGCTCGTCTTCGTCGTTCCAATGGCTACACATCACTGTTTCTTTATTTTTTTTGTTTCACAACACATAATTGATTTGTCGTGGTTCGGTATACTTTTTCAGACCGTAAATGATGTTCTTCTTGGGATAACCTCTAGCGCTCTATCGCGATACTATTTCCGGAGAATAGGTGAAACGGAATGCATTTCGTAGTGCATGATAGATTCATCAGATTTCCGTGGGCCATTTGCAACGGATAACTGACGCGCCGAAACCGCCGAAACCAAAATGTTCAGGTGAAAGCGACAATAAGAGCATCACGGTGCGGTCTGCTGTTTACGTCAACATACGGGCAACGCCCGGCATACATGTGAGCTTTCTACCACGTCCTATTTATTTATTTATTTGATCACAGTAGTGGGGAACTCCACTTGTTTTGTTGCTCACGGTTTCCATTATTGTGCTTGTTCCATGCATGGTACTCGATCGTAGGCATTGGCAAGCATGATGGAGTCCAGCAAGATGGGGAAACAAGCTGGGCTACATGCTAATCCCCTTCCACCTGGCCAAGCACGATGACCCCATCGAGTACGTCCGGACGGCGACCAAGGTCGCGCGCAGGAAGAAGAGCTCCATGGAGTCGGTCTTCACCTTCTGGAGCGGCTACATGGTTCTCAAGCTTTTCGGCATCAAGGTGCATCAAGGTGCGCTGGGTTTCCTTTCGTATCTCCATCCGGCGCCACTGCCGGTGCCGGTTTTTTAGTTTCAAGTTAAGAGAAAACGGAATGTTTAAGTTACACGACCTTTGCCACAGCCGGTGCCGTGACAGAGTCAGGGGAGAACTGATCATTCATGCCGTGTCAGAGTTTGTGATCTTGATTCTTCACCGCATCCTGATACCTGACAGAGTATGCAAACGAGAATCTGTTGTGCAGGCAGCAGCTGCGCTCTGCTACGGCTCACTACCAAACTGGACATTTCGTGAGAGGGGCGAATTTTCATGAGAGTGGAAAAATAAACTCTCACGAAACTAATATTTTCATGAGAGTGATGCAAATCCCGCCACGGAAACTTGTTTTCGTGAGAGTACTCCACGTACCATCATGAAAATCACCTCTTTTCGTGAAGGTTTACTCTCACGGAACTACCAAACTCTCACGAATTTCATTCGTGAAGGTTTACACTCACGAAATGTCATAACAATCAGTTATGAAAACACCAATGGAAACCGGTGCCCTTCCTCTCACGAAATGATTTCATGATGGTGAACTCTCACTAAAACACATCAACTCTCACGAATTAATTTCATGACGGTGAGCTCTCATGAAATACCCCTCCTCTCACGAAATGATTTCATGATGGTGAACTCTCACGAAATACAACTAAAAACCGCCATGAAAATACCGATGCAAATCTGGTGGCAACGCGTTATTCTCATGAGAGTGGCCGTCACGGAGAACTCTCATGAAAATAATCTGTGGCGATGAACTCTCATGAAAATGTGTATTTCGTGAGTCTAATACCGTGAGAGGTGATGCGTGACGGGGTACTCTCACGCATTGTTTTCGTGAGAGTAAAACCGTTTTTCGTGACTTTTTTGCACTCTCACGAAATGTCCAGTTTCTGGTAGTGCGCTTGTACACACACCACCCTGTCCTTCTCCAGCATGGTCGGGCCGACGGAACAGGTGCAGTTCTGCGGCAACCCCATTGTCTACATTGCAGCCGGCACCTACGGGCTCCCACATGTAAGATTAAGGTCCCAGGAAGCATATCCAGCGTTCATTCAATTATTGTTTTATACGTACGACAGCGCTCTTCTTTTTCTCCCTGTATCTGAATCTGAATCTGAAGAACATGCAGTGGCAAGTTATAATCGTGTCGTGTGGTCTGGATGCCTGTGTGTGTGCAGGCGCTCAATGTGCTTTACCAGAGTTACATGAACTCCGTGAACCTAGTCCTGTCAGTAGATGAAGCACAGTTTCCTGATAGCCATCAGCTCCTTGACGACTTTGCCGAGTCCCTCAAGCTCATTCGGAAGGCAGCTTCAAAAAACCTGCAGGGGATCCAGAGATAGATATATGATACACAAGCGTGTATACATATATATATACTACGCATAAGCAGAATTGTCAAACATTCTTGCCGTGCTGCAGGTGTATGAGCAGTACAGTAATGATCAGCTAACGATGATATCATAGGCGATAACAGATATATCAGCACTGGACAAAAGAAATAAACATAGATCTGCGTGAAGTTCTAGCCTCTCCCTTTTTGCCTGTGTGCGTGCGCGCATTTGAGATCTCGTCGCTGGCCGCCACAAACTTTTTTTTCCCCTCAAATACGCAAAAGAATCGTGTATCATTGTATTAAATAGAAGAGTTTTGATTTTATAACGTCACTACTACATTAAATCTTTTTCGTTATGGTTCTTTTTATTTAGTGTGGCGGTTTTACAACCGCCCAGCAGCCAAAGGTCACTGTTCATACATCCATTAACCGTGGACGGTTTTTGGTGGAGCCGGAATGTCACGATTAATCTATGGTGGTTTTTTTGTTATAAAACCGCCCACGATTATCGTGTAAAGAAGGGAAACCCAGATCCCAAAGCCAAACGGGCCTTGATCCGGGCCTGCCGGAGTTAGGGTTTCGATTGGAGGGAGCATCGCCGCCACCGCCCGGGCACCACTATCGTCGGATCCGTCTAGGCTGGGGCGGATCCCGCCTCCACGTGCACCGGGCGAGCTTGGGAGAGAGGAGATCGAGCCCCTCCTCGCCGGATCTCGACCGCGAGGAAGGGCGCCGTCGGCCCTTAGAAGGGGAGGAAGAGCCGCCAGCCCTAGACACGCCCCACCCGCCCCGCGCGGCTGCCACCGCATCGCTGATTGGACGCGCCCGTCATGCGCGCTGCCAGGCCCGATCGTGTGACCCCACTGGCCAGCGCCCGCCGCGGCGCAACAACCAGCCATGCCGCCTCTTGGTCCCCCCCGTAGCGCGGCTGCCGCCTGCCACCTTTAAAGGGAGCCGCGAGGGTGCACGCCTACTACCCCCGGGAAAGAGAGAGCGGTGGGGGAGTTGGGCTAGGATACAAGGGCTAGGATACAAGCGCCGAAAGTGAGGGATTTGGAGGGATGGAAGTTGGCGTTGCGCCGCCATTGAGAGGGAGAAGGAGGGTTGAGGTATGGAAGGAGTGGAGTGAGAGTTAGGGTTTGGGTGCTAGTCGGTATATATACAAGTAACCCAATAATGTTCTTTTTGCGGGCTTAAATGGGCCAATTTAATCGTGGCGGTTATTTGATGATTAACCATGGCGCTTATTTAATATAAACCACCACGGTTAATGACTATTAACCTTGGAGGTTATATTAAAAAATGTCCATGGTTAATCTATTAATCGTGGTGGTTTTTTTCCCCGATTTGGCTTGCTTGGTTGGCCTCCATTAACCGTGGCAGTTTTTAATTAAGCGCCATGGTTAAAATAAACAAGTTCCTTGTAAAAGATTTAATGTAGTAGTGCGTGTAATTTGTAAAGTATCATATGTTTCCTTTTCATTTGGGAGATTGTATGTGTAAACCTACCCCGACTATATAAAGGCGGGTAGGGACCTTCCTTGTTTTTCACCTCATCTCAGAGGATGCAAGTTTTATGCCATACCGGTGGCTGAACCTATCTAACTCTTGTGTCTGATCTTCCGCCTTCTTGATATTGGTCCCGCTCATGCCTTGACAAATCTAGCATCGTGGGTCTTTTGTCGGTGAACTGCCGAGCACATTTAGTCGGCGGTTGGCGCACCAAGTGGGGTTGTGCGCTCGGATCTATATTGATCAAGATGGTTAGCATCAGCGACCTCGCTTCCTCCTCCGTCTCGGCCTTGCCATCATGGTTGGCATAATGATGCGCTTTAACACCCGGGGAAGCGAGGAGGTTCTAGATCTCACGCTAGTCATGCTCATCCCATCGGCACCGGCCATTGTGGTTTTCATTTGGTTCCAATACTGGCACCCACAATCACACCGAGTTTGACATCGGCGCCGACACTGACCTCGTCATGGACCTCTTCAAAGAATCGCCCCGAGCCAGCACCCATCACGCCAGCTTCACTAGATTCGACACCGACCTTGCCGACCTCGTAGCTGGATGACAACGTCATCGGGTCTCCCGAAAGCAGATCCTTACATGGTCCTTTCGTTCCACGCTACCCACACGCTCTCTCATGCAATGGGACATGCCGAGGAGCAACCCCTAGGACCACATGATC
Source organism: Hyparrhenia diplandra (assembly GCA_015847255.1). Classification (NCBI taxonomy): domain Eukaryota; kingdom Viridiplantae; phylum Streptophyta; class Magnoliopsida; order Poales; family Poaceae; genus Hyparrhenia; species Hyparrhenia diplandra. The sequence goes on from JADLZK010000965.1 coordinate 65,753, forward strand.
AACTACCACGGGTGGCGGAACCAGGGCCTCCTCCAATGCATCGCCATTACCGAGGATGCCCTAGACTCATCTTGACCAGAAGAGGCTCCTGCGCCCATCGAGATCCGATGCGGTCGCTTTCCGACCTTGAGCTCACACCGCCACCCGGCCTACGACGACGTACGTCGGTATCCTAGGAAGGCCACAGCTGACTACAACAGATCCCACCAAGGCTGCCTGGTTCTACCAGGGCAGCAGAGCATCCCCAACCAACCTTATCATGATTTTCACTGAGACTCGGTACATATGTCATCATCATCACCTCCATACGGGAGGGGCGTGTGGTGCACGGGCGGTCCCCTTCCCGGATCTAATCGACAAGGGGACTACATCGACAATCCGGTGGCGGCCGAACAACCTCTCCATCACTACTACCACGGCTGATTTTACACAACGTTTGCAAAATGTTTTACGTGACGGTTATTTAAAAACCGCCACCATTAATAGGTGGCCGGCAGCCCGCCTCCCCTGCTAGGGCAAAACCGCCATGATTAATTCCTATTAACCGTGGTAGGCGGTTTTTTAACAAAAACCGCCACGCGGAAAAGTTTGGGCTATATAACCAGCCCCACCCCTCTTCTTCCCCGTGGGACTCCTCCATTTTTTTAGGGTTTTGAGCTCCAAAACCCTAAAAACGCCATTTTGGGGGGGGTGGGGAGGTTTTGCCCTTGGATTTGTTGAAGTTTGGCACTTTGCAAGAGGGGTATTCTTCCTCCCCTCTCCCTCAAGCTCCTCCCTTTTGCTTGTTTTGATGAATTTGAGATCTAGATTCAATATGTTGGTGCTTTCTACTCGCTCATTTGCTCATTTTGATGAATCTCTTACGTAGATTCAATATGTTGGTGCTTCTTACTCTCCTCTACCCCAATTCCTCCCTTTTGCACTTAACTCTCTCTTTTGATGAATCCTATATCCCCAATTCCTCTCTCATCTCTCTTACGCTATGGTTTTGTTGGTAGTAGGCTAGTCATGGCGCTAGGCGGGGATTGGATGTCTGAGGTTGAGGATAAGTCCGTCTTTCATTGATGATGTGCGAAGAAAGTTTATGCCCGTTGCGTAGAAGCATCGAATCAGCTAGGGTTTGGAAGAAATGGTTTGCCCGTGCCATCATTGCAAGCACATGTTCTTACATAAGGATGATGAGGTGATGGAGCACTTGATACTGATATGGTTTCATCGAGGGGAGCCGAGGTCACCGTGTGGAAGTATCATGGCGAAAAAGAACCGAGTCTTGCGGCCGGTTCATCTAGAGGATCCTCGTCGACGACATCGACAACAACGGTGGTGGATGAAGGACGACAACAACCCCCACCATCAGCTGGAGAAGCATTTGATAATCGTGATTACATCACGGTAAATGATCTGCTTGAAGACTTGCCAGAAGACAATGGAGGTGGAGATGATGGTGAGCAGTCAGTAGTAGATGAGATGTCACCCGAGGATGCTGAGCTTTCGAGGATATTGCTAACCTTAAAGATGAAGATGACGTGTTGTTTGGCAATCCAAGGTGGCTCGAGAATTTTAGACAGATGAAGCGGCGACAATTGATCCGCTCTACAATGATGACGACAAATATCCGAAGGATTGCACGGTGCTACGTTTTAACCTAGTTGATCTTTGAAGGCTCTCCACGGGTGGTCGGACACCGGCTTCAATGACTTATTACGGGTCCTTGGTGACCCTATTTTACCAGAGGGAAGGTTCCCGCCAATACCTATTGGGCGAAGAAGTTGATTCGTCCTATGGCGATGAAGCTTAGAAAGTTTCATGCATGCCCTAACCATTGTATTCTATACCGCCATAGTTAACCAAGCGATTAAGCGTGACCCTAGCTTCGCGTGGCGGTTGAAAAAATCACCACGGAAATCTAAAAAAACCGCCACGAAGTTCAGGCGAGTAGTAGTGCATCGCCGTCATTTGTGAGCACCTAGAGAACGATGCCGGCGTCACCACGGCTCAAAGGGGGGAGCGTGGTACATCGCCGACCTCTCTTGAGATCCTATGCGGGGATGCCGAACCGGGCCGATCAACTCTCACATGCCAAGGCCCGGCTGGCCTCTTCGGCCTTGTCAATAATGCCAGCACCAAACGAGTAGTAGCATCGCGTGACCTCTTTAATGACCAGCTCGGCGATAGATGGTGCGAGGACTCCCCAAACAGCTTCACCATCAACATGGTCCACCTCGAGCTACTCCCGACAACACCCTTGCCTCCATATTGGAAGGGCATGAGAACGCCGAGGTCCGAAGATCCTCGACCACCACACTAGAAAGGAAAGGCAACACTTCTTTGTGTTGCAAGAACACTCCATTTTTTGCAATAGAGCAAAATCTATTGCAGTCCCAAAATAAAGTATTGTGCAAACCAATTGCAACCGCAGTAGTGGCAACGTGTCGCAACCAAATTTTTGTGTTGCAATTTTGTCCTATAGCAACACTTTTTGGTCCTACAACAGGGGAAAACCATGTAGTGATTCTTGTTTAAAGCTTTCATGTAATTTACTTTCCCGCTTGTACTTGCTGAGTTCGACATGAACTAACACCCTATTGTATATACTTGTTATAACAAAAAAGGTTGCGAAGATGTTGAAGATATTTGGGACTAAAATCTAGAAGATATTCCTGGATGCTAAGCGCATGTGCTATCGTCGACCTTCCTGCGGAGGGCTTATTTATTCTTTCTAGAATTCTTGAGAATAATATTGTGTTGTTCCGCTGAAACTCTGATGAAAGTTGTAATAATATCAATAATTATTTATTCATTTCATACTGTCTTTGTGTACCATTGATGATGTACATGTGGAAATGATCCTAGTACACATATGATGTGCATTCCATTCTACCTACACAAAATTAGATGTGACAATAGAGACCCCCACTCAAGACATCTCACATCATAGCAATACAATTCACAGAGAATCATGACATAGGTATTACGCCCTATAACACCCCGGCCCAGGGCTTAATAGGATTAATAGGAAACTCATACTGACAAGTTCCAACCTCTTTTCGGAAGTGCATGGTTTGTGAGGGCAGTCTATGTGGAAATTGCCTCATGTAAGCGGGCCTGACCTCGGGGTAATTGGGATAACTGCCAACAGCACCCCACCCGATCGCGGGCGTGTTGCGCGCTCCACGCTGTGCAGTTATACATAAAAAAATGTGCAACGAATATGGAATTATTTAATTTCTTGGTATGCAATATATTTTCCTCTGTGTGTGATTTTTGTCTTTATTTTCTTGGTAAATTTCTTCCCACTTCAATATATGTTACTGACAACAGATTTTTTTTTATTACCTTTGGTTTTGACTTATTCACTGCAATATATGCGCTTATTCTAAATCTTTGTGATTACGTTTTGTGGATTAAGTATTATTGTTAAGTTATATCTTTTTTTGTGCAGAATTAAATGAAGATTGTTTTTATACAAAAATTGTAGATCTTGGTCGTTTTGAGTTTTTTTTTTCATTTGAAGTCGTTAAGATGCTAAAAAAAATTAATGACCTATTTATACCTAAGGCTATTTGCCTTTTCACACCAGCAGTTTCACACCATGACATGAAGGGTAAAACTGTTCCGAGCCATGGCACTTATGGCCATTCGAACTTTTTAATGGTTTGTATGTCATTATAGACTTTTATAATGGCACACATGTAAAAGGCTCAAGAAAATTCCACACCAGCAGTTTGACACCATGGCATGAATGGCAAAAATGTTCCGAGCCATGGCACTTATGGCACTTATGGCTATTCGAACTTTTAATTGTATGCGATTACAAACTTTTATAATAGCACACATGGAAAAGGCTCAAGAAGATTCCACTCCGCGCTTGCCCATGGAAACTCTTATGTGGAAGAGATAAAGAACAACTAATCACTGTATGTATGGAAGAATGAGGCGCCACACTGCCGCGACGCCGCCCGGCTCGCCACCGCGCCGCTCTAGGCCGCGACCGGAAATGTTATCTGCCGACAAATCGGTTGATAACCGCGGCGCCGACCACCCCATGGTGGGCTGGCCACCATTGGGCCGGCGCGGCGGATGCCGGATGACGAGCGACGGCTAGGGTTCTAGCCAGCTCGCCCGGCGCCTCCTCGCGGACACCCCCCGACCTCCTCCCCGGGCTATAGATTGCCCGGCCGGGGAGGTAGGTAGCCCGGCGGTGGGAATGGACGCCATGGCGGCATTAGGTGCGGTTAGCCGCGGTGGGGGTCGGGCTGTCGGGCGGGGCGCCGCCGCCATTGCCGGGAGGTCGGAGCTTGGACGCCACGGGAAGAAGAGAGGGAGGGAGGGGAGGGGCACGCCTCGGGACGCCCTAGGGCCCACCGAGCTCCGGCGAGACCTCGGGGCGCCCGCGGGGGGGGGGCAGCAGCGGGGCGAGCAACACGAGGAAGGTGAAGCGGGAAGGGGGCGCCGGGGGCGGCCGCGCCCAAGTGACGACAACTTACACCTCCGGCCGCGACGCCCACGTTGCTGATCGGCTTCCGCCAGACACGGCTCGGCCCGATGGCGGGCTGCCCCACCCCACCGCGACCGGTCATGGCCTTGTGTTGGGCCGGCGGCAAAGTGGTCCAGTGTGGGAGCGCATGTGCTCCTAGGAGTAAAACCGCCTTCCTACGGCTAGTCGCGGTGCTCCGTGTCGTGCGGACACAAAGGAAGAGAGAGAAACGCGTGGGAAAGTAATGAATGGATGTAAGGATGGTGAACGGTCGGGTTGGATCGGGTGGAGTCTCCGTGCACCCAAGCCCGAAACCCGAAATTAAAACCCAAACCCGAACCCAAAACCGAAGTCGAGTGGAAATTCAAAACCAAACCCAAACCCGCTGGTACCGAAACCCGAAGCGGATACCGAAACCCGAATGGATACACGAAACCTGCGGATTACCTGTGGATATATATACATATATTCACATGTATAAACAAGAGACAACAAATAATAAATATTTTCATGAGTCAACTTTGAATAAGCTTAATAATTTAAGTAAACAAATTATTATTCACATATTATAAACATAATTTTTAATTTCAAATAATTTATTTCGGGTATCCATTGAATATCCACGGGTGGAATACTAAACCCAAACCCGAACCCAAACCCGAAAGATTTGGGTGAAAAATTGTACCCAAACCCGAACCCGTGGGACCCGAAACCCGCGGATTACCTGCCCAAACCCGACCCGCTGCCATCCTTAAATGGATGAGATTATTTCTGTATTTTGATTTGCCTCCCACTTGCCAGCATGAAAGGTCGGTCCAATGCCCCACGTACGGTCATGCATAAAATGTGCAACTAACATATTATATTATCATTTTCATTAAGCACTAATAATGATCATTAATGTACCATATTCGCCTAGCTTTATTTATTTTTATTTAGTAACCGCACTGTCATGGGCGAATATAGAAATTAGCCGGGCAACATGCCTCTACTTGTGGCCCATGACTCTCCGGCGCACCCTCACAACGAGCCCATTCTTCATGTGAAGTATGGCGGACAGCTTCGGCTCGACGACGTGGCCCGGTACCACCTCGACGGTGAAGTTCCATAGAACTGCCGCCGCCACGGTCTTCATGCGCACGAACGCCATGTCCTTGCCCGGGCACATCCGCGGGCCGGCGTTGAAAGCCAAGAACTTGTAGGACGGCTCGTACCGAAGCTTGGTGCCTTCTTCGTTGAGCCATCTCTCCGGGCGGAACTGCATGCAGTCCTTGCCCCACACGCCCTCCATCCTGCCCATAGAGTAGGTTAAGATGATCACCTTGTCGCCTGCCTTCAACTCCTTCCCGCTCGGCAGCACGTCGGCGGCCACCGCGGCCTTGTGCTCGAACGGGACGGCTGGGTACAGTCTTAAGCACTCGCAAAGGGCAGCGTGCAGGTACACCAGGTCCCTGAGCTCGGTCGCGTGGAAGGTAACCATGGCACCATCATCGGCGCGCGCGCCTTGGTCGCGTGACGCAATGGCTCCGGAGAGTTCATCTAGGAGTTTCTTCTGGACGCGCAGGTTGTTGGACACGAGGTAGAAGAACCACGACAGCGTCACGGCCACGGCGTCGCGGCCGGCGATCAGGAAGTTCACCGCCGTGTCACGTATCAACTCGTCGGTGATGTCGTCATCGCGTAGCAGGGATGAAAGAATGTCTGCGGAGTCCGTCGCACTTTGGTTCAGCTTGTCCACCCGGCGTTGCGCGATCGTCTCAGCGACGAAGCCGTCGATCGTCTGCCGAGCAACGGCCATCTTCCTCTCTGACCCAAGGTTCAGCCTCCTCATCAGCTTCCAGAACGTCATGGGGATGAAGTGCCGAAACCAGGTCGTCTCCAACGCGACGTCCACGGCCCGCACGAAAGGAACCACGGGCAGCCCGACGGCTAGGCACCTGGTGTCGACGCCGAGGACGAGCGCACACCATGTCGAACGCAAGCCTCAGGAATAGGTCCTGCATATTGCACGGGGTCGCCTCGGCCGCCGCGTGGGCGAGGAACGGCAGGAGGTTCTTCTCCACCTTGTGGCGGCTGCACCGTGCGACCAAGGCGCGGAACCGTGCACCGGTGAAGAGCATCTGGGCCTTCACCCGCTGGCGCCGCCATGACTCCCCGTCGGCGTTGAGGATGCCGCCACCGAAAACGTCGAAAATCTCCCCGAACTCGTGTCCTTTAGGGTAGTTGGCGAAGTTGGATGTGAAGATGTGGTGCACGTTGGCTGGATCGCAGGTAAAGAAGTACCGCTGGCCGGGGACCCCTTTGAATACGAAGCTGTAGCCCGTGCCGGCGAGGCGGGCGGTGGCCCAGTGGTGGAAGTGGTGGATGTTGGAGGCCAAGCCGGGGAGCTGCCCGACTATTGGCCATTCGGTCGGATGCAAAGGACTTATTTTCTTACATTGCAGGTGGCGGTAGTACAAGATGAGGAAACAGAGAACAGGGAGCAGCGCTAGCAGGAGCGGTAACACCGGGTCCATGTCTCAAATCTGTAAGGAGAGGCGGAGGCGTGGAGCAAATGTCATGGGGCAGCGCGCAGCATCACTGTTTATTGTGCGTGGCTGCACGCATGTGTTGCATAACATTGTTGTTCCTGGAGCAAACGTCAATGCATCCATCAGCATCAGATGACGCACTCGTCGGCCCTAGACTCTTGGAGCCAACGCCAAGGCATCTGTCCCCTCTAGCTGTAACCGGTGGCTGCATGGAGTTCAAGATGCATGTCTTCTCGTGTGCTTCTACTCTTCTAGAAGATGGCGTCAGCAGGTGCTCGTGGCTTGCCGGCCGTCCTTGATAGTAGGCAACGCGGCGGCGGCCGGTCCCCCGTGGAGTCGTCTTGAGGCCGCCCTAATTTTTTTCCTTTTCCGTTGGAGCACATCGAGGGGCAGGTGATTGTCCCTTCCGGCTTGACATAGGAAAAATATTTATTTAATTTATCTTTTCCTACTTTTTTTTAATAATAGCAAAGGTGGGTAATTTTCTAGAAAATAAAATAGATCTAATGGTTACCGATTGTGAGAGTCTATAAGTTTAACGCCGGATGTTTCTGATTATATTGTGAGAATTTTTAGGATTTATCTTTTTTTCCTAGCAACAAGGGTGAGAATCAACGTGGTGCCTCCGTTGGAGCCTCCAATTAGTAATAGTAAGATAGCTTGTTGACGTTTTTAAAGAGAATAAAAAAAGATTGTAAGCCGCTAAAAGGCCGGCGTAGAGGAGAGAAATGATGAGAGACAAGACAAGTTTGTAAGCTTATAGTCGACTTGTCGATTCGCCAGATTGGGCGGAATTGACACGTGAGTTAGGGGCGCGCCTTGGACGGGCGGGCGGGGGCCTTGGCGCGGCTTGGCGCTGGCGTGGAGATTGCGGCGGCGGCACGGGAGCTGAAGGCAAAGATATATTTTTATTTTCTTGCTTGTCCCCCTAGAGATTACATGTCTCTTACTTATATAGCCCGACTAGTGGGACTTATAATCTAAGCAATCTCTATAAGGTTTCCTTATATGATTGGAATACCTTTTACAAGCAATTCCTATCTTATTATTTTCTAATAAGGGTCTCCCTTATAGATGAGATAGCCCCTTGCACACCAAAATTACCTAAGATAATCCTAACTTGAAGGCGAAGCAAACTCGGAGTCGTACGGGAGAGGGAAAGCGGCGGCGGCAGGGGCCGGCCTCCCCCTGCCAAGCGCGCGGCCCCCCTCCCGGGCGGCGGTCATCGTTTGGCCCAATTAGCCACTCGGGCTGGCCCATTCTGGATCATGACATTTCCCCACCGTTCGACGAGGCGCGGCCCATCGTGCCGCCCAACCCACCGTGGTGGCGAAAGGCACGTCGATCGGGAAGCGACAATTCCAGCCTGAAGTAGAGAGGGCGAGAGGGCCGCACTTGTCGTCGTCGCCGCTTGCGGATGTCGGAGTCCTTGTCCGAGAAGGAGAAGTCGAGGTGGAAACCGCCCGTGTAGACGCCGAACTTGAAGCTCGGCGGGGGCTGCACGATGAACGTTCCGCGCATGCACGACGCATGACGAGGCGCGCGAGGGTGGCCGACGGCTCGAGCATCCGGGCGAGTCGGGGAGACGCGTGTAGGTGTAAGGCACCCGGCACTATCACCTTTGCATGGAGTTGCCTGCGCAGTAGGACGTGTCGAAGTGGCGTGAGGCGGCGACGAGGTGAAGTCGAGGAGGCAGCGCGTAGAGGAGATCGGCCGGGCGTCTTGCGACGGGAGGTCCCGCCGCCTCTCCTTTGTCACGGGCGCCAACCGTGATGTTGTCGATGCGCGGAAGAAGACGTCGCCGTTGTTGTCGAAGAGGAGGACGGTGGCACCCTCGATCCGCTTCGTCGGGTGCGCCAGAAGAAGGACGCTTGCCGGAACGCCTAATCCTCTCGAGGGCGATTGGGAAGGTGGAGGCCACCGCTACGCCGTGCAGTGGAACGTTCTCCCCCAGCAGGAAGTCCTGGAGAAGCTCTGAAGCAGCGGGGATGTAGTAGCGGTGAAAGTACCTCACGATGCCGTAGCGGAGACTCCATTCTGGAGCAGTTGATCCCAGCTCGATGGCGCCGGAGATGATCCCGAGCTCCTTGTTGGTAGTTGTGCCCAATTGCAGCTCGGTGATCATGTCGCCTTGCTGCCGCCCCTCGATGTCTTCCATGGCAACAAAGAAGGCGTTCTTTGTCTCGGCATGCGGTCACACAGGGGGCAGCCGCTATGTCGCCGTCGAGGCCACCGGTGTTTGCGGCGGTCGGCCGCTGCGCGTCGGTGTCAAGATCCTTGTTGGCGTCGTCGGCTCGTCGTCGTTGCAGCGGCGGGCAAGGTCGATGGCCTCCTCCAACGAACGAGGCTCGAACCATTCGAGCGTGCCGCGGCGTCTCCCCGTAGGCCTTCCACGAAGAGGTCGACACGGTGGCGCCGTCCCTCGGGTTCCATGCGTAGTGCATAGTTCTCGAAGGCGTTGATGTAGTCGTTCGCCTTGCCTCCCGGGAAGGCGCGCGCACGCCCCGGGTGTCGAGGTAGGTGGGCGGTCCGGTGATGGCGTAGGCGTGAGTGAACTCGTCCCACTTGATCGGAGAGTTCGTCTTGGGCGGATCCATGAACCGGGCGCAAGCAATACCAACGAGGTGGAAAGCGGCGTAACTCACGAGTCGGTGGGGGCGATCTCAAGTTGTTTGGAAGAAGAGTTCCGACGGCGGCCGTAGGTCCGGGTCGTCGGGCCGCCGTACTCTCGGACTTGCGGACGCCGTGACGTAGCGAGGGGGTGTGATGTCGCTGGTGGCACCATGGGCCCGAGCGCCGCGGGTGGCGCGATCGGGGGACGCCCGCGGTGGCGCTGGGGGGGGCGGGCGCGCGGTTGGCACCGCTCTGCCGGGCGCCCCGCGGTTGCGGTGTCGGTGGAGAGGAGGGGCAGCGGTGCTGCGGTGTCGTTGAGGATGACGTTGATGACGGTGGAGCGTCACCGGCAGCGCCATCATCTTCCTCGGTAGGAGGATAGCGTGGTCGAACCGTCGGCTAACCCGGCGGCGTGGGGGAGGGCGGCGGCCAGTATGCAGGCGGCCGGCCCCCGTCGGCCGGCGGCGCGTCGGCCGCTGGGCTGTCCTCCCGGCGTAGTCATCGTGCGTCGCGGGTCCTCGACGTGATGAAGACGTACTCCATCCCGGCGTGGCGAAGTCTCGATGTCATCGAAGCGCGCGGGCGATCCGGCGCGATTGTCGTCGGAGCGCCTTCCAGCGCCACGTTGAACTCCTTTATCTCGGAAGCCATGGGTGGTGGGAATCGCCCCGGTCTCCGGATACCCGGCCGCCGATTCCGGTTAGATTGGGCGGAATTGACACGTGAGTTGGGGAATTGGGAGGAGAGGAGGAGGATGGGGATGACGACGCGGGCGGTGGCGTGGCGGCGGCGGCCGCGTACGGCCTTGACGGCGCGGGGCGGGGCGGCGGGCGACGGGCGCTGGCGTGGAGATGGCGGCGGCGGCACGAGGAGGCGAAGGCAAAGATATATTTTTATTTTCTTGCTTGTCCCCTAGAGATTACATGTCTCTTGCTTATATAGCCCGACTAGTGGGACTTGTAATCTAAGCAATCTCTATAAGGTTTCCTTATATGACTGAATACCTTTTACAAGCAATTCCTATCTTATTATTTTTTTAATAAGGGTCTCCCTTATAGATGAGATAGCCCCTTGCACACCAAAATTACCTAAGATAATCCTAACTTGAAGGCGAAACAAACTCGGAGTCGTGCGGAAGAGGGAAAGCGGCGGCGGCAGGGCCGGCCCCCCTGCGCGCTCGCCCCCCCCCTCCCGGGCGGCGGTCGTCGCGTTTGGCCCAATTAGCCACTCTCGGGCTGTCCCAGTTCGGATCATGACACGGCTGGGCGCAGAATTAATAAACATTGTGAGAGAGACTAGTGGGCCATATTAATTGTGAAGAGCTAACTACTATATAGGTGAGAGAGAAGTGAAGTTTAATTAAGCTTACAATACTACTGGAAACATGTAATTTGCCGAGTGCCCGCGACACTCGGTAAAGCCCATTTTGCATTCGTCAAAGGCTTTGCCGAGTGCCGCACTCGTAAATTTTCTAACGTAAAAGGGCTCTTTGTCGAAAGTGCCGCGGCGACACTCGTCAGGAAAAGGCGCCGGCCACGGCACTAGCGCCGTTGACTACAATTTTACTGAGTGTCTTCCATTCGGCACTCGGCAAAGATTTACTGTTTTTGGGAACTTTTTTTGCCGAAAGTGTCGCCTAACACCACACATGTCAAAGAATGTTATTTTTTCACAAATTCTTTTGACGAGTGTCGCCTCACACAATACTCGTCAAACTTTTTTTAAATTCTTTGCCAAGTGCCGCCCGAAACAACACTCAACAAAGGATAAACTTTCTTTTCTGAAAATTCTTTGCTGAGTGTCCTGCCGTGACACTCGAACCTTTACCGAAAGTACAATGGTCATGGCATTCGGCAAAGCTAGAAAAATTGATTTTTTCTCCTGCCCATTTTGCACTCGGCAAAATGCCCCTACACCCCCCCCTTTCAACTCGGCTGCCCACTTCCCGATTCTATCGATAGCTTCGCTATTTTTTAACAGAGCTTGTTGTTGCTCGGGCCCCATTCAAAATCGGTGTTCTCTTTCAATACCTTGAAAAAAAAGGCAATCCCCTTTCGCTGACCTTGAAATGAATATGTTGAGAGCCGCTAGGCGTTGTACTCCCCTTTCGGTTGTGTGGCGGTTTCATTTTAATGATGGTCGTTATCTTGTCGGATTCGCTTCTATTCCTCTTGCGGACACTATACATCCCAGCATCTTCCCGTCGTGATGTCGAATATGCATTTCTCTGGATTTAATCTTAGGCCACTATTTCGAGGTTTTGCGAAGGTCTCATTCAGATCCGAAATGTGTGATTCCTTGCTGCTACTAATTACCACGATATGGTCGACATATGTTACCAGATTCGTCTTCTTCTTTTGTCCTCTGAACACTTCGGGCCCAATATTCGAAGAAAGTATGGTCTGCGTTTGGAGGCCTTCGGCATTTGTGCGAAGCAATATTTGCAAGCCAAAAAACTTGTTTCAGAGGGTGTAATGAAACTTGTTTTTTCTTTGTCTTCGGGGTTTATCGAATTTGATGATATCCCAAAAAACAATCGAGGAGACTCATCCTCTCGCTGCCTGCTGCGATATCGATTAAGGTATCAATTTCGGGAGTGAATATGGGTGTTTCGGGCAAACTTTGTTCAGATCGGTGAAATCCACACAGATTCGCCACTTCTTGATGTTCTTTTTTTGTTGCTTTCTTCTACACCATAGCCACATTTGCAAGCCATTCTGGATACTGTACCTGCCGGATGACCCTTGTGTCTAGCAACCTTTGAACTTCTTTGGGCAATTTTTTGATAGTATCCTTTTTGTCGGATGTTAACCAAACAACCTCATAGTCTTTATGGAGCAAATTAGCCCCTTACAAAACAACTTTAGAGACTAATATATAGTCCTTATATAGTCTCTACTCTTTAGTCCCTTGAACCAAACAGGCCCTTAGATAATATATGGATGCAACTTATGTCCAAAGGTCAAAAAATATGTACAGTGTAGTTGTCCTAATTGAAACTCCTATACTTTTTAAACATATTTGACAGAAAATGCACCCATATCTATCTATAACATCAAATTAGTGTGGCATTAAAATTTTCATGAAAATATTAATAATTAATAGTGCATTTTATTGACCTTGTAAATATTAATAATTCTTCTAAAGCCTTAATCGATGTTTACCGTTATAACTTAGAATAAAGTTAACTGTAGTTTAAAAATTTAGGATAGGGAGAGTACTTGTTTTGCATATAGCTATACTTTACTGTATCATCCAAAATAATGATACGTGACACAGTTTTCAGGATTTGCCAGTTTCGCAAAAAAAAAAAAAAAAAAAAAAAAAAAAACGTTTTTAGGATTTGCCATGGTTGTTGGTTTCTCTTGTTATTTTCCACTAAGGGCCTAAGTAATCAAAATGGGCGGGCCAGCTTTGCTGGATTCGTGTGACAAACCACAAACAAGGCAAGGGCCTGAATAATCAAGATGGGCCGGCCCGCTTTGCTAGATTCGTCCAAGAACATGGCAAGTGGCCGTAGCCATACAGGGGTGGAAAACATATAACCCAACGATTAATTCAAAACTAAATTGTCTTCCCCTGAGTTTCATTTGCATGGTTAAGCAATATTAATAATTTCAGCTTCTAGAAATGGTTTTTTCGGTTAAGTGGTATTACTCACATTTCATACACTATACTAATTAATTAGCAAACATTATATACAATCCCTTCAGCGTCCAATTAACCCCAATTCAAAGCACCACTTAGAGTATCGCCAAGAGTTTTTCTAAAATTTACTCTATACTTTATGTCTAGATACATAGAAAAAATCTATGTATCAAAAAAAAGTCAAATTGACAAAAAGAGAGATCGGGCTAGTATAATTAAAGGTTATTAAGTAGTACTTACTAATGCTAGCTAGCTAGCTAGCTAAGCCACATCAGTCCAAATTAGTATAATGTGGCTTCATTTTTATTATCATTTGACTGCGTTGTTGTCAAACTTATGGTTGGCACTATATCATGCTGAACTAGTCCTAATATCATCTTTGTGTCACCGCAATTTGTGTCAAATTTTTTTTAATGAGCTGAAGAGGTCAAGATTCTCTCTAATATAACAAAGTGGTGACGACATCTGATCTGATAAGCACTACAGTTGAAAGATTGAGTCAAGCTGTCGTAAGTCAGTTGACAAGGTCTAGGCCAATATCCTCGGGGTGCAGTGGATGGGTTTTCAGGCTACAATACCTGAACACGCGCGATTTACTTGGAAGATGTCAGCAGATTAAGCCTGCACTGATTGTGCCAACGACTGTGTTGACTATGTATGCAAAAGAAAAGTTATTTGCATATTATCTAGGCATGTTTTTTTTTTTTTTTGAAAATGTGCATTGCACGTTCCGCATTAAGGGAAGTGGGAATTCATACACACCCTGTAGCGGACGAGCTTCAAGCTAAATGAAGGGCATAGCTGTTGCAGGCCGGCATGTTGCAGGAGGCGGAACCAAAGTTCCCTCGTGAAAATGTAGGTGGCGAAGAGGTGGCCGGCTGACTCAATATTCTGCGAGCATACCGCAGAGTCCGTCATTGTTTGCAGCCCGTGTCGCATTGCGTTTGGTGGTCCACATTCGACCATGCAGGGCTAGCCAGAAAAGAATTTGACCTTCAGTGGCGCCAACGTACGCCACACCTCTGTAGCACTCAGGAGGTTGGAGGAGCCAACGAAGTGTCGTAGGCAGACGAGCTGGAATACTCACCACTGGTTGTTCACTTCCAGACGAACCAGTCGGGCAGGTCCGGCTGCAGCACGACACCCTCGACTTTGTCCCGAAGCTTGGTGAATTCGACTAGGACGGCGGTCGTATACGCCCATTGCTTGTCCCGAATGGCATCACAGATGGAGTAATGGGCGCTTGCAGCAGCCCACCGCACGAAATATGTTGCGAGCTATCAGGCAGATCGCGAAATGCGGTAGCCATGCGTCGGTCCAGAAGCGGACTTCAGAGCCATCCCCATAAGTCACGACCACCGATATCGATGCTCTGAACATGGCGTTGACCGCGCGCTCCTGAGGTCCTGGCAGCAGCGCACAAGGTGCATCTTGCTAAGTCCGTCACATCCACTCCCACCAGAGCCTCAGCGCGAACCCGAGTTCCTTGCGGGAGCACACGATCGCCTTGCAACCTTGCACTTCCCCGGCTGCCGAGTCTGTTCGGTCTAGAGAAATGCGCGTCTTCTCTTGTCGATCTCCTTGATGGCCCAAGGGGATGAGAGAGCGCAGCAGATGGAGGCATGAACCAGTATTGCCGAGAGCGTGGCTTGCGTTAGAGTCGCTCTACCGGCGTTAGTGAAAAGCCCGGCCTTCCAAGTGGGTATCCTTGCCATGGCGGAGTCGACGACCGCCTGCTTATGCGCCCTGTTGAGCCGTGACAGGGACATGGGAGCTCCCAAGTACTTCATGGGGAAGCATTGCCGGCGGCAAGGGAATACCTCAAGACCATGGGTTTATTAGCTAGCCATGTAGTTGCAGTCATGGCCAATAGCATGGGTTTATTATGCAAGTGCAGTTGAACTGTCTACTGTCATTATATAGGGTTTCTTTCACATATATGATTAACAAAATGCGCCACTTTCAGGGCTGAGAGTGATAGATTTACTTGCAACTAACAGATGCTGGGTATGAATTAATTAGTGGAGGAGTAAGGCCGCTCAATGTCTCCATTGTTTTTTATATGAAGGGTAGTTAACCTACTAATAATGCAGCCAAGATGAACCTTGTTTTGGGGAGTTTGGGGTTTTGGGAGGACCAGCGGTAATGTAGTAGTAGTCTTTCAATTGTCAATCTTATCAGATGGCACTGACGAATGTTTTGTTCTTATTACAAAACCACTTAATTTCCCATCTTTTGGAGAGGCACCTCTATTTATAACTTGATGTATTTCCTTTGTTCTAGATAATAGTCGTTTTGACTTTTTGGTATACTTATTTTGCCATGCATCTAGATGTAGTATATGTTTAGGTACATAGCAAAATGGATAAACTTAATTTTATGACAGTAATTCTGATCGTTTGAGAAAGGGCACATTGCGAGTACTTGCTATCAGGCTATATATATACTGCAGGGACTAGGAAAAGCATTACGAAATTGTATACCAATATAAATGTAAATGAATAAACGATCAAGACATGTTTACGTACAAATTAAATGTATATATATTGATCATCACTTACGGATACCCTGCTGGCAAAAACGACGATGCGCACCCACCCGCCCGTCCCGCCCCCTCCTCACGACGGCGCCGCGCCGTTTCCTCCCCACAACCTGATCTCCCTTCCAAGTCCATCTCAGCCCAAGCCAAGTACAGATCCGTGCTCCCCCTGTCGACGATCTACCTTCCCATGGTGGTTTTCGTGGGCAGTCACCCTTCCGCGGGCGCTGCTGCCTCCCGCCTGCGGAGGCTTACGTGATGGCGCCGTCGAAGCTGCTGGAGGGCGGCAGGCGGTCGCAGCGCAGCTGGAGCCCGTCGTGCCTCCCTGCTGCTCTTCTGCTGCCGCCGCCGAGTGCCGCCCCTCGTCCGCTGCCATCGCCGCCTCGTCGTCTTTGCGAAGTCGCCGCCCGTCGTGCTGGCGGCCGCCCGTGACATGCCGCTCTCGGCGCCTCGAAGCTTGCCGCTCCAGGGCGAGGCCACAACTCCTGCGGCTGCTTCTTCATCCTCCTCGCCCCGAAGATGCCGCCCGATCGTGCCGGCTCCGGCACGGCCGGGCGTTTCCCGCATTTCTTTGGTGCCTCCGTGCTCCCGGCTCGTGCGCCCGCGAGCCCCGGGCCGTCGACGCCCGAGTTGGGGGCTAGCGGAGGGGGCCGCTGTCATCCACGCCCTCCGCCGGCTGCGGGGGTCCGGCCCCCGCCGCCAGGCGGCCGGTCGCCCTCGCCCGGTGAGGTCGGGCCCCCTTCGCCCACGCCGCTCGTGGAGGTGGCCACCGACCATCTCCGTCCGCGCTTCCCCGTCCAAGTCCATCGTGGGGAAGGACTTCCGGCGGTGGTGGCTTGGCCCTCCGCGACATGGACGCCGAAGAGGGCGAGTTGGTGGATGGAGACCTCGGCGCTCCTTCACCGACCCACGCCACCGGCAAGTGCCTCCGTCGAGGCTCGCCCTTTCTTCCCCTCCTCCGTCGGCGGGACCAGCGGGAGCGCGGGTCGATGTCCCCATGTCCGGCGCTCCGACGACGAGTTCGAGATGCCAACCACAGCCGCCGGCTTCCTTAGATCCTCCACCTCAAGCTGGCCACGAGGGGCATCGGTCCTCCTCCACGAGGCACTGCTTCCCCATCCCGGTCGTCTGCGCGCTGCGATGGGTGTCGCCACCACCGGTGCTCGGTGAGGGACCACCCGCACCGGTGGCAGATCCGTCGAGGCCGCCCGAGATGTGGCTTCGGGGGTCCGGCAATGGCGTTCCCGGCCCGGTGGTACCGCCGTCCCGCCATGAAGAAGAAGCGCGCGGCCGTCCCACCGCGGCAAGAAGATGTTGACTTCCGGCGCGCCCGTCGCGGTCGCGGCCGTGACGGTCGCAGGTGGCAGGACGCCCCCCGTCCACTGCGTCTCGGGCCCCCACCGTCGCGCCTCCCTCCGGACCGCCCACGGTGGCGGGAGGTCCTCCCCGCCAGGCCGCGTCGCGTCGGCCCACCATCGCCCACACTGCCCGAGGCCCGTGCCGCCCAGAGCTAGTCGGGCGTTGCTTCAACTACCTCTCCAACGACCCGCCCACGCGCTGCACCTTCCGTCGTATTTGCGCTCGCTGCCACGCGAGGGGCATCGGTAGCGTCGGGCGCCGTCGGTGCCCGGGAGGCGGTGCGCGGCCGCCCGGGCGCCTTGCGGACCGCGCCCGGAGCACGTCGTTCTTGCGGGCTCCACCTCACAGCCCTCTGCCCGGCTGAATCGACGGACGGTGTCTGCGGGCTCCATCCGTGTCTGATTCTCTGTCCGCTCCTCGGCCGACGACGCCTTGCGCGCGCGGGCGCCGCCGCCCGTCCGCGCCGCCGTCGCCCGGCGCGCGGCGCGAAGCCCCGAGGGTGCTCAGCCACATCACCGACAAGTCTTTGCCGTTGACCGGCGCTCGCCGGGCGGCGGTGGGGGCCCCAGGACATGGGATGACCCAATGCTCGTTGAGCTTCGCGGCCTCCATCGTTGTGCGCCCGGCTACCTTTCGTGGAGGATGAGGCCCCGTGTGCATGGTGGATCTTTGCGTCTGCGGGCGCTCCTTCTTGACCCAGCGCCGGGGCGGTGGACGGATCGGTGGGCCAACTTGGTGGAGGCGAGTTCACCGTCCCACTTGTCACCGTCGTGTTGGACGCCGCACCGGGCACCCCTCGGCCTCGCCGCCTAGGGATCAGGAGCTCGGTGTGCTCGCAGCGTTGCAAACGGAGGTCGAGGATGACCTTCCGTGTGCGACGCTGGTGCCACCGAACCCGGTGGCGACGGAGGCGGGTCTACACACTCTTCGAGCCCGGTGCTCGTGCCATCGGTGGATGAGTTCATAGCCGCCTTCGGGAGGGGCTGGAGCCATCCATACTCTCCACGCCGGTCTTGAGGAAACGCGCCCGCGCCAAGACGCCTCCGAGCTAATGCCGAAACGTAGTGCGCGCCCGCCGCAAAAGTGCGTCCGGGCTCCATAGGCCGAAGGACCGGGCAAAGGAAAGTTATGCTCAAGAAGATGGGGATCGAGGTCGGAGGCGGCGTGAGGATGCGGTCTCCTTTGCCGAAGCCGCGAGGGCGGCCCTCACGGGCCCCAACGCTGAGGTCAACATGGAGGCCATGGAGGTCTTCCTTCTGCGGGGGAAGAAGCGGCGCAAGGCCTGAGAGTGCTTGCGGTCCAGTCGCGACATGGTTATCTTGTAATTAACCTTCGGGTTGCATCCAAAGTAGTTAGGTGCCTTGCTTTCATTTGTGTTTTTTATTTGTGTTTTGTTACTTTTTGTTTCTCGTTTCGTAGCCGATGTGCCTTTCGGCATCCCGGCTTAGATTTGTAGTTTGTACTTGGATTTGGTTTTCCTCCTCTTAATGAAACACGGGTGAATGACCCGAAAAAAAAAAAAAAATCATCACTTACATTTGCAGTCATGGATAGAATTTTATAAAAAGAAAAAGAAAAAAAGGAGACTCGATCGGTGATGATATGATTTCAACCAATGCAATTTCTCTGTGTTTACTAGTAAGTATTTGCTCATAAAAGAATGAAAGAACAAGTCACTCATCTCTCTCTATCTATCTCTCTTGTCTCTTCGTTGGCAACAACCTAGGCCTGCAGGCTGCAGCTGGCCGGATTCGACTAGAGAAGTAGAGAGTAGAGCTTCTTCTCAAAGCGGTCAGCTGATGAGCTCATGTATGGCCTGCATGGTGGTGGGCGAGAAGAGGAAGCTCTCCGGGGAGAGGAGGAAACCAGCACCAGCACCACCCGGCGAAGGCAGCTCCGGCTGCGTGCGGTGATGTTCATCAACCGGGAACGGCGGCGGGAGCGGGACCTGCTGCTGCCCGAGCGTGAGCACCAGGGGATCCCGCTCCTGCACCTGCCGAATCGACGACGACGACGACGACGGCACAGCCGTCGTCTGTGTCGGCGACGGCGCCCGAAGCACGACCTCCTGATGACGACCCTGATCATCACCGCCGCTGTCGCCCGTGGTTCCGGTCGGTTGCCGGCCGGTGAGCCTCTGTACGAGGGCCATGAACTCGTCCGGGCGCGCGTGGATGACCTTGGGCGTGTGCTCGTACAGGATCACTGGCCGCCTCGCCACGGCCGCCGCAGACGATGCCCTGACGACATCGTCGCCGTCTTCGTCGTCGTTGACGACGCGGGGTCGCTTGGACGCCCGGGGCGGCGACGTGGTTGGCACGCTCAGTGGCAACGGCCTCGTGCCCTGCAGGCTAACGACCCCTCTCTTGGCCTTCGCCACCGACAACGACGACATGCTAGTGGTGGTGGTGGTGTATGTTGGGTTGGCCGATGAGAAGTTCGCTCTTCGCTGGTGATGATCGATCGTCGATCGAGCTTCGGAATGGCGATGGATCCTCGACCGACGACGAAGGACTCTGCGTGCTGCTGGAATTGAAGTCTCTGGGAGGCGCTTGGGGCGACAAGTTGTATATATACATATAGTAAGTGGCTAGGGTGAGTGGCCGGCCGGCCGGCGTGTCAAGAAAAGTACGCGCGTTGAATACCCGCGCTTTGCCGTCACGGGAAAGGTCATAGGTCGGATAAACTAGTGCCCCGGGCGGACGACGCCGAAGCTGCATGCGCATGCCGTGCCGCGCGCAGGAACGTCGTTACGGGCCTTACGGCCCTGCTCACGCACGTTTCGTGGTGGCGGCGTTGGCATTGTATGTGTGCCTGCTGACGAAGGTGCACGTAGCTGCTTCGTTGGGTTCGGTCGTCCGATGATCCCCGGTGTGTGTGGAAAACAAAGGGGTTGTTGGCTTATTGCCACGAAGTACTCCAATCATCTCTCTCGACGCTAAAGTGAACTATAAGTACTTAGTACTCCTCCAATCATGTCTCCACGCCACCTGACAGATTGAGCTAAGAGGAAGGTCACCCTGGGCCCTGGCCATGGCGGCGAAGCAGGGCCAATACAGAGATGGTACACGTGGCCGGTGGCCCCACTCAATCTAGGCTCTTACAAGGTTGCATGCATGATTGGCAAGCCACCAGATCTAGAAGGGTCCACTTTATTGATAGCAAAAATAAAATCAAAATATCAGAGATAAACGTGTTCGTCGGATTTGTCGTTACAAAATTTCTCGGTCAAAATAAAAAAAATTATATATTTTTTACATTTTAAAAAATTTGCATAAGTTGTCTCTGAAGCATTTCAGAAAAAAAAAAGAACCACCACATAGTAATATTAGTTCAAAGTAAATAAGATAATTTATACCACACTTCGATGTAGATGGATTAGCTAATTCGACTTCGATATAAAATATACTTATACATAACTAAATGGATGAGCGCAGAAAGTCAAAAGTGACTTATAATTTGGGATGGAGGGAGTATTTTATCGGATCTCAGCCATGAACGGGATTATCGGATTCATCCAAATATTCTTACAATGGCCCTCTTTCCTCCTCTTCCCGCCTTTTGGAGGTCCTGATTTTACGGACGGCGGCTATCCAAGAAATGAAGGGGAAGGCTACACGAAGAAGAAATGATAACAACCGCTAGATGCATGTAAAAATTAATCCTAACACTAAAAGGGGGGAACGATATCGTCCTCGCCCCGCTCCCCAGCGCCCGGGCGAACCAAACCTCGCCCCGCTCCCCAGCGCCCGCCCGTGTGTTTCAAAAAAAAAAAAAAAAAAAAACTCCCGTGCGAACCAAACCCTCACCCTCACCCCGCTCCCCAAAGCCCGGGCGAACCAAACCCTGGCCCTCTCCCCACCCCCGGCCACCAGGGCCGCCGCCGCCACAGCCCGACCTGGTTGAAACGCCCGACAGTTTTCGCTTCGCTCCGCTCGTTTCCTGCACGGCTAAACACCCCCGCCCCTCGCGCTGAACTGCTGCCCGTGCACGACTCCTGCCCAAGCCGCCGCCTCTGCGACCTCGCCAGGCCACCGCTCCCAGCCTCCTCCGTCGCACCTGGCCGCCGCTCCAGCCCTTCTCCGTCGCACCTGGCCGCGGGGACAAATGGGACCACGGCACGGACGGACGACCAAATCCGGGTCGCAACGCCAACGTCGGATGCGCCCTACGCGCTGCCGCCGAGCCGCTCCTGCTCCGTCAACCCGGATGCTCTACCACCAGATACTCCTGCTGCCGCTGCTGTCGTCGCCCGTGGCAGCCACCGGATGCACGGCGTCGTTTCCGCCATCAGCACTTCTGTCCCTCGTCCTTGACCAGTAGTGACCAGCACACCCGCGGCGTTCCCATCACCGGCTTAAAGGTATGTGAATAACTATTCAGATCTTTTCTTTGGAGATGAAAATGTTGTGTTCGGATCTACAACTGCCTATTTCCATCCCCTCCACTGCAAGCAAGCACTACAGGATCATTACGATAGATTGTAAGAGATTGTGATCTGGCTTAGTAATTAATATAATATTTCCCTTCCTTTCTCTCCAAGTTCAGGGCAACTTCAGGTTGGATAAATGTCATCAATTTGTGCTTGTTCAGGGCTCTTTCAAATTTGTGTTTGTTTCAGGCTTTTTAAGCAGCATTTCAATGGGTGATGAACTAATTAGTCCTTTATAATTTTTCTAGACTTCAATACAATGCTTAAACGCTAAATTTTCTATCCACATTATAGGATGCATGCATGTAATACGACCCCTGGAGATTGTTTTACTTTTTTCCTTCCTTCAATGAGTGATACATTAATCATGCTCTACTAATCATGATCATGTGTCTGAGAAGAAAAAACTTATCATATCCGTGAGACCACGAGTCCGTGACCGTGCAATGCATTGGTGCACTTTCAGTAGTTATAAATCACCTTGCTCCAGTTTGTTGTTTTTTCAGTGTTTGGGAATCTAATTCAGCCCTGCTTCAACAAAAATACATTCCAGCAATGGTACTTGCTCCATTGCCGCTTGTGTATTTTTGAACTGCTAGCAGGTCACTGATTGATATACTTTTGAGACCCAATATTCTGAAATGTTAGTAGTGCTCCAATTGAACTATCTGATTTCTCTATATGGAGATGCAGAGGGACACTCCTATTGATACTGCTAAATAGATATGTTCTGTATAATACTCTTACTTTCCATTTGTCTGATATTCTTTTTTTACAATGGTTGGAAATACTTTCCAACTCCTCCCAACCCTCCTGATTCCTTTTCTTAATTACAATTTTCGTCAATTTATTTTGATTAAGGGCAGTTTAGTCTTTGCGCCACTCCCCTCACACCTAACCCCCTGCCGTGGCCCAACTCCCGGCCCAAACTAAACGGCACCCGGCGCCCTCGTCTCTCCCCGGCTCGCTGCCTCACCCGCCGCCCGGCGCCATCGCCATCGCCATCGCCATCGCCGCCATCCGGCCCGATCCGGCAGCCTCGCCCTAGCCGCCGCCGCTACCATCGCCATCTCCGACGTCCTGGTCCGACGCCTCCGCACCGCTCCCTCCGCGGCCCCGTCCTCTTCCTCAAATCAGCGGGGCACCACCCCATCTTCGGTGCGGTGTCTCCCTCGCCCTAGGCACCGGCGCCGCCGTCGTGGTCGCTCGGCGCACCGCCGCCAACCAACGTGGTGGCCACGAAGAACCACCACCACCCACGTCTCAGCATCGCCGTGCCCTCTCCCACCTCGTCGCACCGCGGCTACGTGCCCTCCCGTACTTCCCTGTAGGTGTGGATCCTCACTCGTTCTGTTGCAAATGACAGCATCACGTTCATTTTAATTTTTCATCATATCTAATACATTTTCCTTGAGTTTTGATCTGTATCTCTGAAGAATGCACCTTTGTCTGAATTAATGTCTTCCATTCTTTTCTTGCCTAGAGGAAATCATGAGGTAAATCAGGATATCATGTTGTAAATCAGGCTGAATGAGATGGTAACATGGTAGGCTGATTTACCTCATGATTCAGCACAACTCTGAATTTTTGTACCTGCGTGATTCAGAGAAGATTTACCTCATGATTCAGCACAACTCTGAATGAGATGGTAACATGATAGGCTGATTTACCTCATGATTCAGCACAACTCTGAATTTTTTCGTTTGTTGGAAATCTAAACGTGTTATTGCCTTCAAAAAACAAGTGAGCGAGGGCATTTTCAAAGGAGGGGCCAAGGGCATTGTGTTTGTTAGAATCTCAAATCTTTTTCCCTTATATCTTAGGTTTTGCAGTGATTTGTTTGGAGTTTGGCCTGTTCAGGAATACCTGACAGGTTAATGCCTTTCTAAGTCTCTATGTTACTTTAATCTTCTCTGTATGTGTATATAGTTTGCTAGAAATATGCCAATAGGGAGACTGCTAGTATTCCGTTATGCGAAATAGGATGGTACAGAATTGAATGTTGAATGCGCATTACTTTGCCCCTCCAGTAGCATTGCAGCCTGGAAAATATATAAAATAAGCATATGCTGAAGCGCTGGTCATGCTTCAACATTTTGTGACTTCATAAGGATCAGCCTGAAAATAAGCATTGCAGCTGAACACTCCATTTTGCCAGGGTAAGACAACCACAATAATCATATCTGTTGTGAGTCTTCTGATTGTTGACTGAGGAAAAATACACAAATATATTTCATTCTAAATCCATAATTAGTAGTAATAACAATGTATTTCAAAAGTGTTGTGGTAATTAAAGTTTAATAAGGAAAACACGGTTGGTTGTAGGAAATTTTTTTCCCGTTACCTTGCAATTGTTTCCCTCTATCAGGAACTAACTGAAACCTGACCCCGAGACTGGTGGCCTTGGCGCTGTTTTATCTAATTTTTTGAGATGAAGTGGACAGAGGGTGACAAAAAAGATTTAAAATGGCACATATACTACTACCTGATTGGAGTACATAAAAATGCCTTTTTTTTGAAGCAATACCTGGCCATTGTGTAGAGTTAGACTGGTAACACTGGCTGTCAGTAGTAAACAGTACTTTGTTAATCTTTGTGAGGCAATAAATATGCTATTTATGTACAAGGATACAACTTGCATCAATTTTTGGACCAATCAGTGTACCACTGTTGTCAGTATTAACAAGTTCAGCAGCCGACACCACCATCAATGAGTAATCCATCTTTTTTGTTGATGCAGGAGAGAATGTCGGGTGTCGAGTACAATGAAATTGCTAGGAAGGTGTTTGACAATGAAGATCAAGCATTCGAGTTTTATAACAGCTACGCTAAGGCGAAAGGGTTTAGTGTCAGGAAAAGCTACTGTGAGTGGGACAGCGGCCACAATGAGAGGACTCTTCGGCGTTTTGTTTGCAGCTGTGAAGGTTTCCGTGAAGCAAAGGAGCTTTCCAGGGAGAATAAGCAGCGGAAGCCACGGAATATTACTCGTTGTGGATGCCGTGCTAAACTTGTGATTGCACGGGAACAGAACACGGGGCAGTGGCATGTGAAGGATCTCATCTGTGAACACAACCATCCGATGGTGGAGCAAGATCTTGCTTGTTTTCTGCGTTCTCATAGAAGGATCAGAGATGAGCAGAAGGCTGATATTGTGGCGATGCAGATTGCTGGGATCCGCAAACACCAGATAATGGACGTTATGGAATTCCAGTATGGTGGGTTTGAGAATGTTGGGTTTACAAAGAGGGACTTGTATAATTTCTGCCATCAGAATAAGGTGGAGACAGTTGCTGCTGGTGATGCTCAAACAGTGATCAGCTACATGACAGAGTGCAGCCGTAGGGATCCTGATTTCTTCTTTGAATACAGGACTGATGAGAAAGGGCACCTCAAGGGCCTGCTGTGGTGTGATACTCAAAGTCGGCTTGATTATGAAGCATTTGGTGATGTCGTGGTATTTGATAGCACGTACAAAAAGAACCGGTACAACGTGCCCCTTGTTCCATTTGTCGGGGTGAATCAACATGGCAGCACGGTTCTTTTTGCATGTGGAGTTACTTCAAAGGAGTCAACTGAGTCGTATGTGTGGATGCTAAACGCATTCTCTGATGCCATGGCTCAGAAGCATCCGGTTTCTGTGATCACCGATGGAGACCTTGCTATGCAGAGAGCAGTCGCGATGGTGTGGCCGAATTCATCGCATAGGCTATGCATATGGCATATTGAGCAGTGCATTGTGCGAAACGTTGATGCTGACGATGTGAGGAATGGTTTGAGGAACTTCCTTTATGACTGTTGCCCTATAGAAGAGATTGAGAGGAAATGGCTTGAATTCTTGAGTGACAAAAAGATTACAGATACAAATTCGTGGGTCTACGAGATGTATGACAGGAGGCAAGCCTGGTGTGCTGCGTATCATGTCGGTAAGTGCTATATGGGACTGAGGAGCAACCAGCGGAGTGAGAGCCTAAACTCTAGGCTTAAGGTAAATCTGGATCGTAAAATGACTCTATATGAGGTGGTACAGCACTTGAACCACTGCATTTCGCAGCTGCGCGTTAATGAAGCGATTCTAGACTTTGTAGCCTCGAGTTCCTTTCCATGCTTAGAAACAGGTGCTTCAATTCTTGAAAAGGAGGCTGCGAAATTGTTCACACCAAGTGTTTTCGCCAAGGTGCAGTTCAGCATAAGAGCAGCCAAGAAGTGTTTTGCGATAGAGATTGAAGATGGCTACGATACAATTACGTATACTGTTGGCAGGGAGGATAAAGGAGACATGGAATACGAGGTGGAATGTGAGATGTGTGTTCCTGAAGGCAATGTGAAGGGGATATCTTGTTCTTGTCTCAAGTTGCAGTCCATTGGAACTCCGTGCTCACACATCTTCTTTGTATTGGGCAATCTTAAAGAAAGACGGCTTCCAGACTGCTGTGTTTTGAAAAGGTGGTCACGAGGATCTAAGAGTGCATTTCCACCCATAAGGAAGAGCAGCATGTATGACTACACCGATAGCCTTTTGAAGTACCGAGAGCTACGCAATCTCAGCCATAGTGCGTCCTTCGTAGCATCTCGGTCACTAGAAGCCTATGAGCGGCTGAAACAAGTTCTGGATGAGATTGCTGCTATGATCCTGCCAAATGGAGGAGGGAATGAAGGCAAGAGGTATGGTCCGTTGCTGCAGCAAGCTCTCGATGATGATGATTGTACAGAGTCCATAGATGTCTTGGATCCCATGTATGTTCAAGGCAGAGGGGCCCCAAAGAAAAAGATGAAGTCAAATAAGAACAAGTCTAAGGTCAAATGTTCCCTATGTAAGGGTGAGAACCACAATCGGCGGACATGCCCCATGAGGAAAGAGGTATTAAAAAGTAACGTTCATCTTAGCTAGAAACTGCATGTCTGTGAGGATTGTATAATAAAACTCTCCTTTTGTAGGAAACAAAGCTCCCTGAAGATGTGCCAGATTTATGATTTGCCAAGGATCTGCTTGTTCTTTAGCAGCTTAGGTACGCTGGATGCTTCACTTTGATTTATAGCTAGAGTCGTGCCTGATATCTGAAATTTTAACATACCACGTTTTTAATCCCTTCACTGGTGTTGCTTATCACAAAAGCAGTAAAGGATTTAGGAATGTAAATTGGATGCCACACATTGACAACATTGAGTTAAGTTGAAATGCTTTCTGTTTGTATCTGTAAGTTACTTTAAGCTAGAGAGAGTTCAACTTGTTGGTATCATTATTATTTCTCATAACTGGAAGACTGATACAAAGATGCAGTTACCAACTTAGAAAATCCTTTATCTTTTTGTGGGTGAAATGGTAAGTCATCTGAAATAATAAGGGAAAAAACTGACTCAATATCTGTGCTGTGCAGCCCTATCTTCATGAGTCACGGCATCAGCATGCCTTCAAAAAGGGTCAGGGGAGCTGGAGGTCGGTTTCTGAATTCGAAGTTAGATGACAAGGAAGTTTTCTACACCAAGTGCAAGCGGGCAGCAGCAAGACGGTGTCAGTCCGTTGTTGTAGGACATGTTCCATAGAAAAACATAGACGAGTTGACAGGTTTTGGAGTCTTGGTTTGGTCCTCTGTTTATTCACCTTCCCTAGATATCTTCAGTATGCGCTTCAGAAAGTTAGTGTGTAGCATATTGGCTTATTGTTTGCTTTGCGTGAACTTGATTTGGGAGTTGAGTTCATAACCCTACTGTGTATGTGTGCTTTCTCGAATTTTGCAGAGTGTGCTTTCTCGATTACTCCAGAGTGTATTTTGCACCGTTTCTCACACGAGCGTATCTTACTTTTTGCTTTGGAAGACTATAAAAAAAAAACAATAAGAAAAAAAAAGAGGCTTGAAAGCATTTCGTCTCTACATCTGATATACCTGAACTTAGAACTTTTTCATTAATTAATTAGTGACTCTGGACGACGCGCCAGCCAACATGTTGTGGCTTGAACGCAGCCACGTTCACGTTGCCAACGCAGCCACGTTCCCAGGCGCGTCGCCAACGCGCCAGCACCGGTGGTGCGGCACCTTCCCAGGCACGGCTTCAACGCGCCAGCACCGGTGGTGCGGCATCACCTGCATCAATAATAAAGTGTTCCTATGGCGTGTATTGACTATGTCATAGTAGTGCTTTCTTTGGCGTAAGTTAAAGTTTATGTGGAAGAGAAGGCCTATCCCTGGTGTTGTGGACTGCTAACACACCATTATTAATTAAATATCATTAGCTGAGAAGATGCCCCTTCTTACTTCTGCAGGAATTAAACGGCCAAAATCTCATATTATTCGGCTCATGGAAGGATTTGAGACTGTTACATTGAAATCAAAGTTCGATAGTTGGCCCAACAAAGCTGATGCAGTTGTGTCAGATGAAAGCAGAGGAAAAGTGGCAGGTTATCATCTGAGCCACAATTTTTTTTCATTTTATTTGCTACAACTGATTATTTATAACTAAATTTCCTACTGTAGCTCTTCTTAAGCGACAAGGATATAATTTTAAGGGCCCAGCAAAAGTTGCTCCTGTAAAGCAAGAGCCTCAACCTCAGATGATAACCTGGCAACATTCCTTTCAGTGCATAATAGACATGAATAGAGCCATGAACAACGAAGTTAAATAGATTACATCAGCTACCAAGGACTCACTCAAATAAATTATGCAAACTGTTTGTTCTCACAAATATGCAAACTGTTTGTTCTCACAGAAATGCAGAAACAAAACGAATATCCAACTTAATGTCAAGTCGCACAGGTAGGTTCTCTTTCTCCGGATAAGTTTGACATCACTAGTACTCAAAACTTGACGCGCTGACTTTCAACAAAAAGATTGAGAATAACTCGCCATAGTCACTGTCAGAGATCATGGTCTTGTACCGTGACTTCCCAGCAGACTTCACTTTGGCAGCCTCCTCCTTCAATAGCCTTCATTCTGAGCAGTTCAAAAGCACAAATTAAAAAAAAAAATATTTCTGGGCACAACATTAAACCAATGCAAATCTACAACTGAAGAACCACTACTACAAAAAGCATACGAAATGGATAAGTGGACTAAGGTGGTAGAGAAAACAAGATAAAGGTACATACCAGCACGACGTTTCTTCGTCACAGAAGTGCCATCTTGTTTTGGTGCGTCTGCAGCGTGGCCGGATGGATAGTTCTCCTCATAGTACTGATCTGGATAGTCATCAAGCTGCCATGGACTGTCCTCATCCTCATTATCAGCAAATCCACACACTGGACGGTATAACTTTTTATGAAATCCAACTCCATCCACTATGTACAAATCACAAATCTTTGTGCCTTCATGAGCATGCGCAGCCAGCATTTTGTCCACGTCTTCTTGTCCGTCAATCTTTACCAGCGCCTTGGATGGCTCACTCCCAGGAGCAGGATTGAGATAATACAACTGTGCGCCTCCTATGCATCCATAATCTTCCATATGCTGTGACAGAAACGAATAATCAACGGTGTCCGGCTTTGTTATTCCAATCTCGCCGAATTCTTCTCTCATGTCATAGTACTTCTGTAGATCCGAATAAATTTCTTTGACTCCATGAATCTTAAACTTCATTTCATCATCCTGTATGTATACATAGATTAGACGAATAAGAATCATTTCAGCAGAACGAGTATCCAAAATTATACAAAAATTGGACATACCGGTCCACTTTCGCGTTGAATTATGATAGGTATGATCCTTCGTGGTATATGGACCATTCCTTCTTCCTGATAGTCCAAACATTTGAGACGTTTAGATGGTTATGTATATAACATTAATTACTAAAATAGTGTCGTAGTTACCTCTACATTCATGTTGCCACGGACCTCCTTCCGCTTGATCAGGGACTCAATCAGGGTCTTCATCTTGAAGCACTCATTCTCGGACTTTTCCAATTGATCCCTAGCCTGGTCCATCATCAAATCAAAGTTCTCTCGCTCCTTCCTTAGGTTGGCATCGTTTTGTTCATAGGTATTTTGCAGCACTTGATTTGAGAGAGCACGCTCCTCTTTTATCTTCTGTTGATATGTGGCACGCTGATCATTTAGGGCTTTGTTCACCATGGCAATCTGTTCTGACCGTACTCTTTTGGCCAATTCAGAACAATTGGCCGCTATCCCTTTGTCAAACTGCTCGCGCTGAAGTAATATGTAGTTGTCCTTACCACCTCGTTCTTCTTCCATCTTGAGGTCCGCTTCGAGACGTTCAACCTGCGTCACGTGCCCTTTCTTCATTCCGGGCTGCCTTTTGTTTGGTAATCTTCTTTTCCACCTCTTGCAGGTACCTCTGAACTTCTTCTATGTCCTTGCCATGATCCATGACACCTACGAATTAAGAATCATGAATAAGATGCTACAAGAACAGACATAACAATATATGGATAGAGGTTTAATCCTATGAGTTTTATATAGTCGTACTTAGCAGCTGAGAATTAAATAGGCTAAGATAAGTAATACGCTTTTTTATTGGGCTTCAAACAAATAAGAAAATGAAAATGCTGCAATTGTCAAAGTCATGTGCTTCTACTTTGAGTTGCCATCAATATATAAATCCATACTCCAGTTTTTGCTGTACTGAAATTCAGTGACCAAAGGACTTGGTCCTTGATTTGCTCTTTTTCTAAATTTACTTGTTTGAAAGAAATGTGTTTTTCAGTGGCCAAAGGACTTGATCCTTGATTTGCTCCTTTTCTAAATTTACTTGTTTGAAACAAATGTGTTTTATCGTCTGCAAAAGCCTTTGGTTTAGTACCTGAATGTGATGCTTTAAAATGAATTCTTAATAGTTTCCTAATTACTCAATTCAGACTCCTCAACTAATTTACAGTGCTATAAATGCTCTGAAACTGACCACAAATTACCAAGCCTGGTACTACTTGCATTCATAGCCCTTTTCTGGGCACACAAATACATAGGTAAAATTGACAAGAGTCATGTTCCAACATACTACATTGTGCTTTTAAGTGTTTGAAACCATTCCGGGTATTCATCAAAGGCACGCTGATCGTAGGGTGGCAATGAATTGACCAGCGTCCTCTGTCTCCGCTCCCACAAATCGATGTGCACACTGTGTGTCCGTGCCCAGTCCTTCTCACTGTGCCTGTTCCTTCGATGGAACCTACATTGAAAATTTGATGACAGAAGCACTGAAGACATGGATATATATATATATGATGCCACAGAACGGTTACGTCATGCTAGTTTTTCATATGTCCGTCGAAAGGGTAGTGCTTACTTGTGCAATTTTATGTCCGTCGAGTATGATGGCACTGGGTTTGGCTGCCGCCATCCAAACTGCCTGCAGACACGGACCGGTATGTGCTTCTCGACCACGTGGAAGAAAATAAGACCAACGTTTGCACGCCACTCGTCCTGCTCCTCTTTACAGCGAGGACTTAGGTAGTCCTGCAACTCACATCGATCCCAAGGATTCCAAGTGACCTGAAATTTGTTTGGCCACGATACAAATTGATTATGCGTCAATTAAGGCAAAACAAAGGCAACATTGAGTAAACATGAGGGTTCTAACATGATACTGTGTCACGCAGTCAAAGTTGTCCGTGTACATCTTGTACCTCCTCTGCGGGTTGCCTCTCACTTGCTCCAATTCCTCACCGTCAGGGTGGGCTGCATTTGTCCACAAGTAGAGAGCAGTCGGGCGTACATCCTTGTATTTCCATGGCTGCATTCAGGACGAACATGTAATTCCAAATCAGTAGGTAATATGAATTTGACACTAATCACATATATGTGCAAATCAGTACTTACAGGCAACGCTTCAGGAAGAGTGGGCCTGCCAATTGCAAACCGCTCCCAGCACCAAACCTGTAGTAGGTAACAGCAACCACCAAGGTTGGCGTATGGGCTCGTCCGACGGCAGGCAAAACAGAGCTGGCGATACATCCATGCAAGCACTGCACTGCCCCAGCTGTAGGCTCCTATGTCCTCCCATGACTTGCTAAGGATGTCCAAAAACACCCAGCTGATAGTGTTTCCTGACCCATCGGTGAAAAGGAAGCCGCCTAGGAACTGCCACAACCATACTTTGGCGTACCTCTGCACTTTTTCCTCTGGTGCTTGGGGGTCCAGTTGCCCAAAGTTTTTTGCGATCCAGGCGGCACTGACACCGGACGTTCTCCTGAAATTTTATTACATTTACAAACATGCTGCTAAAAAAATAGTACAGCTCTAGAACTGAAATTTCTCGAATTATTAGACATTTTTACTTTGATTTCTTTGCCTCCTTGTCGCCTGGACGCACCCCACAGAACTGCTCAACTGCATCCATCCATTGGCCACCATCGATGACCCCAGTAACTGGAAGGCCACCTAACTGCAAACCAAGTATATACTTCACGTCCTGCATCGTGATAGTCATCTCGCCGCAAGGAAGGTGGAAGGTGTGCGCCTCCGGCCTCCACCTGTTTGTTCGTAGTTCAGAAAATTAAACGGTTTCCAAACCCAAAAAGGAATTGAGAGATTCAACATAAAGCTCAATGAAGAACAAAATGTAATAAGTCGAACCTGTCGACAAGTGCTGTCAGAAGAGCATGATCAAGGTCAGGAAGCCCAGAATTGACAACCCGCGCCAGCTCAAGGAAGCCAGCACGCCGAATGTATCACGGCGCGCATACCGCTCGTCCCAGTGAAGTACACCGTGCACTCGTGGCCTAAGAGGTGCCAGCAACTCCTGAAGTTCTAGGTCCGCCAAGACGCGGCCTCGGTGTTCCTTGTCGTACTCGGACGTCAAGGAGGGGGTAGACAGGATGAGTACCCATCCTGTTGGAAAGTTTGAACAAACATACATGTATCAGAATAAAAGCAAAGAGTACAAAAGAATGGTGGAATGTAGTACATCTGAACTAGAAACTGTTCTTTACCATAAAAACAGCAGGTGGAGGGCCCCAACAGTAATAATTTTACTAATTGTATTAATAAAGGAACAGCAAAACAACTTAGCAAACTGTTGTTCAAAAAGGAAACAGAGAATAGAAGAACTACAACAACCGTATAATTCATGAGTCTGACCGTGTGTAACCCATCAAAAGCAGCATGCTTGGCACTTGGAATTAATAACAATCATAACATCTCTTCTTTACATAGAATTCATATGGAATTCTAAACCCATCATATTATTAGTGTCAAGACATTCATTTGGAAGAAATTTTACATCTTAAAAGTAGACAGCTTGTGGAGTCAGAACAGAGTCAAGTTCTCTTATATCTACAATATTTATGCTGACAATATATGCAAATATATCAAGTAACTACTATGGCGATCTGTCAACACCAAAAGAAGCTGCAAAAGAAAACCTTACAGTATGGCAACAAAAAAACATCAAAATTTATCCCTCTGGACCTCTCAGTTCACCCAGCCATCCTGAACTGTGAGTCATGCACACTCACTTGTCTCAAAGGAAATCAAAATACTATGAATTATTGTTACCTCCGACTGATCATTTTCGAGCAATCAAGTCTTCACTGCTGTGTCGTTCTGGGAAGTGGAATCAATGACACTATGGTATGATTCCATTGTTATAGCTAGAGTGATCAAATGGACACAAGCCTCCAAAGAGGCAGAACTGGTACTCACCCAATGACTTTTTGGTGCACTTGCCAGAACCTTCTTGAGGAATTTATGTCGACGTGCAAGTCTTACCACTAAATAACACAGGACTAGACACAAATCAAGAAGCGGTGAAAGGCAACCAAAGAAGTTTTCTATTTCTTTTCTTATATTTTTTTTTTTTTGTGTGTGTGTGTGGGTGGCCGCAGGGGAGGGGGTAGGGGGTACTCTCGATCTCGAAACAGAGGCGAGATAATTTACAAGTACATACAATCAGGAAAGAACGAACTCAAAATAAAAGAAAGGGAAAAAGGGATCCGCTCGGTGTGAGTTGGATTCATATTTCGCAATGAAACAGCAAGCAACAATAATTGAACCCTAATAGTAAACCTAACGAATACAGTGGGGAAAGTTACCTTAAGTTGGTTGAAACTTGATGGCATCAGCGACCAGGGCCTCGACGGAGTAGCACACACCAGCCGCCGCGAAAGGGTCGTCGTACGTGGGCGGCGGCGGCGCGGTACGGGCGCTGGTGGTGAACACGTCGTCGTACGCCAGCGCCACCGAAGAGCGCCCAACACGCCGTCGTCGTACCACGGCGCAGCGGCGGCGGGAACGGCGTCGGAGGGAACTGCGGCGGCGGCGGCGATTCCTGAAACCCGAGCCTGATTGGTTGACTCACCCAAATTTTGCAAAACCATTGTTTTGGCAGCCAAAAAGTTTAAAGATAAAGTTGTG
The DNA here is from genome assembly GCA_015847255.1 of Hyparrhenia diplandra. NCBI lineage: Eukaryota > Viridiplantae > Streptophyta > Magnoliopsida > Poales > Poaceae > Hyparrhenia > Hyparrhenia diplandra. Next base: position 99,651 of record JADLZK010000965.1, read on the forward strand.
AAAGATTTGGCAAGCCAAATGTGAGTAGTTAGCGAATTTTTGGTTGCCAACCAAATACTGCCTAAAATCGTGGCTGCACAAATCCTGGCGTAACAAGAAAATTTTGCAGAAATTAACCAATCAGCCGCAAGGCTGGGCCATTCAGCCAATTCGTCCGTTTTGCCTTTTTTTTTTTTTTTTTAGGTGCTTGCTGGGCCGCGTAGGGGCTGTGGCCCATAGCATAGCATGTTTACCTATTATTATCATTATTTGTGGATTTACTGAAGAATAAATGTTAAAATACCCTAATCTAACTAGAAAAATCTAAAAACTTGCATAGACATATCATTTTGGTGTATAGTCATGAGAAAAAAGTTTCGATTGATTGAGACAAAGTGGTGTTGCACATTCTCACAAAGTCATACATGTTACTCTACGACCAATGTGATTTATTCGGAGATGTCGCCACATGTGAGACTTGTGTATCACCAGTATCGCGAAATCATCCGAAACTTTAATAGGGTGTTCATGGAGCCAAAATGAGATGTCGTGGTGCATTTGTGCAATTTTCAAAGCATGTTTACCTATTATTATCATTATTTGTGGATTTCTTGAAGAATAAATGTTAAAATACCCTAATCTAACTAGAAAAATCTAAAAACTTGCATAGACATATCATTTTGGTGTATAGTCATGAGAAAAAAGTTTCAATTGATTCGGACAAAGTGGTGTTGCACATTCTCACAAAGTCATACATGTCACTCTACGACCAATGTGACTATGCGAGAGATGTCGCCACATGTGAGACTTGTGTATCACCAAGTATCGCGAAATCATCCGAAACTTTAATAAGGTGTTCATGGAGCCAAAATGAGATGTCGTGTGCATTTGTGCAATTTTCAAAGCATGTTTACCTATTATTATCATTATTTGTCGATTTACTCAACAATAAATGTTAAAATACTCTAACCTAATTAGAAAAATCTAAAAACTTGCATAGACATATCATTTTGGTGTATAGTCATGAGAAAAAAGTTTCAATTGATTCGGACAAAGTGGTGTTGCACATTCTCACAAAGGCATACATGTCACTCTACGACCAATTTGACTATGTGAGAGATGTCGCCACATGTGAGAATTTCATGTATCACCACTATCGCGAAATCATCCGACACTTTAATAGGGTGTTCATGGAGCCAAAAATGTGGTACAAATGATAAAAAAAAAAAAATATAAATAATATAAAGAAATCAAAATATGAACAAATAACAAAAAATGTTGTAAAAAAAAATGCCTATGGGTTTCGAACACAGGAGCTAGAGATCAAAGCTCTAGGTGGCAACCCATTATAGTACTCAAGTGCCTTTGGTATGTGTCAATCGATGCGTCCTTTTAACCTTGAGGTGAGGATCGGGAGCCGGACCTTCACCTGGACAGACCCATGGCCTGCTGGACGCGCACTAGGCCGCGTGCATCCAGCGGTGACAGAAGGTCCACCTGAACAACCCATGTGCGGCTTCAACGCACCAACCACCAGGGTTCGGCTCCAACGCGCCAGCGACCATGGAGCGGCTCGGCCCAACACCCCGTCCGTGCGCTCGTGGTGACAGGAGGTCCAGTCCGAGCGCTCGGCCCAACACCCCGTCCGCCCAAGCCTGGAGCGACAGTAACAAACGCACCTAGAGACGAGGAAACCCTACGATGGTGCTCCTATAAAAAGTCCCGTACCCTACCATTCCCACGGCGTAACTAAATACTAGAATTTCACCACCACCACCACGGCGGCGGCGGCACCTAGGTTCCAAAGTGATTCCGATCGGCGGTGATAGAGGTGGCACCGAAGTCGCAACATGTCGAGCCCCAAGCACGTCCAGATCAACCCCGAGAGCGAGCCAATGGAGGAAAAGGTAAAAGGGCAGCGATTGAAGAAAAAGGTAAAGGGCAGCGTGCTCATCGGGAAAGAAGAAAGCGGTCAACGGCGAAGAGGACCAAACGAGATTGGGAGCAAGTGGGATTGGGAGCGACCCCCGCGCGAGAGAAGAAGGTAAGAGAAATCCCCCCTCTCCCATGATGGTTCCTATTTCTTTCCTAATACACGACCTCTGATATGGTCAATTCCTCGTCGACCATTTTTTTGTCTTGCGGGTTTTCGATAGCAGTGATGACGAAGACCTGTTCACTCCTATCCAAAAGAAGATCAGAGATGCAATTAAAAAGCTAAGAAAGAAGTAAAAAGGACATCTTTCGTGATGGCGGAGAGGACATATGACCATGTTTGCGTCCAGCTAGATATGATGTATTACGACATGCGTATATGATGTAGTATAACATGCCTTAGTCTCAGTAACTAGGTCGCAAGTAGTCATTTGCATGATTCAATAAAAAAATTCTTGTGATGGTGAGGAAATAATATTGGTTTACGTACATCGATCTTGAACGCACGCACGCCGCAAGAACGATTAAGGTATGCCGCACCACCCTGCTAGGGGCGCGTCACGAACGCTCCACCCAGCCTGGCGCGGCTTCACGCGTTATACGTTCCGGTCCAGTTTCCTTTCAGTGTTGCTTTATGCTAAACTAAAAAAACTGTTGCATTAGTCGCTGGCAGATCCTCACTTCCAGGATTTCAGACTTTCAGTGCTGGCGCGTTTCGCACCGGAGTCGCGACGGCTCATGGCGCCCAAGCCGCACCAAGATGGTTGGTTGGCGTCGTCGCCGCACCAAGATATATTCAGTCATCGTACATCGATCTCTGCAATCACAGTCAGTCGAGAACGGCAAGCAACAAATCCACAGAAAGAAGCAGCCGCACCTCCTGCTTGGCGCGCCACCAACGCAGCGCCACCCAGCTGAGCGGTTCTAGATATCAAGCTCTAACCATTATGCTACTGAAGTGTCTTTGTTATGTGTCCAACTGAAGTATCTTTTAACTTCAGTAGGCGAGGATCGGGAGCCGGCCCATTACCTGAACAACCCATGTGCGGCTTCAACGCACCAATTAACCACCAGGGTGCGGCTCCAACGCGCCAGCTACCATGGTGCGGCTACCTTGCTGATATACTCCAGCAGCTAATTTGACTGTTATTCATAGGATAATCGGGACGACTTAATTTCCCAAACCAAACACCGTGCGACCGTGGTCACATATATGAATAGCAGACTCTGCATAGTTCATTGTTCATTGTACTAATGTACTATACTACCGGCCAGGAGCAAATTCAGTTGCAGATTTCGCTCTGCCACAATGCCCGGTACAAGAATGTTTCCAAGAAATCAAGAATTCACCAAACCTGAAGTTTATGGTGATCTTCTCCCTACTACATCTCATTCTCACCTCACATCTAACCCCTGTTATGCATCTAACAGAGATATGTTCAGGACACACAACAGATCAGTGAACTGACAAACCTAAAACAGCTACCTGCTAAAGCTAATTAAACTACATCAACCCTCTCATCTCATCTTCTTTACAAGTCATATTGTTGACAGGCATGCCCTCTATGCCTTGAAAGTGGCACCATTATCTGTTGGATCAGTTGACCTGAAAAACAACCAAACATCAGCAGATGACCTGTTTCCTTTGGAAGAAAAACAAACATGGAATTCCTATCAAACAAGTGCTTGACTAAAAGCATCAGACAACATTAATCCGGCGTGTCTGTTCGCCGTTCATTATCAGCCAGCTGAAACAGTGCCTGCAGAGCTGAAACATGAGCACTATGCAAGCGAACAAGCAGGTCGATGACAAGGCCGACGTCGATCCGGTGCAGCATGGAGTAGAACAGCTTCCCCGTCGTCCTGGCGTGCACGAGGATGGGGTTGAGCAGGTGACCTCCCCGAAGTTGGCGGCCTTGTGGAGCGACGGAGCTCTGCAAGCGGAAGAGCGTGCGCACGTCGGCGCCCGGCGGCGGAGCGTCCCGCTGGTCGATGGTGGGGACCGCGTGTGGCGTGGTCGAGCATTAATCCGACGAGGAGTAGTCGGTGGCACTGGAAGCCCTCGAACTCGGCGCCTGGCGCCCACCACCGCGCTGTGCCTGGACCGCAGAGCTACAACTGAGCACGTCCCCGGTTGTTGGGCGGCGACGACATCTCCGCTCTCGCCCCACCCAAGATCCGGTTGTCGGGGGTCAGGGTGGTGTGTCGGCCGCCGCCGCCATGATGCGGTATCTGGCGGTGGTTCCTGCTGGTGGCGACCTCGGCGGTCACGAAGTGCTATCCGCGTGCCGTTGCCATCGGCGGGGATGGGGAAATCCACGGTCGCCGCCACCGAGGAAGAACCGCACACACGCCGCTCCTTGATCCATTTGGGGGCGGACTCGATGCACAACCGCTCCGGACGTGTCGCCAGGTCAGCGCGGCGGGCTGCGCGGTTCGTTCACGCCGCTTTCGGGCATGGGGTAGATCTCCCATCGCCGCGCCCTCGACGTCGTTGCTGCGGTGCCGGCGCCCGGCGCCACTTCCTTCTCACGGCGAGATGCGACCAAATGACACAAACCCTAGAAATCAAACTATACAACTTGAATTATAGACACTCTAACTATACAAGTCCAAACAACTTTGTTACAATTATGAATGTACAGTTTTACCCTTAAAAAAAAAAAATAAAACTACGAAAAAGCAATTAACACTCATTTATTTAGGATTCAAATACCACAAATTTTTAGAGGCGTTGGGGGGCGTTACATCTCATATGGCCCACATGTCATAGACACGAAACGCCTCCGGGCCTCTCCCTTAACGCCCCAACGCTTTTTTCTCATTTGGGCCCACATGTCATACACACGAGAAACGCCTCAGGACGCCTCTCCAACCATTGTAAAAAGTTCATTCTTTTTATTATTGTTGTTTGAAGATCTTTTTGACGATGACAGGGTTATTTCTTATTCATGCTGGCTTCTAATTTATGCCTTGCATTTGCTGTTCTATTCATAATTTTTATGGGTGAAAAGAACACACTTTGATCCATGTTGAATTAATGCCTAATATAATTTTCTGCGGGGGTTATGGTTAGATTGATGTCAAGACTCAGGCCTGGTTTCACTTGGCTAACATGGTGAGGTATCAGAGATTATTTCAGTGTTAAGACGGATCATTTCACCTAACCGAAGATACAAATCCAGCCTGTTTCCCGTACTGTTAGCCAGACTCCTTCACCGGGGCAGTACACCATGAATGCCAAATTTAGAACGGGAGCTATGTTTTTTTGTGTGACTAGAACAGGAGCTATGTTGTACTCGTCTGTTTCTATTATGCTGAACAATTATGATGGTATTGTTGTTGCAGGGACACGATGGTACTACTGTTGCAGTGACAGCCTCATTGCCTCAGTGATCCTTGCCCGTGTCTTGGTGCCAGTGAGGCCAGTCGATCGGTAGCCCTATTTCGTTGCGTGTTGAATGACTTCTTTCTTTTTAAGTGGCATTCTGGTTTCTCTGTCTATTCTCTGCAGTTCTTCTCATTTTCTTTGTCTCGTGCTGCATCTCTTATATGAAGTTGGCATTATGAGAACAACACTAATGGTGATTTTTGAAGCACTCACGGTGATCAGAAGATATCGTTGTGCACTGTTTCATAGGGTATCACATAGTTTTCAAGTCTGTTTATGGTACTAGGCATCTCTACCTGCTTCCATCATGTGCCATGGTTTCTAGAATAAAAGGGCATTTGCAAGCAATCCATAAGCGTCTCAAATTCATGCATATTAGAAAACCGAAGAATTGATGATTGGGATAGGTTTAGTGGTAAACTATTGTTGCTATTGGAAGTGTTGTGCAAATGGTGTAAATCATTTTAATAGGCTTGCAAAACAATTCAATTGACAAAATTTCTATGCCATGTTTCATATCAGGCGCTGATAGCAGACAGTGCAAAACGGAGTACTGTACTTGAATTATGGTTATTCAGGACTGCATGCTTGGTTCGAAGATTTACAATTTTTCGATGTGTACCTAATAATTAATTAAAGCAACAAATTCTTGTGCAGAGCTTGCCATAAAAGCAAAGAGCAAGCAGAGATAACGACTGAAGCAATGAATTCTTGTGTAGAGCAAACCAACAACACAAGGAGCAAGGTTGTGCTTCAACAAGTTTCCTGTGCAGAGCTAACAGTTAAGGAAGGAGCAAGACTTCTCCAGTGTGCTGCGTCAATGTGCTGCGTCAATACCCCAATACCCTTATGGTTGTTCTTAAGAACGTGTGTTGTTATGGTTTGTCAGATGATACACGGAATTAATCTCATTTCACCCAATGGTCTCCCCACCTCTATGTACAATACATGTAAAATCTTTTGTTTTGTTTGTCATTAATAAACAGTTGATGTATAAGCTGATCATGCGCAATATTGATATCTCGAACATTGTGCTCATAGTATCTTGTTTTTCGTAACAGTATACTGCATGGTCATATAAATATATTATCATAGCATCAATTTTTTTCCCGTTGCAACGCACGCGGGCATTTACCTAGTTATAAACTAAATGCAGGGAGGAGATCCATCAAAGCCAAAATAAACTATCTTGCGGCGTTCGCATCTTCTATATAGCTTTATATACGTATGGGGTGATGCATAGAAGCTTCTAATACTTAAGGGTCGGAGTTGGTATTAGGAAATTATAAACCAGCTACTAGTAGAGCAGAACATTTGTTTTGGCTAAAGCATGCGTCGTGTAAAACTCTTTCCCTTAATGCAATACGTGTCAATGGGCATGCTTTTGGAAAAAAAAAAAATAGAGCAGGACATTAGATGAAAGGTTGATCGTGTCCCATGGTCCCTACTAAGTACATTAGATTCTTCAATAATTATATTTTCACAATATATCTATTTGGTGTGATAATTTTTTTTTTTGTAATTTTCACTATAGTTTTGATTAAATTTGTAAAAAAATAGCGGCGCTAATAGCGGTCAAAAGCACCTGTCGCAATGCCAAATAGCGCTATATAGCGTAAATAAGCGCGCTAATAGACGCATAAATAGCGTTTTTGGCTAACCTCCCGCTAAATTCTATAGCCCGCGATTTTTTTCATGGAATTTGAGATGTTTTACTCTCCAAGGAAATTGGAATGACATAATTTTGAACGGATCCGAATTCTATCTAGTAGCAGGGTGCAAGGTTCTGGGATTCGACAGCGAGATAGTTTGCTCTCCGAAAAGTTTGCTTCGATTCCCAAAAAATTACCAAATGAGTCCGAAATTCATCCGAGTTTTCCTGAAATTCGCCCATTTCGGTTGTGAATATATGCTGCAAGAGTATAATTTCGTGACATGGCAATAGTAGTTCTAATGGTTAGGCAGGACACACACAAAATTTGTGACTAGGAAAAGTGTTACAAAACATTATGCTAGCTGTACTTTGATGGCTATACCAGCATATAGAAATGAATTGCGGTCAAAATATGTAAAAATGTATTGACTGATTACGTCTGTGTACATAAAAATAATTTAAAATTAAGACTAGTAGAGAGGTAATTTGGTGATACACTTCCAACCAACTCTGTATTTACTAGTACTCTACTTTTTTCCGCTTAATATATACTTCCTCAGTCCCAAACTGTATCTCATTCAAAGAATTTTATTTGAGTCAAAACATCTCAGGTTTATCAAATTTATATGGTAAGATAATAACATTCATAATGCCAACTAAGTATCATTAGATTCTTCATTAATTATACTTTCATAATATACCTATATATTTGATGGCACAAATAGTTGTAGTTTTCTATATAATTTTATTCAAACTTTAAATGTTTTGACTTTCCAGGATTTTTGGAATGACTTACGGTTCGGAAAATGGAGAAGTATAAAAGAACGATTTACACATCAGCAGCCAGTTTGTGCTGTCCATTTGTGAACGTCTGAGCAGCTTCCTCTTGTGTCTCTCTAGCTTGGTCTTGGCAAGCTGGATTGGTTCTTCCATTAGAGACTAGAGAGTAGCTATATCTAGAGAGCAAAGCGCTCAGCAACTAGCTAGCTGATGAGCTCACGGTGAGGACCTCCCTCATCCACCCGGTTCCGCTACGAGGAAGGTCACCCCTAGCAATGGCGGCGAAGCAAGGCCAATAGACAGATGATACGTGGCCCCACTCAATCTAGGCTCTAATTAACAAGGTTGCATGCATGATGGGAGAGCCACCAAATCTAGAAGGGTCCACTTTATTGATAGCAAAAAAAAAAAAAAAAAAAAAAAATATCAGAGATCATGGATAAACGTGTTTGTCGGATTTGTCGTTACAAAATTTCTTGGTCAAAATAAAAAAAAATAATACATTTTAAAAAAAATTGCATAAGTTGTCTCTAAAGCATTTTATAAAAAAAAAAAGAACCACCACATAGTAATATTAATTCTGAGTAAATAAGATAGTTTATACCACACTTCGATGTAGATGGACTAGTTAATTCTAACTTCTGATATAAAATACTGATGCGTTCTAAATTATAGTTCAGTTTAGATTTTCTAGATACATTGCTTTTTGTTATGCACCTAGTTATATATACTATGTCTAGGTGCATAGCAAAAAAAAATGCATCTGAAAAGCCAAAACTTTTATAGTACAAAACGAGATAAAGTATATTTTATCAGATCTCAGCGATGAACGGGATTATCGGATTCATCTAAATATTCTTACATTGGCCCTCTTTTTCTCCTCTTCCCGCCTTTTGGAGGTCCTGTTTTTTTCGGACGGCGGCTATCCAAGAAATGAAGGGGAAGGCTACACGAAGAAGAAATGATAACAACCACTAGATGCATGTAATAATTTAACTAAATGCGGGGAGGAAATCCATCAAAGCCAATAAACTATGCGCGCACGTTCGCATCTTCTATATAGCTTTATATAGGTATCGGATGATGCACAGAAGCTTCTTTAAGGGATCGGAGTTGGTATTAGGAAATTATAAACCAGCTACTAGTAGCTAGAGCAGGACATTAGATGAAAGGTTGATCGTGCCCCATGGTCCCCAACTAAGTACATTAGATTCTTCAATACTATGTACCTATTTGGTGTGAACTGTGATATATATTTTTTATTTTGTAATTTGCGTTATAATTTTGATTAAATTTGAGATGCTTTTACTCTCTAAGAAAATTGGAATGAGGATCCATGGAATTCTATCTAGTAGCAGGGTGCAAGGTTCTGGGATTCGACCGCGAGATAGTTTGCTTTTCGAAAAAATGTTTTCGGTGATGTCCGAAATGAATTTTATGCTTCCATTCCCAAAAAATTACCAAATGAGTCCGAAATTCATCGGAGTTTTCCTGAAATTTGTCCATTTCGGTTGTGACTATATGCTGCAAGAGTAATTTTGTGACATAGCAATAGTAGTTCTAATTTAGGCAGGACACACACAAAATTTGTGACTAGGAAAAGTGTTGCAAAACATTATGCTAGCTGTACTTTGATGGCTATACCAGCTATGAATTGCGGTCAAAACATGTAAAAATGTATTGATTGATTACGTTTGTGTACATAAAAATAATTTTAAAATTAAGACTAGTATAGAGAGGTAATTTGGTGATACACTTCCAACCAACTCTGTATTTACTAGTACTCTACTTTTCCGCTAATATATACTTCCTCAGTCCCAAACTGTATCTCATTCCAAGAATTTTATTAGAGTCAAAATATCTCATCAAATTTACATGGTAAGATAATAGCATTCATAATGTCAACTAAGTATCATTAGATTCTTCATTAATTATACTTTCGTAATATATACCTATATATTTGATGGCACAAATATTTATAGTTTTCTCTATAATTTTAGACAAACTTGAAATGTTTTGACTTTTCAGGATTCTTGGAATGACTTACGGTTCGGAAAATGGAGAAGTATAAAATAACGATTTACACATCAGCAGCCAGTTTGTGCTGTCCGTTTGTGAACGTCTGAGCAGCTTCCTCTTGTGTCTCTCTTGCTTGGCAAGCTGGATTGGTTCTTCCATTAGAGACTGTAGAGTAGCTATATATAGCTAGCTAGGGAGCAAAGCGCTCAGCTACTAGCTAGCTGATGAGCTCCTGTATAGCCTCCATGGTGGCGGGCGAGAAGAGGAAGGTTCTCGGGGAGAGAAGGAAACCACCATCAGCACCGCCCGGCGAAGGCGGCGGCAGCACCGGCGTCGTGTGATCATCATCATCATCAACAACAAGAGGCAGCGACGGCGGGAGTACGTGCTGCTGCCCTAGCGTGAGCACCAGGGGATCCTGCTCCTGCTGCGACGACAGCGCCGCCGCCGCCGCCGTCTCTGCGGGCCGAAGCACGGCCTCCTGATCCTGATCGCCGCTGCCACCAGCGGTCCCGTTCGGTTGCCGGCCGGTGAGCCTCTGCACGAGGGCCTTGAACTCGTCGGGGCGCGCGTGGATGACCTCGGGCGTGTCCTCGTACAAGATCACTGGCCTCCGTGGCTGTGTCCTCCTGACATCGTCGCCGTCGTTCACGACGCGGCGGGGTCTCTTCTTGGACTTGGACGACGGCCGCCGGGCCGACGCGGTGCCCGGCAGGCTCAGTGGCAGCGGCCTGAAGCACTGCAGGCTGCTGACGACCCCGCTCTTGTTGGCCGCCGCCGACGACATGGTGGTGGTGCTGTGTTGCACCATTGGCCTATCGATGATGAGAAGCTTCAGAATGAATGCGATGGTCGGGTCGACGAACGAACGAAGAAGTTGATGCTCTCTGGTATCTGCGTGCTGAACTGGGATTGGGAGGCGTTTGAGGCAACAAGTTGCTTATATATAGTAGGCCGGGAGAGAGACCGGCCAGCCGACGTTTCAAGGAAAGTACGCGCGTTGAATACGTACGCTTTGGCGTCGCGAAGAAAAGTGTCAGACTCAGGGGCGCATAAAAATAGGGAATAAATTGGGTGCTCTCATTTTACTCTAAATAAAAGATTAGGGTATAAAATTTAATATAGAGATTAGGGAATATAAAGATTAGGGTTTAGGGTTTAATATAAAGATTAGGGTATACGACTTAAAATAGAGATTAGAGTTTAGGGGCTTAATATAGAGATTAAGGTTCAATTTAGTGTGTAGCGTTTAGGGGCTTAATATACAGATTAGGGTACAAAATTTAAAATAGAGATTAGGGTTCAACTTATAATATAGAGATTAGGGTTGAAGTATTAATATAGAATTAGGCTTTATGGTCTAATCTCTTAATATAGAGATTAGAGCAAAATGGGAGAAGGTCCTCACGTTCGTACAAATAGGGAACTGCGCCGGACGACTACGCGAACGAAGCTGCATTGCTGCATGCTGTGCCGTGCCGCGCGCAGCAGGAACGTTACGGCCCTGCTGCTGCTGCGGTTGCTGCCTGCAGGCTGCAGATGAACACGTTTGCTGGCGGCGGCGGCGGCGGCGGCGGCGGCAGCAGCGGCTTACTCGCTCGTGCTTGGCATGGCATGGCATCGTGTGTGCCGGGTGAATGACGAGGGTGCACGTACGCATCCGCGGCATGCCTGTGGCCGCTGGCTGCTTCGTTGGGTTGGGTACGTCGTCCAATCTGATCCGATGATCTCCGGTGTGTGTCCAAAACAAACGGGGTTATTACTATGTTTGATGTTTGATTTGATTGACCCAAGGAGGAAGGTCACACGAGGTCACACGATCGAAGAGGAAGGTTCCCCTGACAATGCTGGCGGCGAAGGGCCAGTAGTAGTGGAGAGAACCGGATCCAGCAGGTGGGTCGCGCTCCACGATTGCAAAGCCACCACCAGATCTAGACAGGTTTGAGCGGAATTTGACGTATGATTACATATATGATTACGTATTTAGGGGGAGCAATGTTGACGACAACAATATAATAAGTTTTTGGTCACATACTGTCACTGTGTTTCAAGGTAACATCTACCAGTATTCGAAAATGATTGTGTGTCAAGTCTTGGATGGTGTGCAAAGTTTACGCAAAGGAATATATTGGTTCCGGCGGCAAACTAACACCACCTAGTATTCGAGAATGATTGCGTGTCAAGTCTCGGGTGGTGTGCAAAGCTGACGCAAAGGAATATGTTGGTTTCAGCGGAACGTCCCCCCTATACGTCCCCGTCGTGACCTAGTGCTTGAGTGTACAATGGTTAAGAGAGAGATTGCTCCTAAGTCTCTATGCGAGTGAGTGACTATGAAAGAGATGGCTTAGGTGAGTTGCATGGAGAGCCCTCCTTCGTCTTTTATAGCTCAAAGGAAAAGGCAGATTACACATATAAAGGAGGACATGAAGGAAAAGAAGAAAGAAAAAAAAACTAAAAAAGGGAGGACCCATGGCATCATCCTCTCCTCCTCCATCCTGGTCCTTTGGGTCGTGCGGTCGTTAATGGCGACAGACGCCATTCCCGGATCCTGCTTCATCGTACGACTCTGACAAATTAGGACGAGGCACCCCATCCTATTACGGGATCGAGATGGCTGAAATGGCGATGAGACATTGGTCGTACGCTGATTAGGCACAACAGTGCCCCATGTGTCGTGTCATGGACCTTCATGGGAGCCCCGGCTCGCCATCGTTCGTGTCACTTCACGGTTGACGGGTCCCTGTCTAAAGTGTTTGAGGCGACACGGGTCATCCGCGATACACCCGACCCCATATGGTGCGTTAGAAAGGGCGTGGAAGTTCTAGGACACTCGTTTATCCGGCCGATGGCTTATTCACATAATGCCATCGGGCGAGCAGAGTCCTCCTGTGGAGAGTTCGCTGGACAAAAGCCCCGCCCCGAGGGGTCGGGTCGAGGGTCCCGCATTCTAGGAGTTGGGCGGGACAAAAGTCACCTTCGAAGGGTCGGCGGAGGCAGGGCGCACACTCAGCAGTTATAGGCGGGACGCAAGTCCCCCTCGAGGTTCGGCCGAGGCAAGGCCCGTGCTCTAGGTGTCCGGCAGGTCGTGATAGGCCTTGGATGGGTCGGACGGCTTCGCTTTTACTATCGACTGTGTTAGAGCTTATACGTACTACACCGCTCGTCATTAGATATCGTGATATTTATATCCGACACATATTATGCCCAAACAAGCTTGCTCTCTATTTTTACCGGCTTTTGATATGCTGGTTTTATTGATTCAGATAATCAGATTGCATATGCTCAAGAAAATATTACCATGCGCGACGAAACAAATCAAGGAATCGATGGTCTCTCAGCGGCAACGAACTCCGGCCGTCATCTGTTTCCATTTCCGTTTGCGCTACCCGACATGAAACCAAACGTCATCCTTTACGTATCTGCTGATGCAAAGCTAGGAAGCCATACAAGACTAAACCGAAGGATATAGTAAATCCAAAACTAAACTGTTTCCCGCTAATTTTCGTTTATCTGGAATATAAATTATTTCAGTTTTTATAATTGGTTTGTTCGGTTAACTGTATCATTTCACATTTCATAAATTGTAAAATACCGTACCAATTAATCAACAAACTTATATATATATCCAACTGGCTCAAGCGTCCAACGAACCCCAATTCAAAAGCACAACTTAGTAAGTTTATATATATTCTCTAAGAAAATGTTGTAAAGGTTATTGATTGCTTACTAAAGCTAGCTAGCTATAGTGGCCATGAGTCCAAATTAGTGCAATCACTTCATTATTACTTCTGAATGAGTGCTGATGATTTTTTTTTTTGCTTGTTTTCAAGAGTGGGTCCTTACATTCTCATGTAAGGATGCTATTTGAGTTTTAATAAAGTTTCATTTCTGCAAAAGGAAAAAGATTATCTTTGATATATATAAAGAAACTCGATTAAAAACTAGAAAACAAATAAAATCAACCTGAAGTACTTTAATTTGTTCGGTAAACAATGTCGCTCTCTCGCATGCTTTCTCTCTCTCTCTCCATATCATCCTATCCAAATGTGATGTTTACCGTTATTTTTTTAAAAAAGGAAATATATTAATATCCCAGCCTTCTACATTGACTAATGCATATAGTTGTTCCTTATTACAACCAACCACGCAAAGGTCCAAGCAATCTAAAAAAAAAAAAGTTCAAAAGCAAAGCAAAAGACAACAAAAAGTTCCAAGTGCGATATTTAACCCAAAATTCTATTTTTTGAAACGCCAATCGTTTGTTGCAAACACCTCCATCTCGCGGTGATCTCAATCTGCCTCGCATCCCATCTTCATCATTTGGTCATCCTCCTCCTTTTGTAGTAAGGACTAGAACCTAGGCCAATATGTCCCCCCGAAGATAACATGCAAATAAGATGATATTGGGATCTTGTCAAAGACCGCTTCATTTTTGGGTTAAGCAAATTACCCAACACATCGCATTTCGCACCCACTAGAAATTTGACTTTTCGGTTTCATGTTGAACCCTTGTAACCAGCCTGTAAACATATCAAAGAATAAATGTTG
>JADLZK010000966.1:0-72127 GCA_015847255.1 Hyparrhenia diplandra
CATCCATCACAAGACTGGTTCAGGCAAACAGGTTTGTTTGTTTATTAATCCAGGAACATAAGAACCTGTCTGTTTTTGTCTCTTCTCTCTTTTGCCCTTTTCACACAGCCTGGCCGGCAGGATACTAATTTACCCTAAATGCTGTCCTAAAATAATTTTTGTCGAAAGAAAAAAAGGGGTATGTTGGAATAGAATCTTTTGCAGGAAAACTGGATAAGAATCTCTATCCCCAAATCTTCTGGAGATTGCTTGTGGAAGTACTTGGCTATCAGAGATGACCTACTAGTATCTTTAAGATGATCTTAATCTGAGAAGGATATTGCAAGTTAGAAATTTAGCACCTTAAAAATGAACTCTGTTTCATCGGCATCTTAGAGATGAACACAAGTTGTCTAACATGAACTCTGTTTCAGTATCTTAAAGACAAAATTTGGCATCTAAAGAATATTGGCCCACTCATATAAACTCCTAGATATCTTCTGTGATTCTCAATTCCCATCACTCATCAGTAGAGGAAGAGTCCACTTATTCAGTTAGATTCTTTGTGTGAAAAGGACACACAGCCTAATTCAAAGTGTTGACGATTGAGATGGCAGCATGGTCCCAATGGCTTCAAGTGGTCAGTAGTTAATGGAATCTCCGAAACAGATCTACTGAATTTGACTAATAAGGAACTGGGATGGGTATCCTATCCGATCACTTATACGGATTAAATAATTGCTTACTTCACTCTGCTGTACAGACATATTGAATCACTCAAGAACATGAACTGAAGATACTAAGCTAAGCTAGCAATTTATTTCTAGGCAATTTGAGTAGGAATTCTTAGTACCTGCTGAGGATTTGTGAGTCGTTGGCGAGGGCGCCGATGATCCAGTAGATGAGGCTCTGGAACATGGCATCCAGCAGTCCGTAGCTGAAGTAGAGCAGGAAGGGGCCAGGGTAGCGGTGTCTGTCCTTGAAATCGATGGGGTCGTCTTTCAACGCATGCCTGTACTTGAGCTGGTTCGCCAGGCCGCCTCCCCAGATGGCGGTTCCGACGACGGCGACGACGGCGATCCCGAAGAGCCCTCTCTTCCTGCGGCTGGCGAACCCGAAGTCGAGCAGGTATCCGATGCCGGCGGAGCCGATCATCTGCGCGCCCCAGTAGAAGACGTTGTTGAGTCCCTTGGTGCGGAGCGAGAAGAGGCCGCCGTTGACGTTGTTGAACTGGTACGTGTAGAAGAAGTTGCTGGCCCAGGCGGCCGGGAGCACGAGCAGCATCTTCCAGTTGGCGAAGAGCTTGAGGATCTCGGCGAACTCGGTGGCCGGGGACGAGAAGGTGACCCTGGTGGCCTTGGTGCCGTCGTCGCGGACGATCCTTGTGGGTGGCAGCACGGTCAAGGTGAGCGCGGCGCCGACGAGCATGAAGGCCATGAAGGCGATGTAGGTGCCGTCGTTGACGCCTTTCCCCTTGTCCCCAACGTTGTAGTTCAACGAGAAAGGGAGGAGGCCACCGAGGACGCCGCCGAGGTTGAAGAGACACCAGAAGAGGGAGATGTAGGTGCCCCGACGGTTAGGCGGCGGGTACGACGTCATGACGGCACCCTGCGCCGCCCAGAGGAACCCGGCGCCGGCGCCGAGTAACGCACCCGCCGTGACCGGGAACGCCTGCTTCTGGTGGTGGTTGTAGTAGAGGAAGGAGCCGGCGTAGAGCGGGTAGGTGAGCGCGCCGAGGAGCAGCGTCAGGCGTGGGCCGAGGAGGTTGTGCGCCGCGCCGCCGAGGACCCCGAAGACGGCGAAGCACGAGTAGAGCGCCGTGTTGGCGTTGTCGGCGGTCGTGTTGTCGAACTGACCGCCGCCGCCGAGACCGTTGAGCGCGTTGAACATGCCCGGGCAGCAGAAGCAGACCAGACCCAGCAGCGACACCTGCGCCAGCGGCGAGTTGTACCGCAGGAGGCCGCGCTTCGCCGGCGGCGCCGGGCCATCCACCTCCGTCGCGGCAGCCATTCGATTCCCCCCTGTTGCTAATTAATTAGCTAATTCGATTGATCTCTTCTCTCGTGGCGGTGGGTCACGGTGGCCGTCGCCGGATGGAATCAGTGATGACGGAGACGATGGTGAACAAGGTGGTACATATATAGGGGACGGATGGATCCATGAATCCTAATGATTCTTGTTTAGTTTTCTCGTCGCGTCGCTATTTGGATTTGGAATTTGGGGACGGAGATGAACAAGCTACTGCATTTGTGACATTTGGAGGGACGATGCGCACCAGTCACTGCGAGTGTCATATCTACCTTCCTTTTTTTTCTTTTTTTTGAGGCAAAGTGTCATATCTACTCCTACCTTATTGTTTGATTTTCCTAGGCCAAAAATATTAAAATTCTGCCGATTGTTTATGAGTGAAGGAATAAACTACAACGGAGCCTAGCATCAAGATTCACGGTCATCGATCTGGGCAAGACAGCTGATTTCCTCAAAGATACAGCACTCAGATTCTTGGGTTGGGAATTGTGGACATGATCGCTACTGCACCTTTGTCCGTCCTAGTAAATCACAATCGCTAATTCTCCGGAATACAGGACAAGAGCCAGCTAATTGTATACTCCTATTTAGGAGACATTTTGTCATTAGTGAGAGAGAGTAATCTTTCTGCAAGAAAATGCAAGCTGAGGTTGTATTGACACCATGCATGATGTGCCCTTGCTGCGGTCTCACCTCAGCTCACGTGTGCTTAATTGGGGCCTAGTATTTGTTACCGTCCGTAATTTTCTAGTATAACTGAGCTCGTTGTAACAACCATCTGACGCCAATGTTTACGTGTTATATGCAAGAGTGCAAATACAGACAACCAAGTTTGCTAATAGATCGCCAGTGCTATACAGTTTGTTAAGCTAATCTCTTATTGCTCTGTACACGGTGACTCTTGATGTCGCCTACCTCCTGTAGCTCGAGGTCATCGAATCCATTTGTCATTCACCAACAGGACATGTAGCCTGATTTCACTCTGGATTTCACGCAGTGGAGCACAGCGAAACACACCCTCTCATCTGCCAACAAGAAGCCAGCACCAGAGCAGCTTTGGAGGCATCCCTCCCCTGCATTCGTGGTCTCCGGCACATGCATCTAGGAGACTCCAAAAGTCCGTCGTGTTAATCTCCAATCTTCAGGCTCATTCCTACAGTACGTATCTTCAAACAAACGCTCTGAAAAATAGAAAAACAGAGGTTCAGAGGTTTCAAATTTTTCTCCTTTTGAAAAGATGAAAGGTGCCAGTTTCTGAATCTAATCCACTATTTTCAGGGACGAGGTTAACCTCATCAGACCAAGACGGGCCAAATGGCAGTGCAAAAGTCAACAAAAGAAACACGGATGGAGTTGCTCACACTCACAAGATGCCTAGCTGCATGATTGAAGCCACACTGAACATCCCATCCGTTGCGTTCCTTTCAGAGTTTGCGTGGCAGCGCCGGCCTTCCACCATTCTTTCCTCACCACAAGCGTCAATCACTTTCGAATTCATTCACTGACGCACACAAATATCGTATGCACGCCGGCTGCAGCAAGACAAAAAATTGGATACAAAATGCTTTCAAACAACATCCCATATATCCTACTCAAGTATAAAAATAGCATCCCCTGCCGTCCGGGAACCCTAGCAACCCCTTAAAATTAAGACTGCCTGCCTGCAAAGATTTCTGATTTCTCTGAAGTAATCAAAGTAGACCGGCCAGCCACGGCACCCAGTAGACTCTGAATCGATCAATGACTTGTTCCATGTCAAACACAGTTACACATAGTCTCTGCGGCTCCATATTCAGCACAAGACTGGCATTTAGAAACCAAAGGATGCCGGCACAGAAACCAGGGGAATTTGACACAGGTCACCAGCAGAATTTAGTCAACTAGTACAAATTTGGGTTCAGTTTTTCAGAAATAACCCATGGTTCACATCCATTATTATTGGGCATATATGTACAGTTACCATGCCAAGATGTTAATGTGCCAACGGACACATACATAGATACATAATAACTCTGTGTATCCTGATCGAAATGTGTAGTGTTTTTTTTTTCTGACAATGCAAGAGCGTGGAAGAGACAAATCCCCAGGTTTCCTTCAAAAGGCTAGCCTCATCATAACCTGCAGAGAGTGCAAATATCAGTTGTTAATGTACATGGTCTAACATATGTGGAAGATAAAAACTGACACTAATTAAGTTCTATTTGGCCTGCATGTTCAAAATTCATGTGAAAACTACCACTAGAATCATTGAAACATTACAGCCACCTTTCATTCATAGCATTAATAAAGTCAGGGCCTGCATACCATTCCATCCGGTCAACTAAATGGCTACACGCATAAGTTCAATAAGTCAACAAAAGGACAAAATACATCCCACTCCATCCTTATCTTATGCCGCTACTACAAGAGAAACAGTATTTCTTCATTTTGCTTGAGACTTGGACTTTCTTTCATGTGATCCAACCATGAACACAAAAGACAAGGAAAAATAAGTCAAGCTTTCACTAGCAGTAAATGACTTGCCTGGCAGATGGCTAACTTAGCTATAACAAGCCTAAAAGGGCGTACCCAGTGCCGTAGGCTCCCGCACTGTGCGGGGTCTGGGGAAGGGTATTTAGTGCCAAGCCTTACCCGCACCATGTGCAATATGCGGAGGCTGGGGCTCGAACCCGGGACCTTCCGGTTACAGGGCGGTAGAGCACTACCACTTGCACCAGAACCGCCCTTCTTAGCTATAACAAGCTTACAAATGAGAAATTGGTACTTCGAAACAAGTTTCTATCACTTCCCAATTTGCTATCAGACATAACAATTTTCGATATACAAAGACAGTTTGGTGCTACTAGAGATCAATCTGCAAGCATTCATATCAAACAAAAATGAAGCTCCTGCAGGAGAGTGACAGCCACAAACATTTCACTAAATCTAGCAGATGTAACTCCAGGAGAAGAAATACAGAATAATAAATCTACAGAAATTTCACATGCCATGCACTGATATTTACCTTAAGGAAGAAAACAACCTGCGGACTGCTTCAAATATTTCATCTGCAGTACCTGTGGCATTTATCTGCATGCAATTGAACAACTCTAATCTTAGAAATCCTTGAACCTTGAGTTGACATACAGTGGAAAATATTCTTCTAAATATATCTCTGCTCCCATTTGTAGCAATTAACCACTTGATGCATGTAAGCCATGTTCCCGGATGGTCATAATACAGCTACCCATCTAATATCGAACCAATCAGTAGATTTTAATTCTCTCCCACTAATATAAAGAATAGGAAGTAGGGGTTATACAATACAGCAATAATAAGCTAAACCAGGAAAGTGCATTATATCTGTTTATCTTTGAGTTTTGACAAATGCCACCATTTATACTTTGCTAATCAAATTCTTCTTGAACTTGAATGCATAAATTGAGATTAGAAAAGTTCAGGGATACAAATGGATGTTTTATAGTAACGCATAAAAGAAGATTTATAATTCAACTTTGCAGCACGAAGTAGTAAGTAACACTGTGTAACGAAAAGATACAAAATTTGTACTGCTCACATAATTGTGAGAAAAACAAAACTGTCACATACCTTGTGAACTTTCCCCCTCGAAGTGTAGTAGTCAACGACAGGAATATTCAAACTTTCAAACACTTTTAGGCGCTTCTTGATTGTCTCAATGTTATCATCAACTCTCCCCTAAAAGGCACATGAGAAAATGGTAAAGTAACAAGAAAGGGATAACTTGAGAGTAAATTTCAGTAGATTCTGATAGCTATTATCGGATCTGTAATCTTCCACTTCTGAGAGCCCCAATGCACAATCCTAACTGTACTTTAGCAATCATCGATTTAGTTTATGCGCCTTAGATTACTGAATAAATAACGAAGTTGGTTTTTCTTTTCTTACACTACATAAATATTAGTCTATTGCAAATTCCAAAGCTCTAAACAAGGATTGTGATTCACTGCTTACATTATACTTTAGGAAAGTCCTACTTTCTTTTTGAGTAAACATCAGTCTTGCACTAAACCTGGTTACTAACCTGGTTCCGGCCTAGAAGGCGTTTAACCATCTCATCCTCAGGACAGTCAAAGAAGATCACAATGTCTGGTTCTGTTCCAACCTGAAGTATTTAGGTGAATAGTAGATTGATATTTCAGAACAAGCGGGATGGAGTATTCATCTAGATTACTAATACTATGTATGGAGGAAAACAGTAAGCATAGTTGAGTTGAATTCTAGTCATCTTAATAACTGATTTCAACAGCACAGATTGATGTTAGTCCTCTAACAGAGTGGATCATCCTCAATGTGATTCATTCGATTGCAATCATCCACTTACTGTATATGACTTACTAGTAACTAATAGTAATAGAAATCTAGGCTGGCAATGCATACTGATGCAAAAGAAAAACAGTAAAAAAAAAACATGTCTGCTTAAATAATACCAATGTCAAAACCACATGTGTAAGATGACAAAAAATAGTAATAAAAGACTAAAAGTTCATCCATGTGCAGTATTGTCAAACAAAATTCAGTGAGAAGTGATGAACCACATGGGGCTTGTGTTTGTGAACTAACAAGGTAAAGTTAGTAGGGAATCCTGAATTACCAATGCAATGAAGTGGCAAAAACAAATTGAGAACTTACAATTTTTTTTTCAAAGGCGATTCTGTTTTCCTCACACCTTGGGAAGCCATCAATAAGAACCCTTTTAGCATTTTTCGTTTCCATGGCTTTTCTTATGAGTTCCACAGTTATCTCAGACGGGACAATCCTGCCATCCTTTATGATGTCCAGGATCAACTCCCTGAAGTGCAATGATGAAGCAAGAATGCACTGAAACCCTTTGCACAGGGAGAGCAAAATCAACAAAGGATTAACAGGAGACCATATAACAAGATGGTAATACCCTTTCTCGCTGCCAGATGCTATTTCGTGCCGGAGAAGATCGCCAGCACTTAAATGGGCAAATCCAAAATCTGAAGCGATCTTGGTGCACTGTGTTCCTTTGCCACTCCCAGGACCACCTACAGGCACAAATCGATTGATAAATAAATCATGTGAGCACAAAGCACTGAATCACCTGTAATCAAACTTGAAATAGCATGGATTGACATTTTGTAAGAATTCTGCTGAGTATATGTATTATGTGGGTGGTTTTTACAATCTGTATAACTGGGCAAAAGTGAAGGTAAAGTAGTGGTCGGAGTATATGGTCCATCTTATAGAAAAAGAAAAAAGGGGAAGGTTTATACCTAAGACAAAAGCAATAAAGGGCTTCTGAGCATCGCCACCATCACTTCCCTGGAGACAGAACACAAGAGATTCCACCAGTGAATCAACTACTCAGTACTAACGCGAGATTCCACCAGTGAATCAACTACTCAGTACTAACGCGAGGAGCAGGTGCTTGTGCTGCTGCTGCTGCTGATGCAGGTGGCAATGCAAGTCTTTTTCTGTGTTTGGGAGTCGGGAGCAAACAAACTTACATGCGCCTGGGATGTGAAGAGCCTGGCGAGACGATTGAGAGCAAGAGGTTCCTGGCAGCACAGATCCGAAGACCATAAGTAGGGTGGGAGAAGGTGAGGTGCGCACGAGGCGCTCGACGGAATGCGCGAGGAAGCCTGCCTACCTCGCTGGGGAGAAGGTGGTGTCGGAGACGGTGGCAGGAAGAGGCAGCCGTGGAGGAGCTGGGAGCAAGTGGGGATTGGAGAAGCAGAGCGCCCACTCGCCTCCGCCACATCTCGTCGCCGGGCGGATCGTCGTCTTCCCTTTCCTCCCCCCGCCGCCGGTGGCCGTCTCTCCACTTCTCTTGCTCTATTTGTTGTTTTCCTCTTGTTTCCCTGAGATGAGAAGCAGCAGGCCCACGATTGTGATTGTGCGCGGCCCAACTTTTTTGTCTGGCCTTCGAACGGCAATTATTTCCCATTCGAGAGACACATTCTCAAAAAAAAAAAAAAGTCCATATTCATGAAAGTTCATTTTTCCTCTCTCTCAACATCAAAATCAGACAAATCATCTCCCTCAACTTTTCAAACCATGCAAATTACCTTCCTTTAGCGGTTTTGGGGGCGGTATTGCTACAAGAATAGCGGTGTGACTTTTCTTTTTTTTAAAAAATTCTGTTGAATCTTTGAAAAATCATAGTAAATCAAAGAAAAATTATAAAATGAAAATTCTAATTTTGTTGTACTCCACATGATTAGATCTACACAAGTGAATATATAATATGATATACTTAATATAAAGTTTTGCTATGAAGGTTTTGTTTTTTTTCTTTTTTATACATTCAATGTGTAGATATAATTATGTGAGTCTAACAAAATTAGATTTTTTATTTTATGATTTTTCTGTAATTTACTGTGATTTTTCAAAAATTCAACCCGGAATTTTTTTAAAAAGGAAAAGGCAAAACCGCTGTTATTGTAGCAATACCGCCCTCAAAACCGCCGTGGGAGGTAATTTGCATGGTTTAAACAGTTGAGGGAGGTGATTTGTCCGGTTTTAGCGTTGAGGGAGTAAAAGTGAACTTTCTTGATAGTTAGGGGAGGGAATTTAGACTTTTTCCTTCTCAAAAGCTTAGATGATTGATAGTCCAAGATGCTGAGGGCCAAATTAAATTGATTTTGGCCCAAGAAAGCTGTTGTCGGCCTGCCACTACCTTCACTTGCGATGAAACTTGCGTCTTTAGCGATGGTGGGCCCTAGGAATTAGACAATGAGAACCGACAAAAAAAGTGATAGGGACTATTACCGTGAGTTCATTCATTACTAAATGTCCATACATAATCCAAACATTGAAAATTATAACTCTGTCATCCACATGTCCACAGGTGTGTCGAAAACCTTCCTCTACATTTTTTGACAAGTGAAATTGTCTCTTTTCAAAAAAGGTTTCCTCTTCTTTCACCTGTTTTCTTCATTAATTTGTTTGGCATATTGTGTTATTGGCTTACTAGGTATATATCAATTAATGCTACAAAATTGACCACAATTTATGTTAGGATTGGCCTAAACCGTCCGTCTTTATTGTACCATCTGAATCGTCGAAATGTACTTCCTCTGTCTTGGAATGTAAGGGATTCGAAATTTGTTATATTATGAAATACATTTTCAAAAATTTCAAAATTGTACAAATGTAGTCAAATTTAAGACATTTTTTTGAAGAAATTTTGTTAATAAAGCAAGGCACAACAAAAGAGGTGATATTTTAAAAATGAATAAGACCTAGTGGTCAAATTTAGGGTCAAAAAAGTCAAATGAACTATAATTTAGAACAGAGTTATAGTAGATACATATATAGCAACATTGTTCGAAATAAAGATCGGTTGTTTACAACTTCTCCGGGTAGTGACTATCACCAATGTGCACGCTTGAAGACAAGAAGCATCATTAGTCCTCGATCTCCCCAAGAATATATAGTACATGTGTACTGAAAGAAAAAGTTACAACGCCGACCACCAGACTAGCTACAGCAGGTAATAATTTCTTCATGTACTCAAGGTCAACCCATACAAACACTTCGTGATCATACATAAGAAGTAATAAAGAATCATTAATTAATTACCTCTAATTAACGAGATATACTACGGTATTGTTGAAACGAACTACTCTCGCTGTCCATCGATCCATGGCGTCAACGCAACACTTGGCCATGCAGACCAGCATTACAACACGCACTGGACCCGACTCATTGGAGTCGCCATAGGTGCACACATGACATAGTTCATTTTTTGCTCTGTTCCAAAATGCTTCTAGACTGAATCACTGAATCCATGTTTGTTCTGGGCATTTGGGAGGGCATCGCCCCAAGGCAGCGCAGATGCAAATCGTACGGTTCACGCGATGCACGATAGATATGTGTTTCAACTTGGGAAAATTCAACCATTTTCGATCTTCCTCTAGTCTGCTCCACACGCTCTCCAATGTTTTTGAGATCGATGCTTAATAACTGCATTTCCCAAGCTAGGGCCGCCATGCATTCTTTTTGTTTTTTGTACGTACAAGTCTTGATTCATCAAACAATTATGATGCGTCGGTGGCAATGTTAATTTGGGAACATCCTACTAGGGTACCGATCGATGATCGATGCTAGCTGCAAAAGGAAAGCAACTGATTCACAATATTATTAGTAAGTACAATAATGGAGATTCTTCAACTTCATTGCTAGTAATAACTAGTGTATATCGTAATATTGGCGATTTGTCAAATAATCCACTTGCGCACTACTTAACAATGGCTTGACAGGTTACGAAAATCTTATTCAAACTAAGTCTGGCTTCATTTAAACCCGTGCATAGCATTCAGAATATTTGTAAATTATATATATTGAAGACATGAGGTCAATACTTTTGACTTCATTTGGATCCGAATCAGTAAAATACAAACACCAGTCGTGCAGTTGACACTATGCCAGAAATCGCGACACTGCTATTAGTGACTTGGAAACAAAACGCGTCACTAATAGATTATTTGTGACGCGGGTTAACAAAACACGTCACTGATTACCTGTTGCCCATGCTCTAAAATCAGTACACGTCACTAATAACAGCTTATAAGTGACACGTCTTGTTAACCTGCGTCACTGATAAAATCTTTGACGGGTGTTAGCGAGCCGCGTCGCAGATATGCTGGCACTGACCAGGGGAGTGACGCGGTTAGGCTGACACGCGTCACACGTGAGCTACCCCGGACCCGAAATTTTTATTAACTAGTTAGCAAATGAAAGCCTCGCGTCCGTTCCCATCCACCAGACACCCAAAGGCCTGTGGGCTCCCATCTCTCTGCCTCCCTGCTCGCGTCCGTGGCGGCGGCCTGGGGGTTCGCGTCCGTGGCGGCGGCACAACCCCGGCGCCCAAGCGGTGTCGTCCCCTTCCCGGCCACCAAGCGATGGCGCAAGAGGCTGCGTCGACAGCGGATCTGGCTTCCTCGGCCCGCGACGGCAACGGCGGCGGCGGATCAGCCTTCCTCGGTGACGGCTGATCTGCCTTCCTGGCCCGCGACGACGCAACAACGGCTGGCGGATCCGCGTCTCCCCTTGCCCCTCGACGACGCATCCCTCGTGGCAGCGCCCCGTCTCCTCCGGCACCGGCGTGAGGTCAGGCCGGTGACGGCGACGGATCCGGTTGCCTCGCGTCGTCTCCACCACGTTCCGGGCGGCGCGAACCCCTTCTCCGTACCGGTCGGTTCCCTCTCTCCTTCCCTCCCCGAACCTATATGATTTGGCTTTGATTTTGATTACCATGCAGCAGATCCATTTATATATAATAATAGATATAATCAACATAGATCTCATCTGTTGTTCTATGCGGCGGGGTCATGATTTAATATAAGCTGTGCCTACGAGTTTGTCTGATGCATTCCTAGGTTTATATATATACTAAATAAGGGAAGAAGAAATCTGTATGAATGGAGTTGGGTTTGAGTTAGGTTTATTAAATAAGATAAGAAACCATTTGAATGGAGTAGGATATGGGTTATCTACAAGCAAAGTGGAAATTTTGGTGTAAATGAGGCTATATAGGATTATTTGGCCAACTGATATTTGGCTTTGCTGCTCATTAGATCTACTTATGAATTTAACAGATGCGATGTTTCCTGATCTATTTATACTTTCGAAAGTATGCCTCTGCATTTTTATGGTTTGGGTGGAACTGGAACTGCTGGTTGTGGTTGTCTGATGTCTCTAGCTCTTTTTGTCTTCATTCATCAGACTAGAGGGTTCGAAACACAGACGGAGAAGTGGATGATTGCCTGTGAGACTCTATGACATCTGATCTGGTGACTATTTGTTTCAGATTACTAATTGTATGCTTGTAGTGTTATTGATGCGTATTTTGCACTGACTAAATGATATGCATGTTTTTCTGGCGCTTGCAGTCTGGTCTTGGTACAATTGCAGAGGCACGTATATGAGGACTTCCTATTATCCTGAACAACTCATCCCTGGACAGGTCAGTGTGGCTCTGTCTGTTGTTAGTATATACCGTGGATTTCAGCCATCCTCTACAGCTCTACTACCCCATCAAGTGGCAGCATCACTTATTTGGTTTACTGAAATTATTCTTAAGTAGGTGGGCTGACTAGTTCTACATGATTTGTTATAATATGACCAAGTGTTGCTAAAGCATGCAGCAAGCGAAACTGTTGCCACTTTTAATTCCTTCATGCTAACCTTAGTTATATTTCTGAAATTGAACTGGTTGTCATCAAACACATAAGGGCTAACTTCTGTTCTATGTGCCAAGTGCTACCTTAGTTGTATTCTATATAGAGTTAGCTATTGTTCTGAATCTCTGCGTTTGCAGGCCATACTTCTGTACAGAACTGATTTCTTAGGAAGAGGGGAGCTACCAGCGAGGCAAATGCACATGGCTAAATTCATGAGGAGCCTTCAGAAGTTAGCTGATGAGGTCACTTGTAAGTTAGCATTCTTTATTTTGGTCATGGCTGTACAACTAAGGTAGCACTTGGCACATAGAACAGAAGTTAGCCCTTATATGTTTGATTATTTCAAAGGTTCGAAATGCCTGCATGCTGCATCTATATATCCAAGCCTATGGGGAAGGGGAACCAATATGATTTCAGCAATGATACACATCTATATATCCAAGCCTATGATGGCATTAATTTTTCTGACCTGATTATTGTTGGATCAGTTCCAATATACATTTGATATGGTGATTTATGTTATTGCAGGGCTCCAATATACAATTGTTTTTGCAGGTCCAGCACAACATTAGTAAGTGCTACTCTAGCCCGGTCCCTTGTAACTTCGTTTGTTTTAAAGCAGACTGCATTCTCAAGTAGATGTATCAGATGCTGATTTTTTCTTTTCCTGTGTCTAGTAACTGATTTTTTCTTTTTCTGTGTCCAGTAACCTCTCCACAGTTGCAGGAGCAGATGGACAGCAGGTACTCTTTTTTCTTTAGTGCAACAACAGGTTCGGCAATAGTATTCTAGAACTAGAATAGTCTATCTTCTACCGACGTTCTAAGAGCTCAACCATTCTGGAACTAGATGAGAGGAAAGGAAGTAGCCAGAAGCTATATGTATTGCCATTTATTCTATATAGCAACATGTCACCTCTTCATAGTTATGGTGGATACTCCCATGTAATCTATAGTTTAACAGACTTGCAGTATGGAGTATGAACTGTGTACTACTGTGAAATGTAATATATTACAAGTAAAATGTTAGCTTCAATGATGTGTGTATGTATATGGATGATCCTATATGTATGTATATATATATATATATACATATAGGATCACCATTTTTTTTTTTTTTTTCTGAAATAGCTATTGGTGACGCTGTATTGGCTACATGTGTCGCAGATAACACCTTATCTGCGACACGTATTGGCTGCATGTGTCGCAGATAAACCTTATCTGCGACGTATTGGCTACATGTGTCGCGAGATAACACCTTTATCGGACGCAGCGTGTAGCCAATACGGCGTCGCAGATAAGGTGTTATCTCGCGACACATGTAGCCAATACGCCATCCTTTGCTCGCAGCGTCATCGATAAGGTGTTATCGTGGACGTGTAAAAACGTCGGCCACGATATGCCCTTATCTCCGACGCAAAAAGGGTGACAAGTGAAAAACGCGCCGCCGATAGCAATTAACAAGTGTCGCAGATAGCGATTTACGGCATAGTGTGAAGTAATTGTTGATTAAAACATCCATGAGCCAAGGATCGAAGTCACTACAACTAGTGTAGTACACACGTGGGAAAAACTCAACCGCCATGTTTTTTTTTTTTTTGAATTTGAACAGGGTCTCCCCATCTTTTTTTTTTTAGTTAAATAAAAGAATGTTAATGTACAATATTTTATAGAGCTCTAGACTCAAGAGAAAAGGAAGCTGGGTTGCATATAGATATCTCTCCAATTACTAATCTTAACTTTCTTCATACCCCGGGCTTTGATACGAGACCAAGCCAACTTCTTTAACCATATGTTTCTAGCTTCAAAGACTCTTTTGACCATTGTCAAATATAATGCTATTCCTCAGCCTTCCAAATGATCTAGCTGGCCATAATCACCAATTCTCGAAGAAGATAATATTATTGGAGCTAGTTTTTGCTTGGACTATCATTTCTATAGGCTGAAGGCTGAAATCCCACTGTATTGAGAGTGTGTTCCAACAATCTTTTGGCTGAAGGGGCATTGGAAGAAGAGATCGAAGCATGTTTCTTCATGACCTTGATTCATAAAACACAAGAGTAATTAGGTAGGACTCATTTTTTTTTCTTCTCGCCAGATTTCTTGTGTTGAATCTATCTCTCGGGAGCAACCAAAAGAAGAATTGATGGTTTCCAAGTTACTCGAAGCCCATAACCGTTTTAGGTAGGGGTGGGCAAGGAGATGACCCTAGCAAAATAGAGTAGACTTTTTTTTGTCCGCCAGATTGTTTCCCCCACTAGTATGTCCGGACATGATTGGTATTATCATTCCAATCTCTTTTCTTGGACCAACTAAATGATCTCTAGCAACTAATCAACATCAAGTTGGGGTAGGGGCATTGGACAAAGATTCGGTCCACCACATCGTTTAGAAAGAATCGATTGAGCATTTTGACTTTCTTCCAAAAGAGAAGATATGAGGATATTTTTGCATCGAGTTTGATCCACCCATATGTCTATCTAGAACATGATTGAATTGCCTCTATTAGGATTATAGTTGGTAAAGTTTCTATATTTATTGAACAACTTCATAATATCTTTCCACTAGAATGATCCAACCGGGCTTCTTGCTTGGAGAGGGACGTTTTCATTGGAATAGAAATGTTGACCAAGTTCTTTTTGAGCAAAGAGATGTTTGCATGATTGTAGAACATGTATAGATTTTTCATTAGTAATGCATCATTTCGAAGCTCAATGTTGATACCTAGCCCCTTTGATTCTTTGGCTTACAAGCTTCTTCCCAAGCAACTAGGCAAGTCCCTTTCCTATTAATGTCTCCTTTGCTCCACAAGCAATATTTCCTATAGATGTTAAAATTTGCTTGATGACTTGGGGTGGCAATTTAAGACTAGCATATATAGAAGGTTGGCAAAGGCAGAGAACACCGAATTGACAAGGATGAGTCCGCCATTATATGACAAGAGTTTAATGACTCCAAATAGCCTTTTTTTCCATTTTCTGAGCAGAGGTGTGAAATCATTTATGGAGGGCTTAGTCGTTCCTAAGGTAAGTCCAAGGTATGTGAAAGGCATTTGGCCAAGCTGACATCCAAAGGTATTGGGGAAAGGTGAATTGCTCTCTCTCGACTCATGTTGATTGGAACCAAGTTTGATTTCAAAAAATTCACATGAAGCCCTATTGAGTCGAGAAGCTTCTCAGAGACCTTTTAGCTCGATTGAAAAGTACTATGGCATCTCCTCGGTAGGATGAGAAGGGTGTCTACACATTGGGATAATCCCCTTGGTAGTCATCACTCAATGGATGTTTAATTAACCCCATTTCTCCATACCTTGTTTATCACTAATTCTGATAGATCGGCAACCAATACAAATAAAAGGGGAGACATTGGATCACCTTGTCTCATGCCTCTTTTTGCGGACAAAGGATTTGCCGGGTATACCATTTAGAAGCACCGAGGATGTTGTTGTTGACAAAATATTATCAATTCAGATGACCACCTTTTAGGAAAACCTTTGTATTTCATAATATCAATAATTACTTGATATTCTATTTTGTCAAAGGCTTTCTCAAAATCAAGCCGATGTCCTGTTTTTTGATCGTGTTCGATTCACGAGCATGGTGGGCCTCTCCGATCGTGCTTTGATCAGGGGCTTGATCTCCGTAAGCCGGTGACTTAATCCGAAGCGAGAGAGTTTGTCCACCGCCTTGGGGTTCTAAGACAGGGCTTTCATCCGTGGCAAGTTTTGCAAGATCGGCATTCGGCTCAATCCAGAATCGTAAGTCTCATTCTTCAAGCCTTTGTTTAGGAGGTTGTGCTTCGAATTTCAAGTCTTGCATCCGCCGGAATGGATGTTTAAATTCTCTGTTTCGTGCAAACAAGTGGGCATTTTCATTTATAAATTGAAAAGCTTCTCCTGCAAAATCTTCTCTGTGTTTTTCTCTCTTTGGGGCGATGGGGGCCCAAATTGGAAGAGGGAATTTGATATTTGGAATAAGATAGAGTTGGATTCTTGGACTACTGTGGGTAATCCAAATCCTCCCAAGGCCAATGCCTTCAAAAAATCCTTTGTGGATGTTGTTAAATCAGGTAGTCAGTTCAAAAGAAGGAGTGTCTTTCAAATAATTCAGTACCTTGCCGATTACTATGATCATTTTACCAAACCCATCATCTTTCATAGTAAATCTGGTGCTACCTCTTTTCCAATTCAAAATCTTTCGGAGGTGCGAAAAAGTGGCGAGTTCTTCGGCCATCTTGACCGGTGCTAACGCCATCAACATTTTAGATTCAAATTCAAATTTGAAATCGCCCTCAAAGCCCACTAAGGAAACCGACTCGGCAAACCGGGCGCCCCGGTCTTTTTGTGGCAAGTGTCGGCCCATGGTCACCTAGCGAATCCCGTGCTTCTCAGATTCGGCCGCCGTGCTTGTTTCAACTATGGGCACAAGCAGCCCAATGTTTTTGGGAAATCCCGAGTAAGGCGGCGATTTATCTACTAGGTTTTGTCTTGGCCGATAACTTTTCAAGATACTGAAGGGTCTCAAGATAAATGCTCAACAGAAAAATCTCGATCCCTTCTCCAATCTACCGTCCCAAAACTCATCTATTGCAAACCCCGAGAAAACCCTCCACCTCGGCGACTCGATGGTGAACTTCGGGCGTGGATCCCGTCCCCTCACCGCCGGGGGCTTCCGGCTTGTTGATCGTCCACCTCGCCCACCCCCTGGCGGGGAAGTTTTTGTTCCGGTCGCTACACGGCAATGAAGACTGGCGATAGTAAAAGATGACTCCGCCCGTTCTTTTGCCGAAGAGTTCGATCCGATGGCTCAAGCTCTCCGTTCTCGGTTCCTTGAGGTACATCAAGTTCATGTTCTTGGAGTTTATCCTTGCGCTTTAGGTCAGGCCTATATCAGATTTGCTAGCGCATTGGAAAGAGAAAGGTTTCTTGGCCCTGCTTTCCAGTTCAGTGGGGAATACCAGATGTATTTTGTTAAGCATGATGAATCAGATAATGCTAGAGCGTTCGATCTTGATAGAGAAGCCCTGGATCATCTTTGTTAGGGTTCAATGAGGATTTACATAGTGTCACGCCCCACTTTTAATGGGTCGTTAACCTCTCGTATTTGTGCCAGGATCACGCACAAATACGGTCGTTAGTGTTAGATAATGGTATGCAGATGTAATAGATATCCGAGCTTTAATAATATAGGATTAGAAAGTCTTATAGTGGTGAATATTTTATCAGAGTTAGCCAACCGAGGCGGTGGATTAACTATGACTGTTGCCTCATACTCCACAAGCATCTTGAGCACGGACGGAAACCCTTGGCAACTACATCTTCTTCCTAAGCAAACGCCTCTCAGACTCCTACGACGCTGATCGTTTACCTTGACAACGATCTTACCTTTGATATGCCGATATCCAGAAAAGCGAGAGGGGTGAGTACAAAGGTACTCGGCAAAGAAGTCCAAACCAGGGGTGGTTTGGTATATTAAGGGTTTTGGGCCCTAGCAGAGTCTCTAAAACTGCTCTCGCTAGTTCCTGAAATTATCTCATATAATCACCTTCACATTATCACAAAAGGTTAGTTAAAGCTAATCATAGATGTTCTTTCCTAGCGTTCGCCCATTCCAAGGACGTGGCTATTCGAATAGATTTAAATAACTCTGCGAGAGGTTGTACAAATTTCCCCACACGATAGGCCGAGTCTTCCCCATCCCGGTTTGGTTCCAACGGGCCCTAACGAGATCCCGTGCCCGCTTGAGTGCTACTCTAGGTATATTGGTATAATCTTCACCACGACTTCTCGGGGTTGGAAAGGATGACGCATCATCCTAGACATAGCTTCAATACACACTACGTCCGACGTAGCTTCAATACACACGACGCCCGACGTGGCTTCAATACACACCACGCCCATGTGGCTTCAATACACACCACATAATCATAATCATAAATCTGCGCACCTAGCACCACGCCAATTGTTTTACGTGCAGGATCACATAGCAACCACGCCAACCCAACCTCGGAAGATCACTTAGCATCCAGTCCGCTCCCGATAGATTGTTTGCCTACCCGCCACCTTGGCTCCAAATTATACCTCAACCCAACGGGTGTGAATCAAGCCGTCCCATTTACGGCGGTGTGTGGCCGTATGAAATATCGCACTAGGTAGAAGGTCTACGAACCGGTCCTTAGGGAGGCGAGTATCTCTCCGCAGGAATCCCCTCAACGCAATTCCCGTGGTAACCCATCTCACAATGAATTACTATCACCCACCTCTTTTGTTGGTTAGGGTTCATTAGGCGATCTTAGGTTATACTTGATTACAACGTATGAGTGTAGATAATGTGGATGATTACGTCATCCGGCTTAGCTCCATAGCTACGTTATCGGGCTCATACCACTATATACTAATCGATTATCCACCGGTGATGCATCTCATCATCATTATTATCATGATCATTATATTAAGGTCATGGTTGGGGGGTAAGGACTTGCCGGGATGTTCTTATCGATCGCAAGACGGGCGTCGAACGCCTCTAACGCATACTCGGGAGAAACCTCTAATCCGATCGTCGAAACTACCTCGTGTTTCCGGGCAGAAAACCTAGCTTGAACTATAGCACACAAAACAAGCATAGAACATTATGGTGGTAATAGGTTAGTAGCATAGATCTAGAATTTAGATAAATTATGGAAGTCGTTTCATGCGAAACGGAGGTAGAATGCATGAGTTATGGAATTTATAATATTAATCCTAATTTATTAATTAGGGTAATATTATAATATAATTTTATCATGTAATAATTTTGGATCTAATTACATGATAAAATTCCATAAATCGAATAATGAATTTACAAATTTTCGGGAATTTTCTCGGACATGGGAAATAGGTTTTATAGCTCCCTTTGTGTACACTAGCAGGGTGCACTTAGCATTTGCCTATGTGTACCCCAACTATTCTCCATGTCTTTGTGTGACACGTGGGTCCCGTGAGACGCCTTGTGGCAGCCATGTTGGCGCCATGTGGGTCGTGGGCCATAGCCACGGGACGGGCGCGGGGGAACGGCGTGGCCGTTCCGCCTCGGGTCCCGCCCACATAGCGCGCAGGGAGGAGGAGGGACGGAACGGTGGCGGCTCTGACGGAAAATCGTAACTCCCGCCCGGCCGACCGCTAACGCCAAGGCTCCGCCGATGTGTGACCGGAGTTGGCCGAATCGCGGCTAGAGCTCGTGGGGACGTGATTTAGGATCGCCTCATCGTCACGACCGATGGTAGGTGTTAGAGGACCCCGGGAGAGGTCCGTTCTCCCGCCGACGGCGATTGAGCGGTTCGGCGGCGCTCCGGTGGTAGGGTGATTGGGGTTAGGAATCGAGGCACTAACTACGCAAATGAGAAAGGGGAGCTTCTTGCTAGCTAACCTCGCTACCCGAAGTTGGCCAACGACACGGCAAGGAGGGAGAAGGATGGAGCAAAGACCAATGGCGACTACGACACCCGGGTGGGGGGTAACTCGATTACCCGAGCTAGGAGAGGGGGAGGGAGTGAGTTGAGGAGAGCACCGCTGCGTTCAGCACGGCGGAGCTTGTAGAGGAAGAGACGTGCTCGATCGGGAGGCCGGGAGGGTGGTATTTATAGTCGCGCCGCCGGGGTCCGACGCGAGATATTTTCCGCCCCGCCGATCTTTTTTCCGCATCCTTCCGTGCACGGTGACCGGGGATAGGGGAGCTAGCTGGCTCATGTACGACGCCGGTGAGCTGTCGGGTCGAGTGGCTTTATCCTAAGGTTGATGGACGCCGCCACGACGGGGCATGGTCTCCGAGGCGCCCCGCTGGCATTGAACGCGGCTCCCGCATTCGCGGGCCGACCGGATGGCTCGTCGGGGTTAATGACCTCGCCGTGGCTTGGTCTTCGCCACACCCGGCCGAACGCTTCACGGCCGGGCGCTTCGCGGTGGACTCCACCGGGCCAAAGTGTCCCATCGCCGGGCGCGGGGGTTCGAGCGCTCGGGCGCTGTTCACGTTGAACCAATCCCTCCAGGCGTGAATGCCGTGGAAGTGGGGGCGCCGTCCGGCTGCGCTCGCGGGCATCCTTGTTTGTCGCTACCGCCGGCGGCGCCGCGCAGCTTACGGTCGCGCCGCCACAATGGCGGTAAGGTCCGGAGCCGCCATCGCTGGCATGGACCCGGCCGCCAGGCGTGGATGGGGGGCTGGTGGTCGTATGGCGGGCCCATCGGTGGATCAATGCAAAGGATCGCGGCGGCGTCGCTCGCAAATAAGCTCGCGGTACGACGGAGCGGCGGGCCTCGTCGGCGTGTTCCATGTGCGTGAGAAGCAAATGTGAGGAGGAAGATGATGGTGGGCTCCACCCGTCGGTGAGAGAGACGGAGGGAAACGCTGGGTCCGGTTGCTGGCCTCGGGCTGGGCTGCCGTCGAATGCAGCTGGGCCGGCCCACGAGTAGAGAAGAGAAAAGAAGACGAGGAAGGGAGATCTTCTTTGGGCGAATTTGGCAAAGGAGCCCACGAGCTCTCTTTCCCTTTTCTCTTTTTCTTTCTCCATTCTCTTCACATTTTTATTTCCTTTTCTCCCTATTCCTTATTTCATGTATACCCTATGTATTTATCTTCCATTGTATTTATGCAAGTAAATATACATTATTAGGGCCCTTTAGTGAGCACTAACAATATATGTACTTGCTTGGAAAGAATACATGTTAGCACACATGTTTTTATATTTCCCTTTTATTCTCCTTGCTCATTTCCATGTATACTCATATCCATCTGTTCCAAGTGTATATTCAAGCATATATATGTTATTTAGAATTTAACATTATAGGCAATCACATATATACTTGTTGGAAGGACATACACATAGATATATGCATTAGTATACTTGCCCCTAATATTTCCCCTTTTATTTCCTAGGGCATACACATGGGTCAAGTGTATATATATATTCCCCTGAATTTATTTAGAGGTGTTTGGAACATATATCACCTCACTCATGTAGTCTAGGGTTCGTGGATTATTTCCCTTAAAAAATGTAGATTATGCTCATGCATTAATATACTTCCATAATTAAAATCTAGATCGAGAATACATACCTTGGCCACCATAAGCTCAACAAGCAACAAACAAAAGGGAGTCTAATTTCTATATGGTGGATTTTAGATGCGTGGTTTTCAAAAACAGGGGGCTTGGTTTTGCGGAAAGTAAAGCAAGTTTTAGTTTATTTTGAAAAGTTCAAATTTTTAGTGAATTTTAAAATGATGCAAAAACACGGGTGTTACATGTAGCATGAGGAACATTGCTACCATCAGATCTGGTTTTGGTATTTTGACTCACGTGCATCCCTCTAGTAGCCTGGCTCGTATTATTCGCAAAGTGTACCCCAATGATCCGGTGAAGATTCCGCACTCTGTTAAGGTGAATCTTTGGCTTGCCAACTAGGGGTAGATCTTGGAATCGCCGCAGTTGTTTCTCATTTGAAGCTAAACAATTTGGTTGAATTACCGATGAGGAAGCATATGTTCTCGCATGGTCCTTTCCACCCGTTCCTCCTCAAGCTCCGGGATGGATGGGCCCTGTCTTGCCAGCAGGTTCCAATGCTGCCCCCATGGGTTCCAACAACATTGACTTGAATCAGATAGGTGGTGGTGAACCTCATGGTGTGCATGATGAAGATTTGTATCAGATGGGAGTTGATGAGGATGCTGTGGTTGATGTTCCTGGAGATGGTTCTAACCTAGGTGCTGGTAAGATACCGTTATTGAGGACATTCCTGCTCCAGGTGAGATCCCAATTCTGCATTTCTCTGACAGATTTGTTCCCTCTCCTGCACCTAGGACTGGATCAACGGCTTCTTTCACTTTGTTTTTAGTCAATCACATTACTCCGGGTTCTCGTTGTCTCGGTGTAGCCTGGTGTTGTTGAGCCTCATCTTCCTAGGGATCCCGATGTCAAGAAAATTCCTGGCCGTGTTTCCGAGAGGATCCAAAGAATCAGGTAGCAATAGTGTCAGATGAGAATGCTACTGGTTTCAAGTTGAGCTCCACCATCGCTGTTGGTGGCAGTGGTTCCTCCAATGTTGCAAGGGTCTTTGTTCCTCGACCACCGAGAAGCCAAAATCCTTATCTGAGGTAATTCCTAAAGAGGTATGGTGCTTCCTGACAAAAGTTCCTCAGTCAAGTTTTTTCTTTGGATTATCCTTGTTGGATATTGATCTGAATATCATAGTCCCATCTTATTTTGATGATCCTTGGGCTCTTATTCATCTCATCCGTCTCCTTCCTCCTCAGATCAAGGACCCCATCAGTCTTGATGAAGATGATTTGATGGAAATCATGCCTGGAGCCTTCACCGCTAGGAAGAGGAGGGCCAGAAACTTTCGGGAGCAACTTGATGACAAGTTCTGCGCCGTAGCAAGAGGCAAGCCGCAAAGAATGATGGCAAGAAAGCTCCCGCACACCGGGCATACAGATGGAGAAGGACTTGGAGAACCCCACACCTCGGCTATGATCCCCGCGCAGAGAAGACTCGGGTGGCACCCTTCCTCAATGAAGACACCGCGGCGTGGCATAGCCTCGGGTTTCCTTGATTCAACTCGCGGTTGTTTTTCGCCATCTTAGAGAAGGACAACAATGTGGACATTGACTAAAGAAGGAGTTGGTCTTTGGTGCAACGTGCTTCCCGATGGCGTTGCTAGTCTTATCTTTAGTAGTTCTACCCAATGTCCGATACCCAACTGCGTCTTGGATTAAATAAGTTCATTTTGCTTAGTTTGTTGAGAACCTTTGATGTCTCTAGATCAGTAGTTTGGTTTAAGGTTGGGATCAAGTTTGTGAACAAGGCTACTTTATCAAGTTTGTGAACAAGGCTACTTTATCTAAGTTAATCATCGGTGTTTTCCTTTATATCCCCTCGTTTATCTATTGAGTCGTGTTTCTCTTTTCCCCTGGGGATTTGTTGATGGACGATCATTATGTGATAAGGTCCCCGTTTCTTCTCTTCTTATGGTTTCCAATGAGTAACAACAGATTTCATACTATCCTAACATGGAATGTAAGAGGGATAAATTCAGAGGAAAAATGGGATGCAAATCGGGGGATAAGATCAAAGAGAGTTCTAGTAACTTGATTTGTTTGCGTGAAACCAAAAGAGACTCTTTTAATTTGAGATATCTTAGAAACTTCTGTCCTAAGCAATTGGATAATTTTGCTTTTTTTTCCATCGGTGGGTGCTTCGGTGGTTTGCTATGTGTCCGGAATAGTAATCTTTATGATTGCTCAAGAGTCGATTGTAATTCCTATGCAATCACTTTGGAAGTCACTTGTCTTCTTGATAACAACTCTTTCCATCTTTCCAACATTTATTGTCCCTCTCACTCAACTGGGAAAATGGCATTCATCACATGGTTTGTTAAATTTAGATACCTCAGATTTTGATGATTGGATTTTAACCGAGATTTTAATTTATATCGAAGTCAAGAAGACGTAAAACAAACCGGGTGGAAATCAATCAGAAATGCAAATGCTCAATGATACTATTTCAGACCTAAATTTATCGATGTCCCTTTTAGTGGGAGGCGGTACACTTGGAGCAATATGCAATCTGATCCTCTGTTAGTTAAATTGGACTGGGTCTTTGTTTCTGATGGTTGGGGCCTTTCCTATCCAACCACAACAGTTCAACCTCTTGGCAAACTGTTTCGCACTATATTCCCTTTGTGATTAATATAAGCAAGAAGATTCCAAGAGGCAACAAATTCAGGTTTGAAAATTTTTGGGCCATCATCCAAGGCTTTCGAGACGAGATTTACATTGGAATTCTGTGCTTTTTTTGCAAATGCAGCCAAAACTCTCTCTCGGGAAATTCAAACAAGTAAGAGCTAGTTTGAGAAAGTGGAGGAAAAATCTATCAAATCTCGAACAAAGCTTATCCATAATTGTAATTGGGTCCTCCTTCTACTAGATGGTCTTGAAGATCAAAGACCTTTGAATGGCCTAGAGAAATCTCTTAGAAATCTAGTCAAAACTCATCTCTCCAAGCTCCTTGAGGATAAAAGAACCTACCGGAAACAAAGAAACACTATTAGATGGGTAACTTTGGGTGATGAAAATATCGCTTTCTTTTCAAGCCCACAGCTTCTCATAGCAACATCAAAAGGCATA
Organism: Hyparrhenia diplandra; assembly: GCA_015847255.1. Taxonomy (NCBI): domain Eukaryota; kingdom Viridiplantae; phylum Streptophyta; class Magnoliopsida; order Poales; family Poaceae; genus Hyparrhenia; species Hyparrhenia diplandra. Next base: position 24,330 of record JADLZK010000966.1, read on the forward strand.
TTGGTAGCTTATTAAATGAAGATGAGGTTTTAATAAGTGATCATAGTCGAGAAAAGTTGCTCTCCTGTGGACCTCTTATAAGGCTAGAATGGGGGTGTCTGAATTTAATGGGATCTCTTATGACTTACACAGTCTCATTCAGAATTGTGAAGATGAACTCACCCATTTGGTCAGCCGACTTCACGCACGAGAGATTGAAGCAAAGAATCAAAGCACTTCCTACCAATCATGCTCCCGGCCCAGATGGATTTAATGGATTCTTTATTAAAAAAATGTTGGTCTATCATTAAAGAGAATTTCACAAGGTTTCTAAAGGATTTCATTTGTACGCATACATGGACATTCAAGTGTTTGAATTATTCTTTTATCACTTTGATCCCAAAGAAATCCAACCCCGTCCAAAGTTGATGATTGTTGACACCTGTTATAGCATAATATTACTAGTCAACTAAACATGGAAAAAAGACATAATTTGAATATCAACATAGACTAGGGGTTTAACTAACATAATTCCACGAGCTTTGGTGATTTATGACTTTCCAGGGACTTAATAGATAATTGCAGAGAATAATAGAGAAGGTTAGGAATATACAAGGCATATGAAGACCAAACTTGACCGTGAAGCAACTCGACCCGAAAAGTGGACTAAAACACTCTAGAAGGTACCTTAAGACACCGTAACAAACGGGAGACCGAGAGGCCACGGGGCCCGGGCGGTAGGCCTAAACCGGGTTCGGCGGCCGCCAGTTGCTACGAGCCAATCGTGCTCGGCTTTGTATGTCGGTTTACCACCGACATTGAGGTTGTATCTACACCGCTGCCAAGGTCGGTTTGATCCAATGGTCATCGCTCATCGCCAAGGCCTATATAAGAAGACCCCCGACCCCGTGGTGAAACCCTAATTCATTCTATTCTCATTCTAATCATTAGTCTTTCAGTTGTAGAGGTGTCCCATGTAAGGATAACCTCTCCGGGATTAGTGAATTAGATGTAGATTAGAAGAAGATTAGCAATGTAACTAGAAGTAGATTAGACATATAATTAGAAGTAGATTAGATCTAACTTAGATGTAATCAAGACTAAAGGAGAGTTGAACTACACTTTGGTTCCGAGATGTATCTGAGTTTGGTATGTTTCATATCTTATCTTTGGATGACTTGTGATTTATATATATATTTATCTTTTCTATTACTATATACTTTCTTTATATGGTTAAGTATAGTTGTTATGTTATTGCATGGGATCTCCGCCGTATTGAGGGCTCTAGTTATTCAGCGGTAGCTAGAGTTGTAATCAATAGAATAGACTTGGTATCTAGGTTATTGGTTACCCGAGATTGCCCAATCCCACGGTTAGTTGTGGTAGCGGGGTGGGTGACAAATTGTAAGGCCTCGTGTAATCCACCACGCTCGGGTTGGTGTTTTCGTAGAGCTTTTGGCAACCTTCTCCCAACTACTTTCTTCCCGCCTTCTTCGAGAGTTGGGACGGACTTGTGCCCAAAGTGTAATAGTGTAATTGCTATCATAGAACCTTAGTAATAGAGAAGAACATAGGAACTTTGAACTCTCTTTGACCTCTTGATTAGTTTAGTTATTCCTTAGCATCTTAGGTAGTTTATTATTGTTTTATATTACTTATCCTCTAACATTTACCCCCTCACTATAGTCTAGTGGTTTGCTAAGTTAGTGGATGCATGACTGTGACTTATTAGAATCTCTAGCTAAAGCTTCCCTGTGGATACGATACTCTAGAATACTCATCCTAGGGAAAAGCTACAATGGTAGGTGTTCTCAGGCGCTTGCAAAATCCTTCATATTCTTTTAGCACTTAACAAATGCCAACAATGATTATAGGCCAATCTCCTTGCTTAATTACTCCCTCAAATGTCTGACTAAGATTCTTTCTGCTAGGCTGCAGAATGTAATCACATCTTTAGTTCATGACAATCGTATGGTTTCATAAGGGGTAGAACTATTCAGGACTATTTAGCTTGGGCATATCAGTTTCTGCATATTTGCCATCACTCAAAGAAAGAAATAGTTATCCTAAAATTGGATTTTGAGAAGGCCTTTGATAAAGTGGAGCATCAGTGTATCTTGAACATAATGAAGTATAAAGGTTTCCCTGATAAATGGATTCAGTGGATAGGAAGGATCCTTAATTAAAGGCGTGCACCTCTTCTCGCCTTGCTTAATGGAGTTCCGTGAAAGGTTTTCAAATGTCTAAGAGGGGTTAGGCAAGGAGATCCTCTTTCTCCTCTTCTTTTTTGCCTTGGTCGCCGACCTTTTGTAATCTATCATCAACAAAGCATGGGGATGGGTTTGATTAAGCATCCGGTCGGTGATAATTTTGGATTTGATTATCCTATAATTCAGTATGCCGATGATACCCTCCTAGTCCTCCCTGTTGATACAAATGTCCTGTTCACTCTGAAATGTCTGTTGAGATCTTTTTCTGACTCAACTGGACTACATGTCAATTTTAAAAAATCCTTTATGGTACCAATCAATGTCAGTGGGGAGAAACTGTCTCATCCGGTCAAGAACTTTTGGTTGCACAACCGAAACAATGCCTTTTACTTATCTGGGTCTTCATCTGAGCACCTACAAACCTGCTGCTGAAGATTTTGCACCAATCATGGAGAGAATTGAAGCAAGAACACTTGGGTTCAGTAAGATGCTATCATACCCTGGTAAACTTATTATGGTGAATTCGGTTCTATCGGCCAATTCCCACCTATTTTATGTGTACTCTACTCTTTCCTCCACCTGTCATAACTCAAGTGGATAGATACAGGAAACATGGGCTCTGGAGTGGAGGTGACATTAATAGGAAAGGTAAATGTCTTGCTTCGCTTGGACTCTGCTGCAGATCCAAGGAGGAAGGTGGATTAGGTATCATTGACATTGAAACCCGTAATAAAAGCTTTACTTATGAAGTTTCTTGACAAATTCTTCAACCATGCTGACATCCCTTGGGTTAATCTGACTTGGAGCAAATTATATGCCAATCATAATACTCCTCCTCATGCAAAAAGAGCAATTGGATCCTTTTGGTGGAAGGATATACTCAAACTCTGCCCTGATTTCAGAAGAATTTCATCTTGCAAACCAGCCTCGGGTATCTCTCTTCTTTTTTGGTCAGATATGTGGAGTAACTCTTGCTTAAGTGCCAAGTTTCCAAGGCTTTACTCTTTTGCTAAGAAGAAGAAGTGCTCATTTAGTTACTTTGTCAATAATGAGCTGGACAGAAATTTCTTTTTGCCTCTTTCTAGTCGGGCAATTGAAGAACTGGATCTCGCTTGATGAGCTTTTAAATTCACTGAATTATGACCCGGATGAAAAGGATCAATGGTGGTACAACTGGAACTCTAATCATTATTCCTCCAAAAAGGCCTATAAAATTTTGATGGGCCAAGAAGAAGCCTCTCCTCTTTTTAAATGGATGTGGGCAGGTTCGAACTTGGGTAAACAAAAATTCTTCTTTTGGCTTCTCGCCAAGGATAGGCTAAATACCGGAGGAATGCTCAAAAGGAAAAATATGTTTCTTCCCAATTACTCTTGTGCTATATGCAATTCCAATCGGAGATGAAACCATAGAACATCCGTTTCTTTGATCATGCCCTTTCAGCCAAGCTTGTTGGATTGTTATTGGTATAAATTGGGACCCTTCTTTTGCCTCCTTTAGACATGGTAATTCAAGCCGGGCTTGAATTTGATCAAGTTTTCTTAGGAGAAATTGTCATAACTGCCTTTGGTCTATCCGGTGTATGAGAAATGAATTGATCTTCGATGGAATACCCTGCACCTATGCTAGATGGAGGACTCACTTCAAGGAGCAAATTGGCATGACATCAAGGCCAAGCCGGGACTTGCTGGTCCTTTAAAATCGTGGTTGGAGAATATACCCTAATGTATCTTATTTTTTTTCTTGAGCCTGCGGTGCTCCAAAGTTGTTTATTTTTAGCACCACTCGTGCTTTTGTACTGAACCTTTATTTCTATCAATGAAAAAGATTAAGTGGGGAAATTTCCCCACTGAATCCCTCAAAACAAAAAAGTAATTGAACAAAGAGATAGGTCCACGGCGGTGAACCCACGAAGCGCGTGGTTGGGTACCCTGTGACGAGAAGGCGACATACACACCAGTAGTATATATAGATATGTAGTACACCATTGCATTGCTTGTGCCAACTTGAATTACAATTTGGCGGTAATTGATACGATGGTTGATGAGCTGGCTTACGCGCAATCGATCAGATTTAAAGTAGTACTACGGGTGTGTTTAGCACCTCAACTTTCCCTCCAAATTCCACTATGCAAAAAAAAGATTCCCCATCACATTAAAATGCCGGCACATGTATCGAGTACGAAATATAGGTACAGCTTGCCGTGGCACTAGTTAAGTGTGTGTTCGTTTGACTTTGGCAGCATGTACTAGTGAGCAGTATCTAGGCAGGTAGCTACCCTACACGGCACGGCATGCATGGATGTTCTGCATATCTGCAAACTTCATCTCAGGTGTCGATCCCAAAGGATTTATACTCTCGAGGCTCCAGTACAGTAGATTTCTAGATCAGTTGACTTTTCCACTCTAGTTTTGGAAACATAAATCTAATTACAGACTTGTTACCAAGTCGCCATATTATATAGTATATTCCTTACACAAGACCGTGAGAAAAGAAAATGTATTTTTTCTTATTAGATGTTACAGTACCAAAAAGCACAACGGAGCGGCGGAGTGTTGGAGGTGTTGCTTGCCAAGCTTGGACGACCGGTCAAGGCCCCGAGCTGCAGAGCAAGTTCGGGAACGCCGGGCGAGCAAGGATCTTCCGGCAAGCGACGTTAAAGTTGCGTAAGTTCTTCCCCATGATGCGCCCGCAGCCGACGGCAACGGCGGCACCTGAGGGGAGTTCTTGTCTCCGCAGCCGTAGCCCCTTGCTTCCCCCCCTATCGCCGCTCAACAATTTACCTTTTAAGTACAACTGTGGTGCTGCGCCGTTTAAGCCGGCGACTCCTATATGTGTACTCTTTGATACGGGCGGCCAATTGTTTTGGCTTAAGCGCAAGGCCGTAAAACTTTAATTTCCCTTAGTACAATACGTGTCAATGGGCACACTCGAAAAAAAAAAAAAACATGGACAGTAGACAAACTATTGGAGATCAATGGCCCATCTCATATTCCAGGGGCGCACTTTAACACCTTCATCATCATCTTGTGTTGTTGTCATATCCGGAAAAGACGAAACAATATTGTATTCCGCCAACGATTCAGGGAGCACCGATGGCCTGGAAAGCGGAAGCAAGAAGGATGGCGCCGTTTCGATACTTAGTGTTCTTTGTTGTTAAGTTTCGGGCTTCCAAGAGCCACAATCTTACTATTACTAATTAGAAGCTTCAACGGAGGCACCATGTTAATTCTCACTAGAAGCGCTAGAAAACAAATCCTAGAAATTCTCACAATAATCAGAAAAATCTGGCCTTTAATTCAGTAGACTCTAATCATCATTAATGATAATAGCCATTGGATCTATTGTAATTTATATAAAAATAACCCACCACTGCCATTGTTAAAGATATATAAAGTAACCCCCTAATTTTGCATCTAAATTACCCATCTTACTTTTACTAATTAGAGGCTTCAACGGAGGCACATTAACTCTCACCAGAAGCGCTAGAAAAAATAAATCCTAAAAATTCTTACAATAATAAAAAAAATCTGACCTTTGAGTCAGTAGACTCTAATCATCATTAATGATAATAGTCATTGGATTTATTGTAATTTATATAAAAAATTACCCACCACACGCCAATTGTTAAAGATATATAAAGTAACCTCCTAATTTTGCATCTAAATTACCCACCTATGCCATTAGGAAAGATAATTCAAAAATAGATTACCCACATCTTCAACGTTGGTAACCGGGCCACGATGCTAATCCAGGTCTTACCAAGACACGAGTAATCGTATGTAGGTGAAGGTCAATATATAGCTTTGGGTTCGCCAAGGACGTATGATTGGTAGCATGCTTCTTGGGAGGATAGCTAGGATGAGTCACCAGTCACATTTCCCTCCGGATTTTCTAATTACGACAAATAGGCTAATGTTGACACCTGTTATAGCATAAAATATACAAGCTTTTTAAAACTGAAATAAGGGCTTAAAATGAATATCAACATAGTATAGGGGCTTTACTGACATAATTCCACGAGTTTTGATGATTTATATATTTTTAGGGATTAAACAGAAAAACGCCCAAGAGTTTGCAAGCCCTACGACATAAAGACGTATCCGTGAAGCAATCCAACTTGAAACCCACGTAAGAACACTCTAGAAGGCACCGGAAGATCAAGACCGGAAGGTGGGACCCACGGCATGGGGGGCCAGGGCCGCTGCCACCTTCTAGGGCGGCCGCCCTCCGGTCCCCCCCCGCCGCTGACCATCTTGTTAGGTCGGTTCACAACCGCCATTAAGAAGACATCTACACCGTTGCTCAAGGTCGGTTTGATCCAAGGGCTATCGTGCATCGCCTAGGGCTATATAAGGAGACCCCGCCCCCAGGTGAAACCCTAATTCATTCCATTCATTATCTCTTGACTGTTGGTCTTGGAGGTGTCCCAATGTGAGGACAACCTCTCCACTAGAGAATTAGGGCTAGACTCTCCAATGTAGTAGATTAGCAACTAGAGAGTTAGGGAGAGCGGAGCTATGCTCCTGCCGGAGGGATCTCTGAGTTTGGTATGTCTTGTATCCTTCCTTTATAAGACATTATGATTTATATATTTATCTTCTCTATTACTTTCATGTCTTTCATATATTTGGTCAGCATAGTTGTTATGTCATTGCATGGGATCTCCGCTCGCATCGAGTGCTCTAGTTATCCTAGTTAGCTAGAGTAGTAATCGCTAGTGTAGACATGGTGTCTATCCTATAGGTTACCCGAGATTGCACCCAACCCCACGGATTGTTTGTGGTAGCCCTGTGTGGTGACAGCCCGATGGTCGATGTATTCCACCACGCTCGGGTTGGTGTTTGTAGGACCGTAGTCGAAGCTTCCTAGCCCCCTTCTCATCCCCGTCCGTGGCTAGTGTTTTGATGTCCCAAAGTGCGATGGTATGATTGCTATCATAGAACCTAAGTAATAGAGAAGTACATAGGAACCTAGATCTCTCCCGCTGTCCTCTCAACGTGCTAGTACTACACATTTATCATAGAATTCTCTTGTGTTTTATATTACTCATAACTCCTATCATTTACCATTTACCCCCTCACTTTAGTATAGTGGTTTGCTAAGTTAGTAGATACATGATTGTGACTTATTAGAATTCTTTAGCCAACACTTCCCCTTGTGGATACGATACTCTAGAATACCCATCCTAGGGAAAAGCTACAATGGTAGGTGTTACGTAAGGCGCTGAGTAATCCTTCATATTCTTTTTAGCAATTAATAAATACCAACAAGCTTTTTGACGATTGCGGGAAGCATTTGGCGATAAGATTTTGATCTTGATGTCTGCTAATTTAGTGTATCACTAGCTTTAGTAGGATTACCCTTGTTACGTTGAGTTGTGGAATAGACGGGACAAAAAGATGTCGTTGCGACCTTCCGACAAAATTCCACAAGAAAAGAAGAAACATTGAAGAACCGGTGGTGCTTGATCATTCAAGATTCATCAACATTGGAACCCCCGCCATCTCAAAGGTATGTATTTAAATATATATTATTCTAACCATAGATTAAAAAAAGGGAAGTCGCCATCACAAGAATTCAATTCACACATCTCAAGTGACGCATATAGAAGCTGCACATCATGGTAAGTATGATTAATAAAGGTGAGAAAGTCTTGCTCATGGACTATAAATTGATTGAGTAGTTATCATTTAATTTCTTGCATTGCATTGCATGTTTACTTGATCAATTCATGCATTCACTCCACTTAGTTTATGCGTTCTCATAGTAGATCCATTGCATGTTTATTTCCTTGCATATATCCATATAGCTTGTATCTCTATCTCAAAAAAAAAAAAAAAACTCTCACCATGATAATGCTCCTTCGTCTCTAATTGGATAAATCTCTATAGTGCTTTGATGCTACCTTTATCTATTATAGTATGCTTTGGTTTGGAAGTACCGCACATACTTTCATTGGCTTTTAAATTAAGCGTGGTGCTTAGGTTAAGTAGCCTTCCTTAATTGAATTAGACATGGAGTCTAGTTTGGTTATTGAACCAATAATTGCTTAGCGTAGACATTGGATATTTTGTTGGACTAACCCTTGCGTAAAAACTCTCAAATCCAATTCGGGTAAGTCAAGAGGTGAACTTAGATCGAGAGATGAAGCAAGGCATATGATGAACTCCAACCTTGTGCAAAAGACACGGCTCATTGATGGAAGAATTGTAAGTATCAAATATCATTCATCTTGTCTTTTTGCTACGAAGTTACCTTTGCCTTGAGCCATGCTAGAGTGCGGCCATAATACAATCTGGTGCTAAGAATAATCAAAGAACCATCTTTTCACTAGCATAGATGAAATCATATGAATTTTGGACACAACCCCTATTTCAACCTTGTTGTATTCCTTCGGGTATGTGTCCACTAATATTTTGCTTGAGAAAAAAGAGTCTATGCTATGTCTATTCAATGAAGAAGAGTGCCATACAACGCGATCACAAAAAGTAATCACTCAACGTAAGTAGATGGACAAAGCAATGGGCCATAAGAACATCAAAGACAGAAACAAAGGATGAACAACATCTAAGGACATGTTGATTGCAACACATGAGGAGGGATGTTTCAACATTCACACTTAAAGTGTTGAGTGACAGGAAGGCTCGAGCTTGGGGAGGAAGGCCAATTCCACTACAAGATGATCCGACAAATCTCTCCCTTTTCTCAAGCTCCAACCACTCGACACACCGGGTTTGTAATCCCTCTACTCACTATTACTTTATCTCTAAGTTTGAATGGTTATAAATGTCATACATTAAAATCGAACTTGAGATATAATAAAATTTCCCATTAGAGAAAAAAAAGTAATAGCGAACAAATTCTAAGTAAAATATCCAACCAAAACTTTTTCTAGCATACAAGCTATTGTTAGCTCCATGACAATTCTACCCTTGTTTAAAATTACTAGTATATTCCTTTGGGTATGTTTGTCAACTAATATACTTGCAGGAATAAAATTATGAGAGGAGCAAAAAGGTTCGAGCACAATTTAAAGAACAAGAAAGAAAGGATGATGTAATAAAGGAGACAAGTGAGGAACAAGATATACAAGAGGCCAAAGAAGAAAAGCTTCGAAGCGTAAGAAAAGGACCACCACAAGGTGTTACGATGTCGTCACACTCTAATAATAAGGTAACATCTTGAGGTAAGTTGTCATTAATTAAGCTTTACCTTAATTATGGCTTGTTCATAAATAAAGAATCAAACATGTTAGAGTAACAACCTTGATTGATCTAGCTTTATTAGCTCAACTTGTTTTGTTTCTTTAATTGTTCCTATCACCACTCTCTTGATCTCATAATCCTAATCATGTAAGCTAGAATGTTGCACACCTTGCTTTGGAAGAAGATAATCATGCCTTTGATACATCATGTATAGACAAGAAAACCCTTCCAATGAGTCAAGGAGTTTGTTTCTATCCGTTGAAAGTTTTAAGCGCAACATTCAATCTTATGATCTTGTCACCTAAGTTAGGACTAACCAAAGCATATAAGAAACCAACTCTATCTTGTTTAATGTGCCTATGGTTTTGGTTCTCGTTGGTGTTTTCCCACCAATAGAGCCCATGCACTTGATCTCTACCTTCACTTTGCAAGTAGGACACACTTTGAGCAAAAAGGTGGAGAAGTCTATCGGGTCTCTCCAAAATTCAACAAGTGAATGTCTTACGAGCATGCACACTAAACAAGATGGTGCCTACGCCCATGCTCATCTCCAACTCGCGAGACCCAGCAAAAGAACATGGGTGACACCATCCCGAGCATGGCTATCAAGATCAAATAATAAAAGGAAATAATGAGGTAAGAAGTCTCGATTCAGAGGACTTAAAACACCGAACCCTCGCGAAAAGGTAAGATCGGTAGTTATCCATACTTAGTGCATAGGATATTTACTTTCTTGCATTGCATAATCATTTTCCTTTAGCATATTTACATTACAACACTAGCACTTGCATTAGAAAAAAAAAAAAATATTTATTTGTTGCATTAAAAAAAAAAAAATTCTAAGCCCCATATGAGTAATTTTGTGGTGTGTAACAGCCCATAAGGATATTTATTGTGGTGGCATAAAAATAAAATAAATATGCATGCATCATCATTCTTTATCTTGCATAGAAATAATAAAACCCCAAAAATATTTAATCTTCTTTGAAAGATTCCAAAAGTGAGACAAAAAGCAACGTGGCTAACTCCTAACGCTTAATCAAGTTCCACTAGCGTTGTTATCTATTTGAGTTCAGCGGGATCTCAAGGAAGAGAGACATGACACACATGGTGTCCAGCGTAAAGAAGATCGATAAGCCCACCATCACTATCTACCTCTATTTCCAACCATCAATAACATCAAGACTTTGTGTCAACATCGGCTTGGGGAGTGCAACCCCATGTATCCGAATAAGTATTCTCCTATCTTATTTAATATTAGCTAGATTTGTTTATTTTATTAGAAAGATATAAAAAAGATGCATAACTAAGGAAATCAAATAAAAAGAGTCTTTATAGTCTTTATTAAAGAGTCTTTATTAGAGTATGAGAATAAAATAAACTCGAAGATAATCTCTAGTCATGGAGATGATGAATAGTTGCTCGTCGTAATTCCTTTCAAGTACCTACCTTTCAAGCTTAATTTCTTTTCGAGCTTTTAATGCAACTGCTTTGACTTGAGATTTGCTCTGAACCTAAAACCTGTGGGTAGCAAATGCTTGCTCTAAAATCTAGGTGATTCACGGATATGATATAAGACAGTTTGAAATGCTATTTATCTTACTCCTAGTGATACTAAATTTTGGGAGATTTATGTTTTAAAAATTAAAAGTGCACATGATGAGTTCCTGTATGACGAGTGTTGAGATCCCTACCACAGCCATATATACATGCTTCTTAGATTAGGAAAACCCCTTTTGATATATATATATATAGGTCGCTTACTTTGCATTGAGTTTGGTCAATCTCTGTTGACCCTTAGAAACTTGTCATACTGCTACTCATACACACACTAAACTCCACTCCACTCTATTCACTTGTACTTATGCTACTTCTACCCTAGAAGTACGTATCCACCAAACATTCACCATAGATCCACCAAATAAAATGTTCTACTCCTACCCTAGGAGAGAACAACCAAAAATATTCCCCACACATATCCACTTAGCCAACTTCTCATAAAGCTCCTTTATCCTTGTTTCTATCTCTCTACAAGTTTATTGTAAAAGAGGCTTGGGTTGTATAGTTCAAAAAAAAAGAGAAAAGAAAGGGGAGATGAAAAATGGACAAGTGTCCTACGAAGGTAGTAGAGCCTACCTCCCTAAAAAAAGAAGAATAAAGGAGAGTACAAAAAATGGACAAGTGTCCGTAATAAAACAATGGGTACTTAGATGCCCGCCTCTCCATGAAAAAAGAGAAAAAGAAAAAAAATAAAAAAAATTATATATAGAAAGAGTATACAACCCAGGTTCTCCCAAGGATTTCCAAGTCCCAAAAGAGAGATATGTTTCCTACTGGGGAGCAAAAGTAGAGTTAGGCATTCATTACATTCGCCTCATACACCTACCATCATATTCATTCCACTACACATACACATGCACATGCAAAGTATGATTCGTGACTTTGGATCCATTGCTTGAATTTACAATATATGCTTAGTAAGTAGATTTAGTTTTCTCTCACCTATGAACTCTACATATAAGCCTTAGATATAGGGTGAGAGAGAAGAAGGCATAGTGTCCTACTGCCTTATTCCAAAAATACCACATATTATGAGAAAAGGCAACACAACATTATTGCCTAAGTGAGGATCCACAAATACCATAAATGAGAGACTTGTAAGGGTCATACTAAGGAACTTTGAGTTTTATTTTGAAAATCTATAAAAACTCCAGAATGATAGTTGAACAAAGAGTTTAAGACATGGTGCTTGACTTGATTGTTCTATCTTTCAATTACCCAAGATCCCAAGAAAAGGCTACAAGCTCCATGGTTAAAGGTAATATGGGTAAGTTGAAAGTTGGAATGGTTTATTCTAATCCGGAGGAGAAATTTTGTTTGAAAGCATGTGTACTTTTGAGGCGTGAAAGCGTTGCGGCAACTCCCGATCCATTGTTAAGTTTGGCTTTGCTAGGGACTAGCAAAGGGTAAGCTTGGGGGAGCTTGTTGACACCTGTTATAGCATAAAATATACAGGCTTCTAAAACTGAAATAAGGGCTTAAAATGAATATCAACATAGTATAGGGGCTTTCTTGACATAATTCCACGAGTTTTGGTGATTTATATATTTTCGGGGATTAAACAGAAAAACGCCCAAGAGTTTGCAAACCCTACGACATAAAGACGTTATCCGTGAAGCAATCCAAAATTGAAACCCACGTAAGAACACTCTAGAAGGCACCGAGAAGATCAAGACTGGAAGATGGGACCCACCGGCATGGGGCCCGTGCGGCCATGACCACCTTCTAGGGCGGCCGCCCTCCGGGTCCCACCCGTCGGTGACCATCTTGTTAGGTCGGTTCACAACCGCCATTAAGAAGACATCTACACCGTTGCTCAAGGTCGGTTTGATCCAACGGCGTGCGTGCACGCCTAGGGCTATATAAGGAGACCCCCCTGCCCCCTGGGTGAAACCCTAATTCATTCCATTCATTATCTCTTGACCTGTTGGTCTTGGAGGTGTCCCAATGTGAGGACAACCTCTCCACTAGAGAATTAGGGCTAGACTCTCCAATGTAGTAGATTAGCGGCTAGAGAGTTAGGGAGAGCGGAGCTATGCTCCGGTTCTGGAGGAATCTACAGAGTTTGGTATGTCTTGTATCCTTCCTTTGTAAGACATTATGATTTATATATTTATCTTCTCTATTACTTTCATGTCTTTCATATATTTGGTTAGCATAGTTGTTATGTCATTGCATGGGATCTCCGCTCGCATCGAGTGCTCTAGTTATTCTAGTTAGCTAGAGTAATAATCGCTAGTGTAGACATGGTGTCTATCCTATAGGTTACCCGAGATTGCACCCAACCCCACGGATTGTTTGTGGTAGCGGTGGTGGTGGCAGCCACGATGGCGATGTATTCCACCACGTTAGGGTTGGTGTTTGTAGGACCGTAGTCGAAGCTTCCTAGCCCCCTTCTCATCCCTGTCCCGTGGCTCTTTGTTTTGATGTCCCAAAGTGCGATGGTATGATTGCTATGATAGAACCTAAGTAATAGAGGAGTACATAGAAACCTAGATCTCTCCTCTTTGTCCCTCTCAACGTGATAGTACTACACATTTATCATAGGAATTCTCTTGTGTTTTATATTACTCATAACTCCTCACTTTAGTATAGTGGTTTGCTAAGTTAGTAGATACATGATTGTGACTTATTAGAATTCTTTAGCCAACGCTTCCCGTGGATACGATACTCTAGAATACTCATCCTAGGGAAAAGCTCCAATAGTAGGTGTGTTCTCATTAAACTGCGGAATCCTTCATATTCTTTTAGCACTTAATAAATACCAACAGCTAACAATGCTAACCAATAACTATATATATCCATATTTTTACATCTAATAAAGTATCTACCATTATTATTAAAAACCAAAAATTTAAAATAATTTCCTAACATTGCTTCTAAATTACACCGCTTTGTAATCATGAAGATAATTTAAAAAAGAATGCTCAAATTTTGTATTTAAAAAGTAAATACAAATAGCATTATAACAAAATATAATTTAAGATACATCTCTAATGATTTTATAAATTATCCACCTTTGTAATTTTAAGAGATAATGCAAAGTGTCCTTATTTTAAGAAAGTTCCAACAAAAAACGGTTAATAAAAGATACAATAAATACAAGAGTTTCAACTTAGCATGAGGAGAGAAATTTTTTGTTCTAGCCAACAAGACTTTTTTGAAAAAAAATCAAAATTCAAGTTCATAACATCATAAGATCTCGTGATGAAACAAGACTCACTATAATTAATATTATGGTTTCAAACTAATTGCATATTTAAAATTTATACATGTGTTATGCATAAGAAAAATATTCACATGGATGAAAAACACATAAAGATTAGTCCCTTCAAAAAAAACATAATAAATAAGTTTATGATAACTAGATGTAGACTACATAGTATCTATGTCAATTGTGTTAGAAAAATAAACAAATGAAAAAATGTGTTAGAAAATAAACAAAGGAAAAAAATATGTAATTTAACATAAGTATTGTTTTATTATTAGGATGTATTGAACAACAACTAATGCATATTTGCTCTAAAATTCTAGCCCAAACGCGAGCACGGGTTGATAGACTTGTCTCTTAAAATGACAGATCATGGAGGAGACAAACCCCCCCCCCGCCCCCGATACGGTCATAGGATATTTTATAATAGCACATGTTGGCAATCAGTAGATTAGCTAAGCTTAGACACGAGGAATGGCCATCTGTCACACGCCGCCACCGCCGGCAGCCCATCGAGGCCGGGAGGGTGCGCATGTGCGCGTGCAAGGAGGGGCCGCCGCCCCGTGTGCCGCCCATTTGTTGATATTTCTTACACGATCCCAATTAGGATGGCGAAGGAAATATATATGGGATATCTATCTAATCATGTTAGCTTGGATATGGGATTAACCTCATGATCCAACAAAACGGAGTTAGGCGGTGTTAGTAGTGGGATGTAACTTAGCAACATTATCCATAGTGGAGTTAATCTCACCGGGATATGTACTCAAGGTATACCACTCATTTCTAGGCATTACCTATACACTAGTCTCGTCACCCTAGCCATAACGCTAAGAAATGCGGGGTATGGTATTCTTGATTGGCCTTGATAAAAGAATGAACATGATATCCGCAGTTTACGGATAGAAATACCAATTGTAGCACTTCAGGGGAGTAATCCGGTATCGTATTTATATTTTACCACAGGGAAGGGAGTCTATGGAAAGGTAGAGAGGAAAGATGTCTAAAGATTTATATATTGTGATTTAATTATGAGATCATCCACTTCACAAAGTAGTATAATGCAGAGTTGCCATAAGTATCTAACATTACTCAGGGGGATAAGTCACGGGATAAAGATAATTATATAATTGATAAATACCCAAGTCTAAGATCATTAAGCTACTAGAATCATACAAGAAATTAGCATGTTATAAATTAGACTAGAATGAATATTCCTAAGATACCCCTAATCATACATGTCAATGAATACTACAATTAGTGCAATACATCTAGCTATCATGGCAAGGTTGGATTACTTCTACACATGGCAAGCATTACCAATGACAAATAAGGACGAAACTTATCCACCATCGTAATCTAACTTCGACTTGTCCTACATTCGGAGGGTGGACTACAAAGGACTCAACAGATTTGTCACTCCGCGATCTACCACCACACGACTGGAATGTAGGGTGCAATTGCGGATAAACGTTGTATAAACACCATGTTTACACATTGCTTATCACCCACATAGTGATCATCTATATGGATGCTATACAATTCCATGCATAAAATATAAAGCAATCTTACTAAACTAAATATATAATCATAGCAAGCATAAACACATATCAATAAGAATATGATAATTATAAAGATCAAAGCCATAACAATTGTATTCTAGATATAAGAATACTTACAGATTGAATACAAGAGAGAAGTCTCAAGAACGATCCTTGCTACTTCTTGACTAATCGGGAACTCAAGATGAACTTGATCTTCAACTAGAACTAGTTAGATAGCTAATGACTACTAGTATGAACTAGAGCTTATGTCTAGACTTTTGGACTTGATGGGTATGAGTTGATAATGAAGTTGATATGAAATTGTTATGAGCCTCGTGGTCACCGTCTTCTTATATAGTACCCGGGTCGATGAAGCGTCAACCCTTGGATCAAACCGACCTTTGAACAACAGCGTAGAAACAACCTCAATGTGGGTGGTAAACCGACATAAAAATGTGAGGCTGAGAGGGGCCCCACCGGGCGCCGCCGAGGGGAGGAGGGTTGGCGGCCGCCCGATCCCGCATGCCACCTCACCATCTCGTCTCTTCTCCTATCCTCCGGTGTCTTCTAGAATGTTTTAGTCCACTTTTCGGGTTGAGTTGATTCACGGACAAGTTTGGTCTTGATAAGTCTTGTATATTTCGAACCTTCTCCATCTTTTTCTGCATTTATCTATTAGGTCCCCGCAAAGTCACGTAGAACCAAAACTCGTTGAAATTATGTTAGTTAGACCCCTAGACTTATGTTTTGTCTTTGACTTTAGCCCTGAATTCATGTTTTTAAACTTGTATTTTTATGCTTTTAGTAGGTGTCAACAAGCTCCCCAAGCTTACCTCTTGCTAGTCTCTTAGCAAGACACAAAATATTATAAACTACTAACTTGGATCGAGGAGTTGCTACAACGCTATCACACCCTTAAAGTACACATGCTTTCAAACAAAATTTCTCTCCGTAAAAAAGATAAACTTTTCAAATTTTATTTATTTAATTATCTTGTAGGACTTTTTATCTTTTTCGTAATCTTTGGTAATTGAAAGATAGAACAAATCAAATCAAGCACTAAATCTCAAACTCTTTTGTTCAAACTGTCCTTACGGAGTTTTTGCTGATTTTCAAATAAAACTCAAAGTTCCTCAAGTATGACTCTCTCTAATCTCTCATTTATGGTATTTGTGGATCCTCTCTTTAGGCAATAATATAACGTTTGCCTTACTCTCATAGTATAATAATATTTTAACTAAGGCAATAGCTTACTATGCCTTTATCTCTCTTACCTAATATCTAAAGCTTATATATGTGGAGCTCATAGGTAGAAGAAAAATAATTTATTTTCTTACTAAGCATATATTGTAAATTCAAGCAATGGATCCAAAGATACAAGTCACATCGATCAAGTGGTGCATGTGTATGGTGGATAGGAATATAAATGATATGGAATGTAGTAAAGTATGAAGTGAATAGAATATGATGGGAAATCTCACTTTTGCTCCTTTTAGGAATCTTCTCTTCTTTTATAATTTTGTAGAGAACCTGGGTTGTATCTCTTTTTCTTTCTTTTCTTCTTCTTTTTTTTTTTAATCAAGAGAGGTGGACTCTGCTGCCCCTCGGACTTGTGTCCATTATTTCCTCTCTTATAAAGATGTGGGTTTCTATGACCCTCGGACACTTGTCCATTATTCATCTTTATTTTTTTTTAGAGATGTGGGCTCTACTCGCCCTCGAACACTTGTTCATTTTTCATCTCTTTTATTTAGGGAGGTAGGCTCTACTCGCCCGTAGGACTTTTGTCCATTTTTCATCTCCTTTTTCTTTTTAAAGATACACAACCCAGATCTCTTTTTGCAATAACTTTTGAGAGGTATAAATATAATGGAGCTTTTGTAAGATATTGGCTAGCAATGAATGGGTGGATGGGTATAGTAAATATTTTTGGTTGCCCTCCCCTGAGATAGGAGTAGAATATTTTTGTTGGCTAGAGTGAGTGGATGATAGTAAAATGAATAGAATGAGTGGAGTGTACATGATCAGCATGACAAGTTTCTAAGGGTCGACAAAGATTGAACAAACTCAATGCAAAGCAAGCAGCCTATATATATATATATCTATATATTTATTTTTCAAAAGATTTTTCTAATCTAAATAGCATGTATATCCGGTTGTGGTAGGAGGTTCACACTCTTGTCACACGGGGAACTTATCATGTGATTTTTCAATTTTCGAAATATAAATCTCCAGAAATCTAGTGTCACTAGGAGTAAGATCAAATAGTAGCTCGGACTTTCATATATCATATCTGTCAATCACCTAGACTTTTTAGAGCAAACATTTGCAACTCATATGTTTTAAGTTTCAAAGTAAAAATTTATTTTGCAAATGGAGCTTTGAGAGAAATTAAGCTTGAAAGCTAGGTATTAGAAAAGTATAACAACGGAGCAACTATTCATCATCTCCTTGTTGACAAATTTTAGGTTCCTTTTAGTTGAGCAAAGTAAACTTTAGTGTGCACTCTCTCGATCCTTTTATTCTCACTCAAACAAAAGACTATATAAACTATATAAAACTAAACTCTTATTAAACTTTCTAACAAAATATTTAACTAATAATAGATATAGGTAATAAGATACTTATCCGATAATGGGGGTTTGCACTCCCCAAGCTAGATTGGAGTGTGGTCTTCAATGTTGAAGTTGAGGTAGTTGGCATCAAGTGACTTTGAACATATATCTTCTTCTCTTGAAATCTGTAATCTCAAAATAGACAACAAAGCTAGTGGAACTTGGTTAAGTATTAGAGGTTAGCCACATTGCATAGGTTGTGCGGGATTATTTTTAGATTTTTATTTTCCAAATTTTTATTTAATTTTCATATGTAAGATAAGATAAAATATTGATACACCTTTATTTTATTTTTATGCCACCACAACAAATAGCATAGAGGTGTTTAGCCTCGGGGATATTAGCATGGGGCTTAAAAGTTTTCACAAAACAAAAAAAATAAAATATTTTTGTTGTTTTCGAATGCACATATATGATACTAAAAAGATAAAAATGATATGGAGGATAATATGCAATACGAGGATTTAAATATGGATAACTTACCGACTTACCTTTCGGCGAGGATTAGGTGTTTTAGAGTCCTCGAACAAGACTCCAAATTCTCGCTCTTTACTCCCATGGTACATCGATGATCACAATTGGTGGTACCGATGATGATTCTATGATTCTCTCTCTCGATGATGTTTTGGGAGATGTCTTCTTCTTCCTCCATCTTTTTTGGATGATGTACTCTTCTTTGAAGTAGTTGTTTCTTCTTTTTCCGTAGATGTAGTAGGTGTAAGAGCTTTAGCTTCTTCACTCTCCTTTGCTTCTTCTATTAAATTCTTCATCCATCTTCTATTATGACGGCTGACGAGCTGTCCTGGTTTTCCCCTAGGATTTGTATATTCATTATAGCTATTAAAGTAAACACATACCTTCTCTTTAGAAATTGGAAATGAATCTCTCTGTATGGATGTAAATGATTGCACGAGTAGTGTTGAGAAACGGTCTCCCAAGCACTAGTGGAGGATCTACTTCTCTTCCCATGTCCATGACTACAAAGTCGGTGAGAGAATATAGTGGTCCTTAATCTTGATTTGGTACATTCTTGGCAATTCCTTCGGGAACTCTATAGGATTGGTGCGCCATCCGTAGCTGCACAAATGTTGGTTGCAACGGCAATTTTCCAAATAATAATTCATATGTAGCCTTTGCCATTTTGTTAACACCAGATCCAAAAGATCGCAATATGTGTTATAGAAAGTTAAGCATTGAATAGAACATGCTATAGTAGGAGTACACGGATCTTCTTGCCGACGAAGCATTGGATATTCAAGTAAATGGTCATTATAAGATGTTGTTTTATTTACTACCATTACCTTTGTTGGCTGTGCCATCTTGTTCTTGTTTCGATTCTGATTCCTCCTTCTATTTTGATTGTAATTCTCCATCTTTGATTCTACAATATATTGATTAGTATTCGTGGAATAAGTAAGGGAGTTTTGTACCTTATCTTTGAAAGTGAATTTCTCTTTCTTCCCTTTGATATTGAAAACAATCTTCCCATCGTCTGCGTAGATGATAGCTCTAGCTGAGCATAAGAATGGTCTACCCAATATGATTGTTGCTCTTTCATTTCTTCCAGTGTCTACCATCTGCGAAGTCTGGCCGCACGTAAGAGCCTCGATTCCCACACACACGTCTTCAAGGATCCTCTCGGGATAACAAAATGATTGATCCGCAAGCCGCAAGCACATATTTGTTTTCCAAAGTAGTTCATTACCATAAATCTTTTCATAAATTACCTTTGGTAATATGTTGACGCTTTTGAGCCAAAATCACGAGAGAGCATTGTCGAATGTGTGTTGTCCAATCTTGATTGTGATGACCGGTCTTCCTAGATCTCCTTTTTTAGGTGGCATTGAGTCATCCAACCAACGGCTTCCGAGGTCTCTCTATAGTAACGACACGCATTTATAAATATCGACAAGGTTTGCGGTTTCTAATTCTTCCGCTGCCCCGGAATGTTTCGGTGTGGTTAGTGGAGCGGATAACGAGAAATCTGAGATTCTATCATTTTATTAAAACGTGTTGATTCTTTATAGCTGAAGAAAAGCTTTTCTAAACGAGTATTGATAAGTTCAAGAGCTTTATCATTAGTTGCTATCTTTCTTGACAGATTCTCCATGGTCTTACCTTGGTTAACAACAAGATCTCTTAAAGAAGGTTGATAAGTATTAAAATTGTTACACGGATTATTACCTTGGTAATTTCCTTGATAGTTACCTTGATAGTTGGGCCTCTGTTGATTCCAACCTTGATTCATTGAGGACGGAAATTATTGTTGTTATTGATAAAGTTAATGTCCTCCGAGCAGTCTCGGACAATTCCTTCTAGTGTGGCCTAAGTTTCCACATTCTTCACATGTCATATGTGAGTCTTGAATTTGCATAATCAAGCCCGGGTTGAAGATCTCTATCTTCTAGCTTCTTCATGATAAGGTCCATTTTAGCGGATAGCATATCTACTTCTTTTTAGCCGGTGCATTCCCTCTTGCGAGTTTGACGTTCTTCACTCCAACCTTGGTTGGAAGCCATCTTCTCCACAAGTTCGATTGGCACGAGTTAATGTAAGTGATAAGAAAGCACCACCAGTTCGCGGCATCCATAGTTTCACGAGCACTGGGAATAAGCCCATGATAGAAAGTTTGCATCAATAGCCACTTCTCCATCCCATGGTGTGGACATTCTGAAATATAATCTTGAAAACGCTCCCATGCTTCGGGGATTCATTCATCATCTTTGTTGTTGAAAATTTAATATCTTCCCCTTAAGGCATTTGTCTTGCCTACTTCGGAAAGAACTTAGCAAGAAAGGCTGTGGAACAAATATCCCATGTTGTATTCTTATCTTTGTTAGCATAGAACCATTGCTTGGCCCTTCCCAATAGTGAGAATGGAAAGAGGCGGAGCAATACGGCATCTTCTGCACGTCCTTCATAGTGAATGTGCCGCAAATCTCCGTAAAGTGTTGGAGATGAGCACTAGCATCTTCATGTGCCTTTCCATAAAATTGATTTGCTTGCACCATATTAATGAGCCCTGGCTTAAGCTCAAAGCCTTTGTCTCCAACCTCTACCTTGGACCAACAAGAATGTTTTCCGTGGTAGGAGCTGAAAATTCACCTAAGTGTCTTAGTTGCCATAGCTTCAAATTAAGATGTCAAGTCTTTAGTAACTTGATTAACTTCCGATTCAAGTAGGTCTTGAATTAAGGACAAAGATGATGATGATGATAATGATGATGTAGGTCTTTGGGGTTTGTCTGAAGTTTTGCTTTGGCCTCCCCGATTAATTTTTAGGGATCTTCAACAAAATTATCCGGAAGATTATTATTCATACATATATTTTTTCGCATAAGATAAAAACAAAATAAAAGAAACGAGGGGTGAACCTGTTTGAGTATGTGATAATGGGTTCTCAATGCATTAGGTGATGTAAAGGGATCTCTCTTGTTTCCTTTTATATGATATGTTTATAGGATTTTTGGCTAGCACTCTTTCTAACTAATAAGTCAGAAACAATACCAACTTAATAGGAATAACACTGTCTAAGTTTTAGCTAATACCCTCCCAAACTAAGATAGTTGGAAAGAAATACTAGAAAAACTTTTTGAAGTTTTGGAAACACATTTTCAAAGATAGAAAGATTGATTTGTGCTCTCCCAAACTAGGAAAGTTTTGAAAAACAAAGCCAAGATAAAATTTATTTTCTCTAAATAGACTACGCCTTCAAGAAGCGCCGGAAATGCTTGTTGATATTTCTTACACGATCCCAATTAGGACGTGAAAAGAAATATATATGGGATATCTATCTAATCATGTTAGCTTGGATATGGGATTAACCTCATGATCCAACAAAGTTGAGTTAGGCGGTGTTAGTAGTGGGATGTAACTTAGCAACATTATCCATAGTGGAGTTAATCTCACGGGATATGTACTCAAGGTATACCACTCATTTCTAGGCATTACCTATACACTAGTCTGTCACCCTAGCAATAACGCTAAGAAATGCGGGGTATGGTATTCTTGATTGGCCTTGATAAAAGAATGAACATGATATCTCGCAAGTTTAACGGATAGAAATACCAATTGTAGCACTTCACCGGGAGTAATCTAGGTATCGATTTATATTTTACCACGGGGAAGGGAGTCTATGAAAAGGTAGAGAGGAAAGATGTCTAAAGATTTATATATTGTGATTTAATTATGAGATCATCCACTTCAAAAGTAGTATAATGCAGAGTTGCCATAAGTATCTAACATTACTCAACAGGATAAGTCACAGGATAAAGATAATTATATAATTGATAAATACCCAAGTCTAAGATCATTAAGCTACTAGAATCATACAAGAAATTAGCATGTTATAAATTAGACTAGAATGAATATTCCTAAGATACCCCTAATCATACATGTCAATGAATACTACAATTAGTGCAATACATCTAGCTATCATGGCAAGGTTGGATTACTTCTACACATGGCAAGCATTACCAATGACAAATAAGGGACGAAACTTATCCACCATCGTAATCTAACTTTCGACTTGTCCTACATTCGAGGGTGGACTACAAAGGACTCAACAGACTGTCACTCACGCCGATCTACCACACGACCCGAATGTAGGGTGCAATTGCAGTATAAACGTTGTATAAACACCACGTTTACACATTGCTTATCACCCACATAGTGATCATCTATATGGATGCTATACAATTCCATGCATAAAATATAAAGCAATCTTACTAAACTAAATATATAATCATAGCAAGCATAAACACATATCAATAAGAATATGATAATTATAAAGATCAAAGCCATAACAATTGTATTCTAGATATAAGAATACTTACAGATTGAATACAAGAGAGAAGTCTCAAGAACGATCCTTGCTACTTCTTGACTAATTAGGAACTCAAGATGAACTTGATCTTCAACTAGAACTAGTTAGATAGCTAATGACTACTAGTATGAACTAGAGCTTATGTCTAGACTTTATTTGGACTTGATGGGTATGAGTTGATAATGAAGTTGATATGAAATTGTTATGAGCCTCGTGGTCGTTTGGTCTTCTTATATAGTACCCGCCGATGAACGTCAACCCTTGGATCAAACCAACCTTGAACAACGGCGTAGAAACAACCTCAATGTGGGTGGTAAACCAACATAAAAATGTGAGGCCGAGAGGTAGGCCCCACGGGCGGCCGCCGAGGTGGAGGGTTGGCGGCCGCCACCGGCATGCCACCTCACCATCTCGTCTCTTCTCCTATCCTCTGGTGCCTTCTAGAATGTTTTAGTCCACTTTTCGGGTTGAGTTGATTCACAAACAAGTTTGGTCTTGATAAGTCTTGTATATTCGAACCTTCTCCATCTTTCTCTCGCATTTATCTATTAGGTCCCCGCAAAGTCACGTAATACCAAAACTTCGTGGAATTATATTAGTTAGACCCCTAGACTTATGTTTTGTCTTTGACTTTAGCCCTTAATTCATGTTTTTAAACTTGTATTTTTATGCTTTAGTAGGTGTCAACAACCGCCATCCTCGTTATCGTAATTACTTAGGGTTTAAGTTTAGTTAAATTAGGAAGATTCCGGATTACTTGCGAGTCAAGTTGAGTCCTCCCTATAAAGATTCCAAACTTTTCTGGTTCCCAAGCCCACCAATCTTCTCCTTGTCTAATTGAAATGAAGTATTGCCCTTGCATCAACCGGGATGAAGGACTCACGGATCGGCACCTCGTCCGGTTCGGATTCGGTCATCAAGTCCGAGACGGGGTAATCTCTTGATCATCTCGTGGAGTAAGAGGCCAAGCATCAAAGTGCATGGGAATCCATCTATCTTGCCAAATATTTGATGAATTACCATCTCCAATTCTTTTGATCATTCCCTTCAAGAATTTCCTTGCAAAATTAAAAAAATTGCTCGCCATGTATGGCTCGCATGTTTTTCCCGATTGAATCTCTATCATGGTAGTAGCATCCTTTTTAAGACCCTAGCAATAGAGTATAGTATTTACTAAGGGTATTCAGTTCAAAAAATATATAAACTTTTAGCAAAAAAAGTAAAAACAAAACTAAAATAGCAATGTATTCACGTTGAGCCCAAAAGGGAGGGAAAATTGTGTTGGTGTTGTGTGTGACCCTGTCCATCGATGCCGCATGGATGGCAACTCCATTGACGGTGGTGATGAGAACCCAATCGATAGAGATAGACGGCCCGGGCGGACTATGAAGCCAAGTGAACGCGAGGAGCCGAGGGGACCCGACGACGTGCTCCTCGTTGCGGCCGTCGGGGATTAGATCCTACGCCACGCCGCCGTGTATCGGGAGAGGGTCGCATTGCAATTGCAAAGAGAGTCGGGCATTTGCACATGCACACGCCAGAGTGTAACATCAAGGAGGCAGATGTGACACACCTTGTGTTATCGATGTGACGTTAACACATTATACTATATCACTCCCTCCGGTTAGAAGTAAAGTTGGCCATATGGCCCGAGGTCCGCGGCCCGGTCCCAGGCCCGACAAATTGGCCCGGTGCCTCGGCCCGGTTCGGTCCCTTATGCGGGCTTCACGGGCGGCACGGCCCGGTGGCGGACGGACCATGGGCGGCCTCTCGCCCGCGGCACGGTGGCGTCCGGCCCGATGGCCCGCTTGGCCTGGCGCCCGGCCCGGCAAACAGCGTATAAAACGCCGTCGCCGGGCCGCACCCAACCCTAATCCCTCCCCTCCCCATTCGGTCCCCCCCCACCGGCGCCGCCAAAAACCCTAATCCCCATTCGATTCCCCGACCGCGCCCATCGCTTTCGGTGCCTCCCGCCATGGGATCCTGTGTCCTCGCCCGCGGATCCTGCGTCCTGCCCGGTGGATCACGCCCTCGCCGGCGGATCTGCGCCGGTGTCTCGTCCCCTCCCACCGCCCAAGCTCGGTGCGATGCCGACGGTGCCTCCGTCGGATCTTTCGCCCGGCGATCCGGTGACCTTTTTCTTTTTTACTCCTTATTCCTCTTTCTTTTTCCTTTCTCCTCTTCCTCTCCCCCCCCTTTTTGTTCTCTCCATGGACATGTGAGTGCAAGCTTGAAGCTCCATCCCTTCCCTTCACCCCTCCCCGTCTAATCTCACCGTACTTTGTCTCCTCCTCCGGCCACCTCTGTAAATCCGGCACCGGGCTCCGCCGCCCTTGGTAAGTTCTTTCTCCTCCTTCCTCTCTTTCTTTCTTCTCCTTAGTCCTCCCCTGTTCTCCGCCTTGACTCTGTCTCTGTTTCTCCTTCTCCCTCTCGAGGTTCGTGCGACATCGGAGTCAGCTCCTCTGCCGGAGTGGACATGGCCAGGCCGCCCAAGCATCCGGCGTTGAGGGGCGGCTTTGGAGGTGCAAGTCCAGGCCAGCCCTGGGGTGGTCGGTCGGCCGGGCGTGGGCGTGGTCGCGCAACACGGGGCCGACCGCGCTTGATCGGCGTCCGCCACCGCCGGCGGCCAAGACCGGACCGCCGGACGACGACGGCGGGAGGCAGAGCTGGAGGGCGACAACGACATCCATGAGGATGCAGCCTTCTTCGGCGTTGATGTCGATGCAAATCATCAATGTCGATGGCGATGACGCCGATGACACTCCCACCGGTGGTAAGAAATCGATGTTTGGACATACTTTGATGAGGTAAAGGATGGTGAGGGGCCTAAGGCCGTTCGTGTTGGTGCTATCTATAAACATTGCTCGCTAGATACTCGCTATATCCGCTAATGGCAACCGGTCATTTGAGGCGTCACATGAAAAAATGTATGCGCTTGAAGAATCATTCTCGATATGGTTCAGTCTAGGCTTGCTTTGAATGCTAATGGTTTAGCTAATTGAAAATATGATCCTATGGTTGCTCGCATTGAATTGTGCCGCTTGATTGCTAGGTTTGGACCTTCCATTAGGCGTAGGTGCTACACGGGCTTGGATTGATTACATTAAGAATGCTCACAACCCTCTGTTTAAAGAGGTTTCTAGACAGACCACCACTAGAGATATGGCTAAATTGTATGGTGAACAACGTGACATGCTTATGAAAGATGTGTTGCTTTCTTTGCATCATCCGTTTTCTTTGACATCCGATATCCGGGTCCGTAATGCTAAGGAGGACTATATCTCTGTTGTTTGCCATTATGTTAATAAAGATTGGGAGATTGAGAAAAAGGTTGTTGGTTTTAGGTTGATTGATTGCAAGCATACCGGTGAAAACATAGCTGATTCTATAGTTAAAGTGGTTGAGGAGTTTGGTTTGCTTGATAAAGTTTTTTTGTGACTTTAGACAATGCTAGTGCTAATTCTAAGGCTTATGATCTTTTGGGTCCTGATTTGTTTGGTTATATGGGTTCTTATCCTGCACCTACTCGTGATGATCCTAATAAAGTTAAGTACTTCCTTGTGCATCGTATTTTGTGCTACTCATATAATTAATCTTATTGTGAAAGATGGCTTGGCAGTCTGTAAAGATTGGCTTGATGATGTGAGAACTGCTATAAACTTTTTAAATTCTTCTAATACTAGGATTGCTAGATTCAAAGATTTCTGTATTGCTAGAGGTATGACACCTAGGAAATTTGGCTTGGACATGGATGTTTGATGGAATTCTACTTACTTGATGCTTGAGCATTTGTTACCATACAAAGAAGTGTTTATTGTGTTCATTAACTCTAATTATGGTTCTGAGTTATTGATTTGTGAATCATTGGTATGTTGATGAACATATGTTTAATTTCTTGAAAGTATTTTATGAGTCCATTTGTTATTCTTTTCCGGTGTGTACTATCCTATTGCTCCACTTGCTTTGCATCAAATGATTGACATTCTTTGAACATCCGAAAGAAGCCGAGAATAATGATCATTTTAAACATGTTGCAAGGCCTATGAAAATGAAATTCCTTAAATATTGGGATAACATTTCCTCCGCTTTATTCTTTTGCAACCATTCTTGATCCTAGAGGTAAGATGAAAGGGTTCTTGATAACCCTAGATCTACTTGGTAAGGCAACCTGGATCTGATTACAGTTTTTATGTTATGGTGATGTGAAAGATGAGCTAACCAGATTGTTTTCCAAGTATCGCAAAGTATGGTTCTAGTGCGATATACAAGAAGGGCTCGGGAGGCTCGTGGATTCCGGGTTCGGTTACGTATCGGATGGGGAGGATCTTTGACAGTTCCTCCTCTACTCCATCTACTTCATCCGGTGTTTGTAAATGAGCTTACTGACTTACCCGGGCAAAGGACCTCGTGCCATGGGGTGACCCCCAACTTTGACGTACTTCTTTGGTGGCGTGATCATAAGCAATCCTATCCAATACTATCTATTATGGCTCGAGATATCATGGCTGTCCCCTGTTTCTACCGTGTCCTCCGAATCTTGTTTTAGCTTGATAGGTAGAATACTTGAAGACCGGGCCGTCGCCTTTTGCTCCGAGCATGTGGAGATGCTAACCTGCATCAAAGACTAGGACCAAGCTAGAAGAAAGGCGCAAAGACACGTTGTGGACAAAGAACTGGTTCAGCTATTCAAGAGCTCGGAGCTTGAAGATCCTACCGCCGATCCTACTCCCGAAGCGGCAGAGGTGGCGGCAATTTGGATCTCATTGGCGTCCAAAGACCGGCACCAAGAGCGGGAGAGGTGGCGGCAGCGGCACCGGCAGCGGGAGAGGTGGCGGCAGGCGGCACCAAAGACCAGCAAGGGAGAGGTGGCGGCGGCGGGAGAGGTGGCGGCACCAAAGAATGGAGAGGTGGATAGAAGAGCACTGGGAAGGTAAGTCATACAACCTATGTAATGTAGCTGGACTTTGTGCTTGACTTCAATTTGCACTAACAAATTTGTTTTGTTATGTTGCAGTGCTGGACTTGTGCTTTTGGTTGCAAGCCTAAGAGCAATAGGCTGATAGTGCTGGGCTATGTGATTTTGAGACTTTGCTTTTTGCTCTGTGACTTGTATGTTGGTGTTGCCTTGGTTGTCACTTTCTTTGGCTAATGTAATAGGGCTAGCTGTTTGAAACATGAAACTTGAAACTTGAATATATTTTTTGAGCTGGTTGTACTCTTTTTCCTTTCTAGGGTTTCTCCCACAAGGGTGGGTTTACCTATAAAGGTTTTTAATGAGGCAGCATTGCACAAACAGCTCATTTTGATAATCATCTTGTCATATTTATGATTTGTCATCTATGATCCGTGTTGAATCTGTTCATACTTGTGTTGAATCTGTGACATATACATGAATGCGGGACATTTTGATCATACTTGTGTTGAATCGTGTTGAATCTTGTCATATACATGAATCGGGACATTTTGATCATACTTGTGTTGAATGCGTGTTGAATTTGGATAACATTTGGAAACCGGAAAAAAATGGTACCGGCTGTGGCCCCGCTCGTTGAAATGTGGCCCGAGTGGCCCGTGGCCCGTAAAATGGCCCACGGACCGGGCCATGGGCCGAGGTCACGGCCCGAGCACGGTGGAGGCACGCGCCCGGTGCGGCCCGTGGCTCGATGCGGCCCCCGCGGGCCAGCTCGGCCCGGCCCGGCGGACCCACGGGCCGCACCGGGCCGGCCCATTGGACATCTATAGTTAGAAGTCGTTTTTGGACAGCGATACGGTCTCCAAAACACAACTTTGACCTCTTATTACTATAAAAATATTTATGGAGATGTGATGATATATGTATACTTTTATCAAAGTATTTTTTAAGACAAATCTACTCATGTAATTTTTACATTTACAAACTCAACAACTTAAAAGTTATTGATGGTTTATATTCCTGATGTTTGATCCAAACCTTGTCCAAAACGACTTCTAATACCATCCCCAGAGGGAGTATATATATTATCTGATGTTGCATGTTCTGCGTAGTGATTAAATTGTTTGTCGAGACAATGATAAAATTACCAGCTTGTCGCACACATGCTGTTACGTACACCAATAGAAAAAATAATTCCAGATGCTGTATACTTCATATTCTATATATACTTGATGCTGATATAAATATATACATATCATTTATGTACACGAGGCAGTGCTAGGAACACGTATACATACAGTACTTAAAGTCTGAAACCACCCACATGAATTTAGAACGGGATGTGCTGATTATTGACCTCCATGAATAATTTGTTGGATGACCCTGTCGAGGGCAAAATCCTCCGTGACAATCGTAGAATGTTGGGCCTTACTGATCTTGATGGATCTGAAGTGCTTCCTCTGTCCTGGCTGCCGACGCATCTGTTTCTCAAACGCCAAGACGCTGATCAAATTGATCTTGCCATCTCCATCCCCGTACGCTCCTGCTTCCGGAGACGCATCGAAGTCGCTGTCCCAGAAGACCAGCTGCATCGGCGTCCTGTTGCCGACTCCATTGATGCACGTCGTGGGCACCATCGGCGCCACGAAGTTATTCTTCATCTTCGGGACGGCTCGTCTCCTGAACGGCTGGACGCCGTCGCTGAAGCCGACGGCGGCGAGGAAACGTTCCATGTCATGCGCGGAGTAGTTCCTCTCCCTGGTGACCACGAGCGGCCTGCGCCCAAACACGGCCGGAGACGGGAAGTTGACGATGGCGCTCTCGAAGCTCCTCCACATGGCTCTCATGGACAGCGGCGTTGCCGTTGGCACGAAGAGGATGTTGGTTCCGGAGGCGACGTTGGTCACCGGCTCCATGAAGCCTTGGGAGGTGGTCGGCGCGACCAGGATGAGGTGCTCGATGTACTCATTTCGCCACGCCAGCGGAGTGTTCCGGACGAACTCGAGGGCGACCATTCCGCCGAAGCTGTGCCCGAGGATGACGGCTTTCTTGTGTTTCCTCTGGCTCGCGGTCTCGACGAGCTTCATCAACTCCTTGAAGTAGCGGGAGTACACCTCGGATGTCTGGCCGGGGGATGGCGGTGCGTAGCGAAAGTCGTAAGGGGCTCCGAACATGGTGTCTCCATCACGGTATCCCTTGTTTTCCAGTGCAGCTTTGAGCTTTCCGAGGCACCAGTCTCTGTACGTAGAGAATAAAAAAGTACGATTATGTACGTACGTTCTTTTAGCTGATTATGTAATAACGTACAAAAACTTGAATGCAACTCACGACATGAGAGGGTTCTTGAAGTGGAAGGCTCTTATGGAGCCGAAGTTGGTCACTCTCGTCTCGACGCCGGGCAGGTTCCGGTAGTCGTTGATGGCAGGGTCGTAGACGAGGCTCATCTGCTCCAGGAAGCACGGCACATAGTCATGGGCCGCCAGGTCAGAAGCGTTCTTCCACAGCTCGAACCATCCCTTGCCCTTCATTGCGCCGCAACGTGGCTCTGACGGTCGGTACGCCTCCGTCAGGCGTGCCTCCAGGTCGCTGCAGCCCATCCCAGGCAATAAAATCACCGGGTGGAGCTCGACGCCGGCATCGTATGTGGATAGGTGGCCTGCCGGGAGGTAATGACCGAGGGCCGGTGGGAGCACAAGGACAACTAGAAGCAGAAGCAACACAAGAGGAGTAGAAAATGCCATGGACGGAGTACGTCTCTCTAGCTTGTATGATCGTCTGTGGATATAATGCATGTATCGCAATTCACAAGGTATATATATGATTGTTCCGATCGAGAGCACCTTACCAGATCGACTTCCTCAAGACGCAATTAGCATGAGAAGTCTTCTTTAATTTGCCAGCTGATCTACTTTCTATAGGTTGTCACGGTGTCACTTCATCATTTATTCTGAGCATCATAGGCCACGGAGGCTAAGTCTATATACAAACTTGGTCTCAGGTTGCTAGTTTTCGTCCACACGCGAACTTCTTTCACACATCTTTAGAAGTACACGACACTAATACATAAAAAAAAATACCATGGCATTTTTTTAATGTTCCTTGGCGGTTTCTGTAACCGCCACGGTTAAAAACAACCACCATAAATCCATTAACCATGACAATTCTTTAATGACACCCGCCATTGTTAATCGATTTACTTCGTTTTTAATGGCTACAACCACGGTTGATCGATTAACCATGGCGGTTTTCGTGAACGCGCCCGCCACGGTGGCAGTTTTTGTTACGTAACCTTCATAGTTATTTTTTTTCTAAATTAATAAAAAAATAAGGCGGTGGTACATAATTAAAAGCAGATTCTTGCATTGTCTGTCTCTACTTAGAAATTAATGAGAGGCGTGCGCAAAAATCATTTCTTACTAGTGTTAGCGAAGGGAATTCTATGTTTGCATCCTTTCATGGAGCTGACAATACTGCGCTTGCACGTGGCTGTATGTCGTCCTCACAATCTCCTGGGTTCACAGTTGGCAGAAGAGGAACACAATATGTTGACATGCATCATGATAAGTTAGCTTGTAAATTCAGCATGCTGGGAAGAACGTGACTGAATTGCCGAATTATTTGGCCCATCTTTGCAATGAAATGCACGATCTTGACCAAAGTCATCAACCAATAACCAAATGATAACAACCTCCAATTTGCACGTGGATTTCATGGCACTATGCCCAAACGGCGGCCGTCGTGGATGAGTTCATCCGCCTTCATGAGTTGCTACAGCGTTGTACAGTTGCCGCTTCGTTTGGCGATGGACAGCAATTAGCGGTATGTCACATCCCAAAATTTCTATTTTGAGTTGTGAAACAAAAACACGAAATAAAATAAATGGTTTCATGAATTTTCTACTGGGCACCTGGTACTTTTTACGTAAAAAAGTCATCAGCTTGTTTGTTCAGATGTCACTATAGGCTGAAGTATCAAGACTAAACGAAGCTGCCAGATGGAGACGTCGTCACGTCGATCTCGTCATGGACTCATGGCTCAGCCGTAGAACCAGGGCAATCTGGCAATATAGAGGCTGTTTACATGCATGGAGGTCGTCAATGTACATGGGACCTATTACTTTTCTTGACATGCCCTGCTGAGCTAGTCGCAGCAGAAGCTCATAAACTTCACAGTAAAAGGCCTTTGAATGTACATGGTTCAGGAGGCAGATGTTTGGTTGCGGCTTCAAGGCCTTGAATGTAGTAGTTGCTATCTGGTCGCAATAGTTTTGGCCATGTACTTTTTCCTTGAGGATCCAGTAGCTATGTTGTTAGAATTTATATATAAATAGTTCCCTTAAAATTTATATGAAGAAATTTTAATAAATCTCAAAGACCCAATATTTATATTCCCCGATGGGTTTTATTGTTTTAGCCCATGAGTAAAGGTAGGAGGTGCAATATCAATTAGTACCATATTGCTAGTTGATGTAGAGGTACGGAGTTTTCCTCCCTATATATTTATACCAAACCTCCCGAGAATAGACACAACACCACTACTACAATTGAGAGTTTCAATTAGAAAATCCTAATGTAGTAAAATAATATATCAACTAAGCTCGTGCAATCCTCGTCTGTATCTTCACCACCATTTACTTCTACATCGGCGGGTATTACACCTGTGTTCTAAACTTATTGTTCATCATGTTCAATTTGTCTGGTGTACGAACTGCTATGTTTACATCAGTTGCCATGATCATGCTTGCTATTGGATCATGTCATTCTTCGTTATATGCTTTTAGATCATGCTATGTTTTGTTATATGATGCTAGTATGATACATATGTTTACGGTAGTTGTTATGATCATGCTTTGATATGTGATGTTGAATCATGCTACACAATATGCTTTTGTGTTATGCTAGTATGTTTTACATGTTTAATCTAGGTGCTCAGTTCATCAGGATTTATTTTATGAAATTAATCTAGAAATTGCCTAATATTTCAACATATGTCCTAAAACTTGCAAGCTTTGATGCCCCCTCGCCATCGAAGTCTTGAGCTTGTATTTGGTTTTTTATTTTCTTAATAAAATATGGGTGAATAAAAAGAAACTTCACAGTACATATATTCACCCGTTTCAACTCTTTTGAGAAGAAATCTTATAACCAAATAAGTCAGTCGAACCACATTTTAGGCAGGACAGAAACCGTACGTGCATGCAAATTAAATTTAGAGGGATCCATCGATCTTAAAGTCAGCTATTCACATGCTCAGTGATTCAATATAGGTGGAACTCATCCAGTTCTCACTACTAAGGTATAGTTTCTTCATAAGAAAGTCATCAGCTCTCTCATAAGTACCTACATTATGCAAGTTTGTAGACTTTTTTTTTTACGTTGGAATACACTGCTACCTGCATTATATATATATATGCTCCATTGATACTGATTTGGCAAATAATAATTGCACGACCAAGTCACTGTACCAAATTACTGGAATCACGACACACACAACCAGGTCCTCTTGCACCTACTGCAATGATGGATGCCTCGTGACATTGGGATGCGCAGAGATAGCAGAAGCGATGCCCACACCTGTAAATCGGAACAACAAAGAATCTCACTCGTGTGCACGTTGCACATGCTTTTTTGTTTTGTGAAAGAGCAAAATACAGTACCTGCGTACGATGTACACGCAGCCCTGGGTCCTTTCGACATACATTTTGCAATTGGAGCACCTCTGCCACTTGCTCCGCTGCGCGACCTTCCTCAGCAGCAGGACATTCCTGCTCTGCTCGTCATTGCCAAGCCGCTGGAACTCTGCGCAGGTGATGCCCTCGTCCTCACCATGGTGGCGTTCGTCAACCAGCAATGCCGAACAGTCGTTGAACGGGCAGTAGAACTTGAATGCGCCAAGCGCCGGCCGAGGCACAGAGGGCAGCACCCCACCTCTGGAACAGCTGCAGCGGGATCACGTCGCGGCACACTTCTGTGCCCAATGCACCATCCTTACATCCCGGTTCAGGGCAGCCAATGGACAACACATTATCCTCGACCTTTGCAGTGATGTACTGGCTCACACAGCTGACGCAGAAGAGGTGTGTGCACCCAGAAACTGGGAAGAGCACCCTGACGTCCATTGACTCCATGCATATGGTGCAGTAGAATTCGCTACTGGCAGTCGCATTCCCACCAGGGAAGCCTTGGCCTAGCTCCTGAAGCATATTATCCAACGTTTCTTTCTGCTTCAGTCTGTCCATTGCTATGACCCACATCGATCATCCGATTTGCCTTTGACTTCCACGAGGATTTACATGTACCTCCAAACACCGAATGGACCTCGGTCACTAGTTCATAAGCAAGGGGTCATCTCGGCCCTGTTCATCATTCCTGAGCTGCGGGGACCTCTAATTCTCATGCACGACGACCCTGAGCTGCTGGAAATCTTCACAGGTGACGCCGGAGTGCCATTCGACCTTGCACTGTGCACAAAACATCAGGGAGCAGTGTGGGCACTCGGTTTTCCTTATTACTGCCTCGTCAGGGCCATTGACCAGCAATGCTGAGCAGAATGGGTAGTGGAACTCGAATGCCCCCAGTGCTGAGTCACAGAGTGCATGGCCCCACCTCTGGAACAGCTGCAACGAGATCATGTCACCACGGCACACCTCTGGGTCCAGTACACCATCATGGCAACCTGGTTTAGGGCGTCCAAAGGCGAAGACATTATTCTCAACCTTGGCAGTGATGTACTGCCTCATGCAGCTGACGCAGAAGAGGTGTGTGCACCCGGGTACAGGGAAGAGCTCGCCGAAGTGCACCGTGTCCATGCAACCTTGGCAGTAGAAATCACTGCTGGGCATTGCCTTCGTGGTACCACGAGAGCATTGGCCTATCTCCTGAAGCATTCCATCCAACGCTTCTTTCCCCTTGCCACTGTTTATGCCTGCAACTTGGATCAAGGTGTCATGACCCACATTGCTGATCCCCTGTTGAGTGGTGTCGGGCTTGCACAAAGACTCACACGAAGGCACTACACACCTAAGCATGCCAGTGGCGTCCATCTTAGGTGCATATTGCTATAAGCAGGGAATGCAGATGACATGGTCACAGCTGTAAGGTTTCCACGAGGCTTCCAACGATGGGATTCCCAGTTTGCAAACCACACACACCGTCTCTGAGTGAGTTGAGAACCCAAAAGCCTCTTCGACCTTCGGATCCTTAGCATCCATTAGCACGGAAATCAGGCGGCCCAACATTGTTGTAGCTGAGCTGTGCTGCTCTCTCGATCGATTAAACTGAATCAAAACCTCAGACGACGACGATGCCTGTGTTCCAGGGGAATTGAAGGAGTGAGCATGGTCCACTCCAATCCACCAGATCGATCAACCGAATGACAAGGTTATGCTAATATTAAATGTTCAAAACCAAAAAGGTAAGTGCGATTGTAAACACGTCCTACGTTCAGCAACAGCCAGCGTGCGAGACAAATCCCAAATTTATCAAAAATCAGTGGATTTACAAGTAAAACCACTAAGATCGGTTATAAGATAAAGTATTATAATACAACCAACAAGCCGGCCGTAAGGTTCACACCTTACAAATTTCTCCCAATTTACCCATACAATAGTTAGCTATTTCCACTAATACATGGCCCACTTGTCTATCTCACATAGTTTCTTGGTTCTTGTGCCCAAGCCGGTGTAAGCTTACAGCCCGCTTCTCCCTCTCCTCCCCTTCGTCCTACACGCCGCCATTTTTAAGCTTACAAAATTTTGCATAATACTTGCTCTAAGGGCAAAGCGCCGGGCTATAGCTCCTCTCGGGCACATCGTCGGATACTAGGTGTGCGCTCCTTCCGCACACCAATTTGAAGTCACGCAGGGCAGGGCACCGGCACCTACGACATCGACTAGGAGTGATGAACCCAAAAAACCCCATCGAGACCACAGATTTATTTCACACAAAGACGGCACACACAAGTGCGTAGGGGGATTGTTGGCGCTCGTACCAGCAAAATAGCCCCCTCCCTCAGGGCGTGCTTGCTCCAGCTGGGCTCCGTGAAGTCTCTTTCTGATCGAGCCGGGTCGGGCGGCGACGTCGGGTTTGCGCAGTCCCACGCCGGGCGGCGTCGACCTAGCAACCAACCAAGGACGCGATCGGAGAGCGTTGCGGGGAGCGAGAGGGTGGGGGGCAAAAGGCCCAAAGCTGAGGAGTTGGGATTCGATCAGCGGAGCCGTTAAAGGGGTTTTGGGACACGCTAAGAGCAACTCTAGTGGAGCCTCCTATTCTCTAGTGGAGCTCCTAAATTTTTCATGCCCTCCTAAAATTCCCTCACAAGCCCCCTATAGCTAGTTAGATATAGGAGCCTCCTATCCACCTTTTAAATGAAAATAAGAGTCCATTGCATTGCACTAGAGTTAATTTTAAATTTGGGCTCTCAAATTTTACAAGTTAGCTATCTACCATGCAACCCAAGAGCCCCTAAAAAAAAATTAACGCTCAAATCTCCTTATTAGGGCCTCTTTTCCGTATTTGTTCATCTAAAAATAGTTTTCATCATAGCAACTCCCAAATATTTGCATCCAAAAATAGTTTGAGCCCACCACGTCATCAGTTTGTTGGATCATGAATTTTTCCGACTGCTCATCTCCTGTAGTATGTGGCTAGCAACATTTGCATGTCGATTGGGGCGGCCTTCCTTTTTGCAAAAATGAGGGGGCTTTGCTTTTTTTTCGAGTGAGTAAAACTTGGGGGCAGGCTTAGGGAGCTGTTGGAGCTATGATTGATTTGGTAACCATGCAAATATCATTTTTAGGGGTGGTATTAGTCTTTTCTTGGAGATGCTCTAATTTCTATTGCTTTTAGGTTTAGCGACTGGGATTTATCACAAACTCTTTACCTGAAAAATGTAGTACTACCTGCATTCCAAATTTTAAGTCGTTTGACTTTTTGACTTCAAATTATTCAAAAAATTTATGCAAATATAGTCAAATTTAAATCATTCTTGAAAACATTTATTAATAAAGCAACTCACAAAAAAATTACATAAATTTTTTAATAGGACTTAGTAGTCAAACTTGGAGACAAAAAAAGTCAAACAACTTATAAATTAGGATGGAGGGAAGTATTTGTTATCATCGCTAACGATTTGTCAACTGATGATTAGTGAATGAATTACCCAGATTAAAAAAAGTACGGAGTACAAGATCTCAAGGATTTACGTACCAATATCACAAGAATGGTGAATGCGCATCCGTTTTATTTGCCTTTCTTTATTAGGCAGTAAGGTGTTACTTGTAGAGAAATGATGAAGAAGAGACAAACAAAGCGTTATATATGGTAGACAAAGCATATGCAGACAACGGCGGACCTTCCTAGAGCGGGGTGGGGCGTCGCCACGGGTGCAGTCGCACTAGTGACCCCCAGACTCCCACTTTTTGTTTCTTCTATCTCCTCGTGATGAACGGCGGTGGGCGGCAAGTTAACGCCGTGGACCTCGCGGTGATGAACAACGCGAGGCGCGAGGGCGAGGCCATCGGCTCCCACTTTGCTGGGCTTTTTTGTTCGGGCCATTTAAGCCCATTCCAAGTAAAAGGCCCATTAAAAGATAACAGAAACTCCTCCCCAATCTCATCGTATCCTCCCCGCCCCGGACTCCCACCTCCACCGCTCTTCCAGATCGAAAGCAAGCGCCGCCCGCCGCCACACTTCCGCTTGCCTCCTCGTCCGGCGTGGCGGGCGCCCGCAGTGCCTCTCCGCCGCCCGTCCACCTATCTGGCGCAGCGCGCCCGCTACCGCCGGGCCGCAGAGAGGAGCAGCAAGGGCTGCAGCTCCCACAATCATCTGGATTTGGCCGAGGCCGAGGTTCAAGGCGTCTCCAGGAATGGGATTGACAAAAAAATGGTATTGGTCACAAATCATTAGCTAAGTAATTTGATAAGTATTAGAATATGCTAATTTGATAAGCAATTTTGTGCAGCCCTGGCGAATTCTAGTGTTTTTGCACAATTTGTGTGATAATAGTAGTTGAATGCGGTGCATTGTGAATAAGATGTCTTCTGGGTTCATTTTCTTGTTGTATTTTTGCCCCAGCTAATTTTTTTTTTTTTGGGTCCGTCATTGTATGCAGATGCACCTGATCTTCCATGCACTGAAGCACATATACATACATTTTGTGACCAATAGAAATTGGACAACGAACGTAATAGGATCCAAATATCTCACCGGCTGTGTGATTGGGTGCGAAATGCGAAGGATGGATGGTACGTGAAACATGGATCACCTCCAGTCCAGAGCCGGTCCATGTCATCCCAACATTGACTGGGTTGTGCATATCAACTAGTATTTCAAGGCGCGCCTCTGCGCGCCTGTGACCCAGCGCTGTTATGCCTGTATTGGGCCAACCTATTAAAGCAGTATCAAATATAGTGGATGACGGTAAGTCCGTTTTGTGGCAGTAGGCGGTCGGCCCAGTCTGGCATGCATTGTGGTGTATGCGCTTTCTGAGCCATTACTACAGTTTTGTTTAGGCCGAAAAGAAGATGGGTCTGTCTACGCGTGGAAAAAACGTACGCGGCCCATTTTCCTGGCTTTTTCCCTGTCTTCGAGCTAGGATAGGGTGGAAATAAATAGGACGTGGGGCACGGTCAGTTGCCATTCTTCTTCATGTTTCGATTATTCTAAAGACGGAGGTAGTTGCCATGGCTGACCATGGTAACAATTATTTGGAGGAAAAATCGCTTGAAGATTGCTACCACATCATCGTTCATGGGTAGATGCAGGTATGGTTTGTTCAGTGCTGTTTTTGGATCGTGTTTGTTGATGTCCTAATGATGACGGCTTTTCTAGCCGTCCATGTGAACCGGTTTTGGATTCATCTTTGATCGCGGACATGGCCAATGAAGTTTGCCGTCTCAGGCATCAGTTAGAAGATACTGAGGCGCGTTACCATGAAGCCCTAAAGAAGCTTGATATGCAGTATCCAGACACCTAAGAGGATGTACATCGCCTTCGACAAAGACAAGTTGACGTTTTTATTTTAGATACGATTCACTCTAGGCAGCCCATCATGATGGCTCTGTTCTGTCGACTCGTTTTGACCGGCCGGAGATGGCAGCCGTGAGAGACACTGATTCAGTCGGCACCGAGGGGGCAAATGTTTTGGAGCGGCTTGAAGACATCCCGACGTGTGCCGAAGAAATTGCCATCCATGGAGTTCGCTTTGGTACTATCGCAGGTTTAGCAGCCATGTCTTCTCAGACGGGATTGATTACTCTAGGTACCACACCGGCTTCCGCAACGGCAAACCCCCCATATAAGCTTGGTAAAGCAGCAGATAAGTACCATGCCCATGCCGCTGCCATTGCCGATAGCACTCCGCCGTGTATCATTCTGAACCAACTGTTCGCAGTTGGTGGAGAAGATGCTTAGGTGCTTTTGACACCGTAGTTTGTTGTGAACACGTTGTTTAATGTTTTCTTTTCTATTTGATGGAACATGAGCGATGTACGGAACAGAGTATCTGACCTTGTTTGTATCGTTTGGTTTGGACGTGACTATCTTGCTTCATGTGTTTCCCTTTTTTTTCCTTTCAAACGGCGCCTTCCAGCATAGATTCTTCAGGCTCGTCCGTCCATGGCGTGTTGCTTCATTGGTCGACATGTTGGTGAGTCGTGGTGTAGCCGGTCTGACCGTGGCAAGGTCACATGTACGCCTGAAAAGTTATTGCAGGGTTGCATTGAGCGGTCATGCAAAGGTGTTGTCCACTCGATGGATTGGTGACGGCTATGGGTAATGATGGCAGACGTGCTGCAGGTCATCGGCCTATGAATTAATCACTAGTCTAGGCTAAGATCACTGACCTTTGAAGCAGTAGTATGTCTGTTGGCCCGATCCCGGGTCTAGGGTTTTCCTGTGTGTTGGTGAGGCAATGCGGTGAAGCATGTCATGTAATAAAATTGGGCTTTCTTGGATGAAGGCTGGGCTGGTAAAAAGATTGGGCCTGGGACATTCGGAGGCCTCGTAAACCACCGTAGCAAGGTCAAATGTCATTTCTATTGTGTAAATATTACCTGAACTGGGAAAGGAAGATCGATTGTTCATTAGCTGTAACGTTTAATCACGATGGCTGAAGGGAAGGGCAGCCAACGTGTCTCATGTGCAGTCTATTCTGTATTGAGGTAATGGAAAATCTAAGTGTATCTGAATCGGGCTGGGCCATTATGTGGGCCATTATACAGAGAGTAGACGATCAGGCCAGCCCGTATATGTTGTGGATTGAACGGCCGTGTTTCGTTGCAGGAAGCCTGTGACGGTTCTGTTTCTTATTTATGCGTTTATCATTCTGAAGAGTCAAACCTCTGTGTAGGGGGTTGCTGTCTTTACATCCAGAGCAGACGGTTCTTAAGTCCAGGCCTTTGACATTGGGTGAGTGTTGGTATTTGATAAGTCTACAGAAATATTTATAATAATAATCCATAGTTTAACGGATCTTTGGTGAGCATTTCACCGGGGAGAGGGTTTTAATATCAAATCCACGGGGAGGATGGTGTGAAGATAATCGAGGCATATAACTAATCCCCGAAAGCAATCAAGGAACTGAAGGAGGTAAAGAGATAAGGAGATTTCTATGGTAGTCTAGTTCTTACCCTTCTAAGCTCTGTTGATATTGTCTTAGGGGGACATACTCAAAGGAAAAACATGGGACGAAACATGCAATCCTCCAAAGAACATGGTCCCGCTTGGCCTATCCAACGGATGTGGACTCAAAAGGAATCAATGGTACCATCACTACCACGAACTACCACGCTCGGAAGGTAGGGTGCATTCACAAGCAACCTCGGTCTAAGCATCACGCCTAAACCTAAGATAACTCCCTCTAACCTATAGGGTCCTCTGATTAAAGTACTCAAACAAGAGTTATGAACGATAAGAGCAATAAGAACATTTACTTACTTAAATAAGGAGTTGATCCACCATAGAAGTCTAAAGGGATCAAGTGCCGTCGCGAATGGGACTTGATCCCGATGTGTAAGATAAGATGTTGAGGAGTCACCGACAGGTCCGGTGCTTCCTCAAAGACTCTTTCCATCACCAACACTTTAGCTCTAGGAACAAGATTAGATCTAGTCTCTCTCATGGGAACTATGGCTCTAATCTCTCTTTGATATTTGCTCTCAACTCACTCTAATACTTCTAGTTCTACATGATCTTCTAATATAGATTGGAACTAGAGAGGAGAGGTTGTCCTCACATTGGGACACCTCGACCAAAAGGTCAAAAGATAATGAGTAGAATGAGTTAGGGTTTCACCCCCGGGTCGAGGGTCTTCTTATATAGGCCTTGGCGATGAACGATGACCATTGGATCAAACCGACCTTCAATAACGGGTGTAGATACAACCTCAAGGTTGGTTACAAACCGACCTAGGAAGATGAGGTCGATAGGTGGGTCCCACGGCGGCAATCGCCTAGATGGCGTGGCGGCCGCCAGGGGTAGACTCTCCTCGACCCCTCTCGTCTCTTCGATGTCTTCTCGTATCTTCTAGAGTGTTTTAGTCTACATTTTGGGTTGAGTTACTTTACGCGGTTAAGTCTTGTCATCGTATGGGATGTAAACTCTTCGATTCTCACCGTTCTTCTCTGCTTTTTATACTTTTAATCCCCACGAAAAGATATAAATCACCAAAGCTCGTGGAATTATCTTAGTTAGACCCTAAACTTATGTTGATATTCATTTTAAGCCCTTATTCATGTTTAGTTGACTAGTAATATTATGCTATAACAGTGTCAACGGGAGTTAGAAGGTTAGAAGCTTTTGTAATTGCATGGAGTTAGAAGAAGACCATGTCATCGTCTAGCAATCCATGGGGCGCCATGATGATGATGTGAAGGAGTATGATTCCTCGACACGTGCCTCTCGCTAAAGAAGGTGTGCGTCGATTCGGCCGCATACCAAGAGAGAGTGGGTGTACTTCAATCTGCGTGGATACAGCGATCCCGTAAGTCT
Source organism: Hyparrhenia diplandra (assembly GCA_015847255.1). NCBI lineage: Eukaryota > Viridiplantae > Streptophyta > Magnoliopsida > Poales > Poaceae > Hyparrhenia > Hyparrhenia diplandra. Next base: position 66,379 of record JADLZK010000966.1, read on the forward strand.
GAATCCATAGACACAACGGTGACGATCGAGGATGGTGTTGTCGTGAGCTTCATCGAAGAGATTCGTGGTAATCCTCGTGTGGAGCGTGGTGAAAGGATCGAGATGCCCAAGAGGGGGGTGAATTGGGCTAATCTAAAATTTTAACTCAAATAAACAACCTACTAGCCCATATTCACCCTCTTGTGCCTAAATGTGTTCCTAGCAACTATCGTGACAAAAGTTTTGCACCCTAGGTTCCAATCCTACTCTAGCATGGCAATTTAAGAATGTAAAGACATGAAATAGAATTGGCGGAATGTAAATGCGAAAGTAAAGAGAGGAAGGAACACATGATTTTTCCAAAGGTATCGAGGTGTCGCCACACCCCTAATCCTCGTTGGAGCACTCTCTCGAGAGTATCGTCCCCGTTTGTTCTCGCAAGAACTAAGTGCTCTCTACGGGTTGATTCTTCGACATAGTCCTCGCAAAGAACTAAGTGCTCTCTACGGGTTAATTCTTGACACTCCACGCGGTGAATCACCCAAAAACGCTCACAAGCTTGCTTGAGCCACCCACAAGCACCACCGGGTGATCTTCAAGCCATGATCCGCCACCAAGCCATCCAGGTGATGGCGATCACCAAGGAGAAACAAGCACAAACTCTCACTTGACCTCTACAAGCCTAATGAGAAGAGTGGATGCACACTTGTAACTCTCAAAGCACTAAAGAGGTCCTTAATCTTGCATATGACTACCTCAATAGGCTCTTGCACTCTTCAACTCTCAAGGTGCTTATCCAACTCGAACAAATGAGCAAAGAGAGAGTATGGATGAGCCAACCAAGTATTTATAGCCCAAGGCTCGAAATCCAACCGTTGGCTCAAAATCTCGAAATGTACAGCCGCCGACGCCGCCAAATGACGGCGCCGGGCGCGCCAGTGCTATACAAAATTCAAATTTCGCCAAAATCTCCACACCGCCGACGCCAGCGCATCAAATGGCGACGACGCCAGCGGTCACCCTGAGACATCGCTCTCGGATCGTTCACCGCGGCGCCGACGACGTGCCAGCGCCAAGGTCCCTGTAAACACACCCCCCGACGCCAACGGCGCCGACGCCGCCAGCGCGGGCCCAACGTCCGGCGCCCGTACAAATGTACCGTTCACTTCCAATTCAATCACTTCGTGAACCAATTCAATTCCAAACTTTCCGGGGACTTTTCATGCTACCTAGTGCTAGAATCAACAAGTGTGCACCACATCTTTATCACTAGACTCACCTAGGTCAAGCTACCCATCCGTGCCCCCTTAATAGTAATGCCAAAAGCCGAAAAACAAAGTCCTACGACTAACTGATGTCTTCAACCCATCGACAATCGGAACTAACCGTCCTTAACCTTGTCGATCCGTCTTTGAAAACCGAAATGATTTCCATCGCCGAGGGCATAATGAGACACATTCCTCAAAGCCATCATTACCATGACCTAACTTACCCCTATTTCAAAACACACGTTAGTCATGGTAATATACATATTGTCATCAATCATTGAAACCACACTAGGGGCCTAGATGCTTCAATCTCCCTTTTTGGTGATTGATGACAACCTCTAGAGTATGGAGATGAGGATTGAGGTTTTAAAGCGACTTGTTCACATGGCCTCTGGCCATTAAGTTCAAAAGCGTTAGGTGGCTCATCTGGGCAAGATCAATACATTGTACCTATAGAATCGCATGAAGAGTGAGTAATGACAAGGATAGCTCATATGGTTCAACGAATCACAAGTAAAAATCGGAGTAAACCATAAAGTATTGGTAAAGCATAGACCATATGAGCACAAACATGACATGATAAAAATATGATACCAAGTAGAGAGCACACATGTCAAAGTGTATCCACGATGCATCACCTAATATATACAATGCTAGGCATGAAAGTAAAACATGATGCATGAGAGTGTATCACTAAAGATCACCAAAAGAACCAAATCCCTCTCAGACTCCCCTAAATCTACATACTCACCCCTCTCCCCCTTTGGCATCAAGGACCAAAACTCTAAGGGCTCATGAGGCGTAAAGCGTGACGTAGAAGTCCCTCAGCTTCTTTAAGTCTACAACACGCATCGGGTCCGATCATCGTGACTCGTGGTCGGAGTCGGCTCACCACCGCGAGCAAAGGACCCTGACGTGAAGCTGGGGCCGGTGAAGTGGTCCGGCCCCGCTTCGGTGGTAGCTGCGAGGAACTGCTCTCGGCGCAGTAGCACCAACCGTTCAACCTCGGTGACTCCGTGAAAGCATAGCGAGAAGTGGTCAGGGGTGCCATCTCGCGGAAACTGCCGCCGCTGGAGGTAGCCACCGGCGGTGCCGCCTCGTCACGGGTGAGGAGAATCAAGCCGGTGAGCAAGCTTAAGTTGACGAGAGATCGTTGTAGTATCCGCAAGGAAGGTGAGCCAGATCTCCTCGGGTAAGTGGGTAATCAAGTCCTGCTCGAAGCCCGTGGAAAGCACCGCGATCCGAAAGTGATCGGTGACAAGTCAGAGTCTCGTCCCCCCGAACTCGCGGGTTCTGAGGTGGGTGAAGGGGCAAACTCACGAGTGTATAGCCACGGTGCACGAGTTGATCGGACCCTCTTGAAGCGTGTACCACTGAGCTAGCGGTCATGGTTGGCCCGAGAGCGCGGAGTGGGCGAGCGGGAAGTCTTTGAAGGTAAATTTGAAACAAGTGAGCCGGTGGAGGCACTCCGGAGGCCCGAACAAGGTGTGCAATAAGTCCCATGAAGCGTGCACGGTTTTGCGGCCTGGCGACTTTGGAACTTCGTACGCTACCGGCTGAATCTAAAGGCGCTACCTTTGGAACTACGCGTCACGGCGACGGAAATCGCATGGCAAAGCTAGCGCTGGGTAGCGCGCTTCGAGCGGTCAAACACAGTCAAGTAGCTGGCGTGTCAGCGCTACTAGCCTCGACATCGTCGATGATGATGCGGAGGAGCGAAGTCCTGCGTCACTGCTGCTAGTAGTGATGTCAAACTCAAAACGCACTGCTGAGTGAGCCCCCGCCTCTGCCTCTACCTCAAGCTGCTGCACCTCTGCCTCAGAACCGGACGACCGCGCATCCCCGCTCCTATGCCGCCATCCTCACTGTCCGCCCTCAGCTTCGGATAGGAGTGATGACCAGCATTCCTCAAGTAGAGCTGAGAGGCATCATAGACTCCAAACTGCGAGTGCCTGTCAGGCTCAACATGAGCCCCTCTGGTGGAACTAGAGCACATAGCATGTATATAGTGAAAGTGAGCCGATGTGCATAGGACATGATGTGTAGTAAGCTCAAGTAGATCTACCTCCTCAATGTCACACAAGATCACATCCCGCATATCAAATGGCTCCTTCCTCAAAAATGTGTGCCACTATCCTTCTTTGGATCAGTGAAGCCCTCCTCAAAACCCATTCCCAGCGCGGAAATGGTGCGGCAAACAATAGCATCAAGAGCTGGGGCCATACCTCGTCATATTCATGGGACCTCGCTAGATCCCCTCCAAAAGTCTGGACCAAAGCAACACCAACAAACTCAACCTTCCGAAGGATCCCCTTATGTGCTCGACGAGGAGGGCTTAACGCCCGGGTAGCACTCAATCGCGGAACTCTCCCCGCCCGGACGTATCCCGGCGGCTCCGGGCGGGCACTAGTCAACTGCCACCTCTCTCCCTTGAAGTCAAGTAGAGCTGGTGTGTGGTTCGGGTCAATCCAAACAGCGGGCGAGAACTCACGGACCCCACGACTAACATAGTTGCCCATCCTGCGGATCGTGTCATCAAACCCCCGAAGTGCATCTATGTATCATCTCCCGAACTCCTCTCCCAAAAGTCCACGATAAACAACTCAAAGGATATCACCTTGGCTCATGGATGCCGAGGCCTCAGAGGTACGGTAGAAATCCTCGCGGCAAAGCGATCTAAAAAGAACTCAACCCACGAGTGCTGCGATCTAGAAACCACTTTGCTCAAGCGGTGGGTCGGATCCCGTAAAAATACGCCTCGATGTCTTCGTGGTAAGATCCACGTGCTCAGCAGGAGGTGGTCGAGGAACAATCTTGGAGGGCGCCTGCTGGCGAAGCGGTGTAGGAGCGCTTCGGTGAGGGCTGAAAGCTGCTGTCTTTGCCTAGGCAACCCTCGAAGAGTGGCGAGGCCTCTCGACTCACGAAGGTAAAGCTCGCACTTTCTTTGTGCTAGCTCAGACCTCGAGGTCTATCTGCGTCCTCTCGACTCTAACTTCGGACTCGATCTGGCGGTGTCCCGGATAGCCAAAGCTGCCTCTCCACGCCTGCGAGGCTACAGCTCGCGTCGGCCGACTGAGCAACCAACAAAGGCGCTGTGCCTTGGTCATGACCCTCTTCTTCTTCTTTGGCTTCTCAATTGCTCTCATCTTCCCTTTGAGTGCCTGCGGAAGCCGAGGTGGATGACGATGCGTCACCACCATCACCACTTGCCAACCGAGTCTTGACTGCGGCCATAGCTGAGGCCATCCGCATCCTGTGGTACAAGAAGATGAGCTCGGCGCCTTGTGAGGCTTGGCCTCAATCCATACTCGCGGGCTTGGCCCGAGTTCAAGCGCCTGCTGACAAGAACCAGCGTCAAGTGCCCATAGTATCGCGACTTCGCTAGCCTTGCGAAATGTCCTCGATGAAAAGGTAGAGTCGGCTGGCGGGGCACCCACAAGGAACAAAGGAGGTCAATCCATGGCAATGGTGACCCGGTCGGGAGGAAAGATAGGGTCAAGGAAGGCGGCCGTGACAAACGATGTCCCCGGCGGTGGATGGCGGGCCGCGGCGGTGAGCTCGGGGGCGCGCCTAAAGCGGATGGTCGGCTAGGGTTTGGCGCTCTCGGCCGGGTGAAGTGCGGATCCAGCCGTGATGGTGGAGCGTGGGGCGGCGCTTGGGGGCGGTGAGAGAGCACGGCGAGCCGCGGAAGCGCGAGGTGGCGCGTGACGGCGAGGATGGTCGCGGTGGAAGCGAGGCGTGGCGGTTTCGCGGTGGTAGCGGCGTCGAGGAGCGGCGCGAGTGGGCGGGAGGGAAAAGCCAAAAAGGCGGGTGTGATTTGGAAAAAGAAAAAGGAAGATGGCCCACTTTCGTTAGATTAAAGTGAAAACCGCTTCAGCCCGAGAACCGCACGGGCCAGCGCTCGAGGCGGTGTCGCGCCGAAACAGCGCCATGAGCGCCCGACGGGGCCTTGATCGAGAGAGCTACTGCGCCGGGGAGTGCTTGCAGCCGGGGCGCTTCGACCCGCGAGCTTGGGGCCAGCGCCCGAGCGATGCACTCTGGCGGTGTGCAATTTCCACAAATCACACGTGCAGCGCGGCGAGACCTCGCGGGGCGCGACTAAAATCAATACCGGCGTCGGACACGATTGATTTACGGAGTCTGAATTTTGTCTTCAAATCTTAGCGGCCTTCTCCCAACCTCATTCCAACTCAAATAAGACCCAAATAACACTTAGTTGAATAGGTCATGGAGTCCTCACTCAAACCCTCAAATTTGCAAATAATTAAGCCCATAAAGTAGTTTAATTTTTGAAAATACATGATAAAACCCCATCGAGGAGTATCGTATTAGCCCAAGCAATGAAGTTTATGAACCATTAGAGCCGCCAAAAGCTCTCTTCCATCCTTGGGCTTAACACAGCGGATACCAAGCTTAAACCAAAAGAACCAACAAACCAACAACCATGCATATGCTATCTGAAAATGATAATTTAAATCACGAATTTGAATCTAGTTGGCTTG